>JAHBCN010000491.1:179811-205282 GCA_019359885.1 Listronotus oregonensis | reverse complement strand
TTGCAATAACGTGAAGAACAAGAAGATCCCGATGAATTTCACTGCCGAAGAACACGCATCCAGTGCTCTCAAGAATGGGACCCCAAAATCCTCGCAAAAGAACAACAAAGGATCTGATCTTGGAGATATTGTTAAATTTAAGACAGAAAATTCAGCAAGTCCCCCCTATCAGAAAGTAGCTTCAAAGTCTCCGAGATTTAAAGGGTACTGGGCCATATGGGACTCTTTAGCAATGAAAGATGGACTTTTAAAAAGAGTCTGGGAAAGTTCTGACGGCAAAAGTCATATCTATCAAACAGTACTACCAACCAAAAAGATTCCAGAAGTATTGCAAGCCTTGCACAATGGTATAGGAGGTGGCCATTTCGGAGTAATGAAGACTCTTGAAAAGGTTCGAGAAAGGTTCTACTGGCTGGGAAGTCGTGCCGATGTTAAAGACTGGTGCAGAATGTGTAAGGACTGCGCTTCCAGCAAGGGACCTAAGACACGAAGCCATGGCAAGATGAAGCAATACAATGTAGGAGCACCTTTTGAAAGAATCGCTATAGACATAGCAGGACCATTTCCAAAAAGTAAATCTGGGAATCGCTATATTTTGGTAGCGATGGATTACTTCAGCAAATGGCCGGAAGTCTACGCAATACCAAATCAAGAAGCTACCACTATTGCCGACGTACTATTTCAACAATGGATTTGTCGATATGGAGTACCCAGAGAAATACATACTGATCAAGGTAGAAACTTTGAGTCCGATTTATTCAAGAACCTCTGTAATCTCCTGGGAATCCATAAAACCAGAACCACACCCCTTCATCCCCAGTCAGATGGAATGGTCGAAGGATTTAATAGAACTCTTGATAACTACCTGAAAATTAAAGTAAATGACCAACAAAGTAACTGGGACAACTGCATACAGCCATTTTTACTGGCCTATCGCTCGGCAGTTCACGAAACAACTGGAACGTCACCTGCAAAAGTAAATTTTGGAGCAGAGTTATGCCTTCCAGTTGACTTACTTACTGGACGACCTTCGACCAATGAAAACCCAGCAGAAGATTATGTAAGTCAACTCAGTAAACAGCTGCAAGAAATACGCGAAGGGGTTTGCAATAAGCTACAAAAAGAAGTGACCGTACGAAGTCCCGCTTTGACTTGAAAGCTAATAATAAGGGATTCATTGTCGGTGAAAAAGTTTGGTTATACAATCCAAAAAGAACCAAGGGGCGTTCACCGAAACTGCAGAAGTCATGGGAAGGACCATATAAAGTAGTAACCCGGCTTAATGATCTGGTGTACCGAATTCAGAAGAGCCCACAAGCGAACGGCTGTGTCGCTATCAAGATCGAGAAGATACTTGATCGAGACGATCAAAACTTGGGAGTTACGGACTTTAGTTAGTGTTTAGTTATTAGAAATGTTAAAGGTTAGAATTATTTTATTTAGGTTAATAATTTATTTAAAATAGGTTACCTTAGATTTTCCCTTTTTTTGGACGGTCATTGCGGATTATCCTGAGGGCGCTGGAGATATCCATTTTCACTTTTCTTACATCCTGTAGTAAAAGAATTTTTCCAGCTAATTCTAGACTTTTCCAGACTTTTTATTCTTTCCACAGTTTAGTTTTGTATTCCGACGAGATAAGAAGTTGACAGACAGTTAAAGGTTAAACAGTTGTCATTATTACGTTACGTTACGTTACCATAGAAACGTTTGTAAACCAGATATCCAATAAAAAGGTGTAAAACCAGGATCCGTGTTTTTATACGGGGTGTCCCGTAACAATATTGACCTATAAAAACATTGAGGCATTTCGCGAGATCTACACCCTGAACCAATATGTCAGATTCATAATGTATGTAATTTATAGATAACCGGCTTATTTTTACACAGTTGCTAGATAACTAATAGTAAAATGTTATGGTTTTACTGGTCTACAAAAATTAAGGTCTTTGGCCCAGACCTAGGCCCTACATATTTTTAAAGCATGCCGCATCAAAAAACTCCCCAGTTTTCAAAATTTTTAAAGATAAAAAAGTTGTAGAGTATTTTTTATTTTACAATCTAAAGCCGGATTCGATGCCTAATATCTTGAGACGATCAAAAATTCCAAGTTTTTAACAAAACAACACCAGACCACAAGTGGTCAGACTAACCGTGGACTTCATGGATCAATACCACATTAACCGCTTACTATGGCCCCAAGATTATTTGATCTCTCTCCGATTGAACATAATATGTGGGTTTTCCAGGTCGCAAATTGTTGAACTTATAACATGCCACTCAGACGTTTTCATCACTTAGACATAGGTTAGACGGAGGGTGGAATATAATAAACCCAGGGGTTTTAGACTGCCTCATAAATTCAATATCTAGACGTGTCAATAGTATATAAAAAACCAAAAGTCTTAGTTATTCGCAACTTGCCAATACTATAATAACTGTTAACCTTTTTAGCCCCTATTTGACACTCCATTAATTTTATAACAAATAACGATAGTGTAAGTGTATTTGTGTTGTGCAAAGTCTACTTTATCCAATTTGATTAAAGTGTATGTACTGTTAAAGTAAATTTCCTAAATAATTTAAATTCTTGTCGTTGGCTCGGTGCCCAAACGTGTGCAAATGTCTCTAGAGTAGGTATAGAGATGTTCAAAAAGCCATGGCGGATATAAACTGCCGACGTGTCACAAACATTAATGGAGCAATAGACTAACCTACGGTGTAAGGTTATGTTTCGTATACAAATTTTTTGAAAGTTTTCTAAATATTGTGTGTTTTAAGACACTTTCCAAAGTTATTTGTTCCTCCAGAAATTTATAATTGAACGAAATAAATTATCATTGGATAAAAATTAAATTATCATCAACAAAAGCTACAAACAGAGTACTACAAAAATATATTTTGACGAGTAAATTGTCAGAGGAAAGGCATTTTTACGTAATATTTTTTTTATAAAAGGCATAAAATTTCATTCTCAACATTTTGAAATAAAAAATCGTTTGCAAAAGTTCAATAAAGCAATATACTTTGAAATATTTTGCTCTATTAATTTTTATTATGAGTTTTCGTCAAGTAACTGCCAACTCAATACAGGGTGTGCAGGGCCTAATTTCAGGGAGGTGTTTTCTCATTGAAAAATATTGTAAAAATTTCTATAAATGTGGGTTCGAAAATGCATTGTTCCTAAGAAATACAGTTATTTTTTTATATTTCCCAAAAATAAACTTTCTATAAACCATAATAGCTAATCCACCCCAGCAATAATAAACCGAAAGATAAAATTTAATTTAATAAACACCAATAAAATTAAATTCGGACGTAAAGTCTGTTTTTTTAGTAATTAGATAAAATGGGAAATTATTTTTTTTACAAATATTAGCAATCCGTTATTAGATATATACAGGTTGATTAATCTAAAATATTTTTAACGGCTTAATAAATATTTTTTTTTTTAATAAAAAGGTTCGTATTTGCCTGGTTTTTAAGCAGTGGTATTTGCTATACTTTAAATATTTCTTGTTTAATTTGTTAGTTTTTGTATTAGTGTTTAAAACTTGTTTTTTTATTTAATTTTGTTTTGGTAAAAGTCATTAAAGTGGCACATATTTATATCAAATTAGTTACTGGACATAGCGTAACGTGAAACTTTGTGACATTATTTGAGATGCTTTTTGAAAAATATGGTTTGCCACACTAAAGTAGATATAATAAGAAAATTGCAAGATAGCAAAAACATTACTAAAACCGGTGTTATTGATCTAAAATGTGCACACAACTGTTTGCAGCTAGGAATTATTGGTGTAGTGCGCCAAAATTGGTTTTATGGAGCAGAAATCTACATTTATACAAGCTGAACGATAACTTTTCGAACTTCAATTTACATTGAATTTAAAAAAAGTAGGGTATATTTTTAATATGATTAAACATTTATACAAATATGTTTAACCAAAGCAGCATACGGGTTTTTTTTTTAGAAGATGATACTTCTTCGTTAACAGTTTTACCTAATCGGTTTTGAAAAGTGGTATAATAATTGCAATAGCTAGTGCCACTTTTTAGTAAATTTATGTTTATTAAATTTATGAACTTTTTTAAAATTGAAATACATATCATTTACATGACATCAAATAAATCTAATAATAAGTCACTCTAAATTATATTTTTAAAAATATTTGAATTAAGAGAGCACAATTAAGGATACTTACTGTAAGGGGGCGTCCATAAATAACGTGAGGCATTTTCAGGATTTTTTGATCCCCCAGCTCCCCTGGTGAGATTTCGTAGGATTTTTCTCAACTACCTCCCCTCTTTCCAAATCTCACGTGAGATTTTTTTAAAATTTGTGTTTTGGCTGTAATCGCGTTGGATTATAACTCTGCTGCTCTGCGGGGTTCGGACAAATACGACAAACACTATTGTGTGAAATTTCGCCATATTTTCATTCTAGAAACATTTCTTATTTTAGAAAGATTAAGCATTACCCTCCCCCCTCTTGAACATCTCACGTAATTTATGGACGCCCCCTAAAAAATCAAATACCGTTTTTCATTATCGCATATCGTGATTTCGAAAAAAAACTTAAGATTTTATAATTTTATCAAACATTAACAAATGAATAATGACATATATGCGTTTTCTAATTATAAAATTTAATTCAAATCACAAATCAATGTAAGCAGTGTCAATGCCATATAATTTTAAGAATTACACTAAATTTTATAATATTATGATTAAACTAGAATATCATCAGTTAAAGAGATGGTAAACCATAGGATGTCACAGAAACCTTGAAAATCTGTAAAGAACGGTTTCTTACAGTGGGAACATTTTTTAAAATGTGTGGTCTTATTATACCATGATGCATGTACAGGGCTGAGTTTTGGTGTGTATTAGAAGTTATTAGCCCCTGGCGGTTTTACCCCCTGACAATTTTCGAGTTAACATTAATTGATATATAAGGTAGTATGTTGCAAACGTTACAATAGTTACCACAGTCTGTTTCTGGACCCACAGAGATTCAATTTTACATTATACTCTGAGAAAATATATTACTGAATACTAAAGTTCTCTGTTCTTGGCTAAAAATATAAAAAATGGGAAACAAGAGTAAGTAAAAATTACTTTTTTAAAAGTACATTAATATATTTATATTATATGAAAAACCCCTTGGACTGTTATTGAGTGCCGCATTCTCTATTTTAGTTTTTGTATAATATTTTGGTTATATTTTGTTTTTCCCAGATCCAAACAAATAAGGCTGTTCTTAACCTAGACACTGTTATATTTTAGTTAAACAAAAATAATTGTTTATTACATTAGTAAAGCCTACAAACGAAAAATGGCAATATTTTATAACAGTTGGCATAACTGATGAACTATATATTGTTGAGGAATTAAATAAATAAAAGTTTCAGATTCTTTTTCCAAATGAAAAAAAGCCCATACCAAATTCAAATTTATATTTAAAAAAGCAGAATTTTATAACTGTATTCTTATACAGTAGTAAACCCTGTTGGTTGAAATTAGATTTTCCAACGCAAGATGTTTATCCGATAAGCGTTAAAAGCGAAAGGTGGGATTTAAAGAAAATCATCCCTGACTGAATCTACCGTTCTTATCTGAATACCTTTGTTTCTATTTGATTCTACTTAAATTCAGGGTAAAAATTAGATTGTAATCATTTAACGAATACGTTAAAACAGGTGTCATATTCGTAAATTGAATTACACTAAATATCTTAAGTACAATTACAGCACTTGGAAAACTTGTGCGACTATTTCTAAAAATAATTTATAATAACACCATTTTTAATAACTAAACTTTAGAAAGGATTATTCAAATATAAATTCGATAAACTTTTATTATTTTCTTGAATTTTCCAGATAATCCTCTTAGTGCTTGTTAGGTTCAAATTCAGCAAATAGTCTAAAATATGTAATATAAGTTTTATTTACTTTGCTTTGGGAAATGGCTGACATATTATTCGCGTTTCACAAATTAGGAGTTTTCTAAAAAACTTTTTTAAAAATTATATAAAGGATAAAAATTAATATAGCTTAAAAAAAATAGGTCAATTTTACAACTACGCTTTATGTGTATACCGAGCGAGCATATAACAGCTCATTATTTTTTTATTTACAAAGATATTATTTTAAAATTGGGAGGGTTTTTAAAGTGTTTACTCCCTTTTTTGAGGTCTTAATAATGTATTGCTGCGACTTCCGGTTTAAGAGAAAGAATTATTTTTTTTTAAAATACCACCCTGTATGTTGTTTTCGCTTTGTATATTCACCTTGAAACTCTTTTTTAATCAATAATTCATAATGTGACATTTCTTTTTAAAATCTAATGTTAAGAAGCATTTTTTCAAATATGATTTAGTGGTGGGTTGTTTCTTATCTTTCAAAATATTGCGGTTTGCTTAATATTTTTTTTTCGAAATAAAAATAATCACTGTAAGATATGATATGCTGTTTTCTCAAAATCACAGCACACTTCGCTTTATTATAGAGCAAGCTGCATATTATGGCCTACTAAAGCTTATTTGAATAAATGCCTTTTTGACGTCATTTTAATAGCAAATTTCACATTGTGACATATGGTTAAAAAGATAATTTTTCTCCAACCGTCGAAAAATGTTGACATTTTTGTATTATCTTCAGGTGCAAAAGCTATCAATTCTCATACCGTACAAAAATATTACTCCTTGCTTAGAATCACTTTTAATCCTAGGAATAAAAAAAACTTTATTTGAATAACTAAATGTATTAATTTTGACTTGGTTAGAGAAAAAATAATACTATTATATACTATCAGACGGACTAAAAGTGATTATTTTTACTCGCAATTTTGCATTCGCTCGGATGCGCTGCGCTCCGCCTTGCAACTGCAAAAATTGCTAGTAAAAAAAGATGCACTTTTAATCCTTATAATATAATATACTATTTAAAGCAAATCTGATTGGCAGGACGAAAAAAACATACGGGGTAATACTTAAAAAAAAATAGATTTTAGTTACTTCCGGTTAAAAACAAAGTCGCAACAATAAACTATTAAGTCTTTAAAAGGGAAAACTAAACTAAATAGAAAACCTTTAAATTTTAAAATAATACCTTTGTAAACAAGAAAGTAATCACCCGTTACATGTCCGGTGGGCTACGCGGTATATTGTTCGCTCTGGTTAGAAAAGGGTTCCTTCGTTTTTTTTTTTTGGACATTTTTTATAATTTAAATACTACAGACACACATCACCCACGCCAGAGTCATTAGTGACAAATGATACAATAGAGCAGGGGTGGCCAGTCAACCGGTCGATCGCGATCGACCGGTCGATTGCGGCTATTAGTTCAGTAGATCTTGGCAAGGCAAAACAACATAAAATAATTTAAGATACCTAATAACCATATTAAAAAAAATGAGACGTCGGTAAAATTTATTAATTATAGAGACATTTATGAAAAGGCTAAAAAGATCTTGGGTTTAATCAAGTTGGGCACCCCTGATATGTATATATCAGCGTTTCTTAGCCTGTGGTACGCACGCGTCATTGTGGGGGTACGCCGGACAAAAACCTATTTGAGCGACTTTCGGCACGCCCAGTGTTGTCAAATCCGAAATTTAGCATTAAATTAGCAGATTTATATAAAAAATGTTTGATAACTTTAAATATGTTTTTGACTTTCTTAAAGATATATTTAAGTTTCCATAAACTATAAAATTTGATCCTTTATGGCTCAATTTTTTATTAGTCTCAAAACCAGTTTATTTTTGTCGTTGGCTCTCTCGGACTTTTGGGTTCAAAGGCGTGCAGAGTATTTAGAATTGGCCAAAAAAGCACTAAAATTTGTACTGCTTTTTTAAAGAATGTTTATCGGAATAGACTAAGAAGTGAGGAAGATGATCTCCGTTTGAGACTAAACAATATTAAATATGTTGGCTTCGAATCGCCAAGCTAAACCTTTTCATTACCATTTTTCATTTTTTAGTATGTGGTGTAAGGCTTTTAATCAGGGTTCGAAAATATCCGATATTTATCATGAATATCAAAATATCGGATATTTATAATATATATCCGATATAATTATATCAAATGTTTGATATATATCCATTTTGTAAATAAACAGTTATATTCTATAAATACAAAAGTTATTTAATGCTTCTTAAATACTCAATAATGAAGTAAAATCTTTTTTGTACTTTGTCAATTACTTTCTTTGTTAAAAATAATGGAATAAACACAAAAAAACTTACTCTTTCGTAACGATTTTTTTTTGTCACGACTGGCGCCATTAATGCCGACAGAAGTGTTGCCATTTTTGGATTAGAACTTACTATTAGGGAGTATGTTTTAACTCTACTTCAACGCCATATATATTTGGGAAGTAGAAATACAGTAACAAACGCCAAAAACTACTTAACAATATAAATTTTTTAAACCATTTTTGTATTGATATATATCATAAAAAAGCATTTGATATATTTATCGGATATAAATCATGATATATATCCATTGATATATATCCTTGAACCCTGCTTTATAAATCTGAAAATGTTTAGTAAAATTAAAATTGCAAATAATAGTATTAAAATAAAAATGTTAGAAGTAAAGCAACCTTTTAAATTTCATATATAACATAGTGCGACATTCCCTACACTAAATGGTACGAGGCAGATTTACGTCTTGCCAAGTGGAACGCCTAGAAAAAAGATTGGGAAAGCCTGGTATATAAGATATGTATGTAAATGGTATAATAGGTCTGTTTATTATTCAGAAATATTAACACTTTTCCTACCCACGTAATCCTAAAATACACCTTCCATTTCAGCGCTTACGTAAAATAGTGTACACTATTTCTGAATAACAAACAGACCTTATATATGTTAAATAAATAAAGGTGTTAGTTTATTCATATTTTATACGAAATTTAAATATTTTTAAAAACTGTAAGACCATTTTAGGTTTAAAACCGATACTAGTACTGAAGTTATTTTCCTCGGAAAGTTATTTACTGCTTGTTTGTTCTCGGACATTCTGATAGTATGTAGGTATGGGACTGTGTTTGTTTTCTGGCACTGATTAAAATTAGGGGATACTGCTTTTTAAAATATGTATTGGTGGGTTCGAAGTGTGTGACCGACCAATGCAAAGACGTGTGAGGGTTACGTGGTCTTTTCGGAATTTTACCTACTTCAAGGTTGTGTCTTACCTTTGGTTGTAATTCTCTAAGCTTATTATGACTATTTTTTTCACTATGCTTCCGTTTATCTAAGCCAATTCAAGCAATGCTATTTTTATTTGGGCTTTGGGAGTTAAGATTCGGACCAGAGATAACTATAAAATTATTGTTGTAAAATCATTATAAATTATAATTTCTTCTTTTATTTAAAAAAAAAAGACTTTTTAGAGATAAGTTTTACAAAACCCTTTTTATGGTCAGGTTTTATACAGAAGTTGCCTAGTGGTTTACTATTTTTTTACTTTAATATTGTTTAATTATTTATAGCTATAGATAATGTAACTAAAATACAAAGCTCCAGCTCAAAGAAAAAAATAAAATCATTTAAACGGCAATACTGCTCATATTGGCGAATAACCCAATATACTTTAAATTATAAACTTCGACCAACCCTATTCACTAAAAATATGTAAGACTAAAACTAGATGCTCTAAAAATTAATACTTTTAATGTAACAATAACCTTCTCTATAATACAGTTATACTTTATTTAAGCCAGAATTCATGCATTGATCCGGTATATAACGAATTGTCTTCTAATTTAATTATTTCTATGCCCAGTTCTAGATTTAATCGTTTTAAAACTTCACTTCAGTTCACTAACTGTTGCAACTGTTACCTAAATCCTCTGGCCGTCAGATTGGAGGGGTTTTCAAGTTAGACAATCTTAATGAATACCGCTTTACATGTCCAAACGTTTGTACACTTCCAAAACACTAATGGTTAACTCTTCCACATCCCAAATAAATGACCACATTATTATCCAGTTAGAATAGGTATAACTAATTTAACAAAACAAATATCTATTGGCAAACCAACTATAAAGTTTTATTATAAAACCTCTATACATTACTGTGTAATGAACTCTTGACTATTTAAGTATTAAGTATTTGTTAGTATTAATTAGCTATTACCAAGTACAGGGTCTTTGATTATATTTACGTGGCATCTGGAGTCTTTATTTTTGTAGATAGAAAAAATGTTTTATATAAAAATTGTAGGTTCTTTTCATATTTTTTTTTTGGGATATATTAACATATTAAATCTTATTCGTTATTACATGTAAATAAATAAGATATATAATCTTATAAATAACAAATAACAATATTCTAAAATTAAATAAATAACAATCATATTTAAACATTATAAACCACAAGTCCCCAGGTCTTCTGGATTGTTCCTAGGACCGATGCTGTATTACCCCGTTGCACAGCTAAACCAATTCTTTGGATGATCAAACTTCAATTTTTGCATTGTATTTTTTTTCAAATTTCATTAAAAAACCCTTAGCCTCATCACCCAAAGGACCAAAAAAAACAAAGGAATGAAGATAAAGCGTTCTTCAAGCTCTTTATATTTCAGATGTTTTTTATTCTCGGCAATACGAGCAGCCGCACCTCAAAATTGAAGTTTTGTCCAGATAGGTTTTCAAGTGATGGCTGGTAGCGTCCCAAAGTAATTTTTTCCATATTTCCAGGAATTAAGGTCATTCCATCTACCCGTTTTCCATCCTTCTCAAACTCCAAAGGCTCTAATACAGAAGGATTATCGCTAAAATCAGGCTCTTTGATAATGTTTTATCTGACTGTGTCTAGAAGAACGCCCTGCGCTTTTTTTTGCAGCAACCCATGTAGGCCATAAATTCAGCATTTTCCCAAACGCAGGTGTGCTCTCCACACACAATACAGACCAAGTCTGAAGGGGATGGAAAATGGAATGTTTTGTTGTCTAACAAATTTCCCAAGGACGAAGATGGAAGTGCGTTAATCCAAGCATTACTTTCAGGGGGCCCGAAAGCGTGCGTGCCTTATCTTCACTTGTCTGGCACATGTTTGTTATATTTGTGACGAGCTTGGCAAATTAAAAAGTCAAAATCTTTCTGTTAACCACTATATAAATTTCTTGTAGATTATATATATTTGGGACACTGTTACCGTTTAAAGTTTCGCCAGTATTTTGGGTTTACTGATGGTGCCGGTTAGCGCACCTGTTACTTTGTATTGGTGCAATAAGTATTGCCAGATTTCAGGTTTAGGTATTTTATTTAGTTTAAAAGATATTATTGTTTTCTGTAAATCCTTTGAACTGTTTACATATTAATATGTTAGTAGGTCTTGGCAACAAAAAATTTAAGAAAAGAGGGTACGTTGTTGTCAAAAAAGTCTTGAAAAAAGTTGAATGTCGGTTTTCGTCTTGAAAGATGGTAATGTTTAATTGTAAAAGAAATACAAAGTTTTCTTAGGAAAATGCCGTACTAATAAATAGGTTGGATAAAGTTAAAACAGCCTTTTTGAACCGTCGTAAATACACCGAAACGGGTAGTTTTTGTGTGCGCGACACTTTCTGTTGGGTTTTCCACCTGTTCGTATTTGGTACGAATTTTTTTCTTTTTCTTGACTTTTTGTTCGTAGTCCGTACGAGGATCTGGTACGAACGCACAATGTTCGTTAATTTGTGTTTAAGTCGGCTTTAAATTCATTAAAGTTGTTCTGTGACATCGCAAATTATTTTTTTTGTCCCAATCTAATGTAAAGTTATTTCAAATAACGTCATTAGTGCGTTACTATAACCTGTATTTTTATATACATTGGTGGTGGTTTGTCATGAAAATTCGCTTCAAATCATGCATTTCATACTACTGACATCCATGGTAAAACAAGTAAACTAATACATTTCAGTTGAAAATAACAGATGGCGTCGCGCCGCCTTAAAAGAAAACTTCAATTATATCAGTTCGGTGATGTCGCGTTATTAAAATCCCACATGAAGAATTTTTTCTGTAAAGCAAATTTTCCCAGAAATAATTAAACTAGAATTAGGCGGATAAAAAATGGTTTTATTATTTAATAAAATGGAACACTAAACTACCCTTTTTAAATTTATTAAAAATTATTCAGTTTGTCATGTCTATTCCAAAATGCTTTTCCCGAAAGAGTTTTTTCCGTAATGCTAAATATATCGAAAGACGAAAGGAAAGACTTGGCATAGAAAAAGAAAAAAAGTAAACTTTAATTAAATTTAACCAATTTAAATTGTAAATTTTATGACTTTTAGGGGACAAGAGTGATTTTACGTTGCGCTAAAAAATAAAAAATATAAATAAGTTTTAAGTATCAAATATGTTCCTAGTTTTAGTTTCTTTGCTTGTTTAAACAGCTTTTTGTTCTTTTTTTGTGTATCATATGAGATGGTGTTGCTAGATAATAGACTAGAAAACTTGAAAGTAAGATATGTGTTTTTTTTTTTGTAAAATTTAATAAATATGTTTTGTGTTTTTAAGAGACCTTTTTTGCTATCTAGCAGAGTGTTCTATTTCCAAAATAGGTGGCAACCCTTTCTGTTTTTTTGTAATTCTTGTGGTTGATTTTGAAGATTGCAAACAGATAACCATCTTACAAAACAATTGCTGAAATCATTATCTACTGTCGCAAGAATATAGGAAGGTAAAATTTTGGAAAGTAAACCTGACTCGTCATTGATTGAACCAAAAAGGGCGAAATGACAGGGTGGAGACCTTATTCCAAGACCTCCAAATTTTACTGGAAGGGGTCTTTGTAAAAGAATTTAATTTAATATCACAATTTGTTATGTCTTGGACTAAACTTTGTAATACGTTATCAAAATTACAGAATTCATATTATCTTTTTAATTATTTATCAGTAAAAAAATATCGCATTAAAAAAACTGAAAAATATAGACAACTTCAAATTTTGTTAATAAAACCCCGATATTATGCCTACAATGAAAGATCGCTGATTTTAAATATATATAATACATTTAGATTTTGATAAAATTTTTAAGATATTTTAGCTTAAATTAAAATAAATTCAAATTAGTATTAAGAAACCAGGAAAAAAAAATTTTATGTTAAATTTGATGAGGGGTTTCTTTTGTGGTTAAAAATTCCAGCCATAGGTATAGTTTAGAAAGACTCGTCAGTGTAAAAATTTTATATAAAAACTTTGGATCTTGTGCATAACCTGCTATTTCCAATGCATTAAGGTCGATCCCACATGTTTTGTTGAAAAAGAAGTTTAAAAACCCCTTTATGGTCAGGTTTTTAACAGAAGTTGCCTAGTGGTTTACTATTTTTTTACTTTAATATTGTTTAATTATTTATATATAGATAATGTAATTAAAATACAAAGCTCCAGCTCAAAGAAAAAAATAAAATCACTTAAACGGCAATACTGCTCTATTGGCGAATAACCCAATATACTTAAATTATAAACTTCGACCAACCCTATTCATAAAAATATATAAGACAAAACTGATCCTCAAAAATTAATACAATGTAACAATAACCTTCTTAAATACAGATTTTATTTAACCAGAATTCATGCATTCATCCGGTATATAACGAATTGTTTTTCTAATTTAATTATTTTTATGCCCAGTTCTAGATTTAATCGTTTTAAAAACTTCCTTCAGTTCACTAACTGTTGCAACTGTTACCTAAATCCTCTGGCCGTCAGATTCGAGGGGTTTTCGTTGACAATCTTAATGAAACCCTTTACATTAAACTTTGTACCTTAAAACACTAATGGTTAACTCTTCCACATCCCAAATAAATGACCACATTATTAACCAGTTAGAATAGGTATAACAATTAACAAAACAAATATTTATTGGAAAAACTATGTTTATTATAAAACCTCTATAATTACTTGGACCAACCCTATTCACTAAAAATATGTAAGACTAAAACTAGATCCCCTAAAAATTAATACTTTTAATGTAACAATAACCTTCTCTATAATACAGTTATACTTAAAACCTCTATACATTACTGTGTAATGAACTCTTAACTATTTAAGTATTAAGTATTTGTTAGTATTAATTAGCTATTACCAAGTACAGGGTCTTTGATTATATTTACGTGGCATCTGGAGTCTTTATTTTTGTAGATAGAAAAAATGTTTTATATAAAAATTGTAGGTTCTTTTCATATTATCTTTTGTAATTATCAGTAAAAAAATATCGCATTAAAAAAAATGAAAAATATAGACAATTTCAAATTTTGTTAATAAAACACCCTGTATATTATGCGCTACAATCAAAGATCTTTTTTGCTGATTTTAAATATATATACATTGATGATATTTGAGTAAACCATTTTTAAGATATTTTAGCTTAAATTAAAAATAAATTGCAAATTAGTATAATAACAATAAAATTGTTATGTTGCTAAATTTGATGAGGGTTTTCTTCTTGTGGTTAAAAATTCCAGCCATAGGTATAGTTTAGAAAGACTCGTCAGTGTAAAGAATTTTATATAAAAACTTTGGATCTTGCTGCATAAGCCTAGCTATTTCCAATGCATACTCAGGTCGATCCCACATGTTTTGTTGAAAAAGAATCTGGATAGACATAAATTTATAAGGATGAAATTTGTAAAAGTTTAAGGTTGAATAAGTTTTATAATCTTTGTTTTAAGTTAAGATACCACATCCAAGATTTATACTTCAGGATTTTTTAAAATTATTAAAAGTAGTTAGTGCTAATCCAATAGAAAAAGAACAATACTTATCCGGAAAAAAACAGGGATATTCAAATCTTCGTTTTCATTTCATGTGACTTCTTTATTTTTAGGTTTTTCAGTTTACTAAACTTTCTTACTGTGTATTATAGATGGTACCCATTGTTAAGGATATAATAAGTAATATTCCCTTTGCACTGTCGTCACAATATTATTGTTGCCATAAAAAAGACGTACAATAGCAATTTTTGTTCTTCTTCTAAATAACCCACCGACAAGAAACCAATTTAAATTATAATAGTTCAAATGATAAACCAAAACTTTTTACAATATCGAGACGTCAAATTTATCATAACAATTTTATTGTTTGCATAGCTTTCTTGATACTAATATATTTTTTATTTAATCAAAAATATCTCAAAAATGTATATATAATATAGGATTCCATGATTTAAGGGATACAGGGGATGCGGTTTTTGCTTTCTTTGAAAAGGTTTATTCTAGTTTAAATGACAATGACATTGTGGGCGCCGTGTTTTGTGACTACTCTAAGGCCTTTGACAGCGTAAATCATGAAATTCTCTTAAAAAGCTGAAATGTTATGGCTTTGTTGGAAGCTCCTATGACTGGATACCATCATATCTTTCCAATCGTTCCCAATTAGTAAATTTTCAGAGAGAAATGTTTTACCCATCACCGGAGTACCAAAGGGACGACACTACTATTGTATGGAAAAATAGAGATGAGAAAGAATTAAAGGAAACAATTTTTAGAGATTTAGTTAAGATTAAAAAAAGGTGTGATTCTAATCTTCTTGCTTTTAATATATGAAAACAAAAAAGATACTAAGTTTTTGGGAGTGTATGTGGACAGCAACCTGAAGTTTGTAAGCCATGTAACTAATCTAAATAAAAAAGCAGCTAGTGGTTGCTTTGCTGTTCGAACTGTTTCAAATGAGCTGGGTATTGCTGCAGCAAGGACAGCTTATTTTTCATTTGTGGAATCGCACTTAACTTATGGAATTGCTTTCTGGGGATATTGCAGTCAACATCTCTTTAATTCCGTTTTTATTTTACAAAAATAGAGCTATAAGTTATATGTGTAAGATAACATCTCGAGATCACTGTAAACCTCTTTTTATCAGAAATAAAATCCTTACATTGCCATGTCTATTCATTGTGGAGACTGTATTTCTTGTGCACAAAAAATATTCCAGTGCGCATAATGAGGCAATCTACAATACTAGGCAAAATCATAACCTACCACTCCCCATTCCGAAAAGTACCCTTTCGAAAAAAATTTTATATTTTATGAAAGTAAGAAGATTTAAATCACCTCCCTCAGTCTCTGCAAAAATACTACATCCTTAAGATTATTTGAAAGTAAAAGTAAAAGCCTTTGGTCGATAAAGATACTACAACTTGCAGGAGTACTACACTGATCCTTTTAATTTTTTTTTTAACTGCCCAAATTTTTTAAAAAGCGTGCTTTTTTTTTTTTTTTTATTTGAATTGACGCTAATTTTTTGTTTTTCTGTTGGTGTGCTGTTTTTGTTTTGCAACATTACTAATTTAATTAAAAAAATTTTAATTTGTGAATGTTGTTCCTCTATTTTTTGGTTTTCCCCATCGCCTTTGGACTAAATAAAATGGAATTATCGGATTCTTTTTAAAACCCCACTCGTATATCTAATTATGGCAGTTAGCCTCATGGAAGCTTAAAAAGTGAACATAAGTTTTTTTGGGGTGTAAATTAATACAGTACGTATATAAAAAATTTGTTAAATTTGTCTTAAATGTTTTTTTACTTTGATATTACTTATTGTATGTCTCTTAGTGTTAAATTTTATAATCTTTGTTAACGAGAATTTTTTTTTTTAAAAAAAAAAATTTTTTTTTTTTTAAAAAAAAAAAAAAACCTTTTTTTTTTTTTTTTTTTTTTTCAATTTCCAAAAAAATTTTTTTTTTTTAAAACCCCCCCCAAAAAAAAACCCCGGGGGGCCCCCGAAAGTTTTAAAATTTTCCCCCCTTTTTTCCTTTTTTTGAAGGGGAAAAAAAACTTTTCCCCCAAAAACCGGAAAAAAATTTTTTTAATTTAAAAAAAAAAAATTTTTTTTTTAAAAAAAAATTTTTTTTTTTTTTCCAAAAAAAATTTTTTTTTAAGGCCAAAAAAATTTTTTAAAAAAAAAAAAAATTTTTAAAAAATTTCCAAAAATTTTTTTTTGGAAAAAATTTTTTTTTTTTAAAAAATTTTTTTTTTTTTAAAAAAAAAATTTTTTGGGTTTTTTTAATTTTTTTTAAAAAATTTTAAAAATTTTTTAAAAATTTAAAAAAATTAAAAAAAAAATTTTTTTTGGAAAAAAAATTTTTTTAATTTAAAATTTTTTAAAAAAATTTTTTTCCCCCGGGGAAAAAAAAAAAATTTTTTTTTTTTAAAAAAAATTTTTTTTTAAAAAAAATTTTTTAAAAACCCAAAAAAAAAAAAAAATTTTAAAAATTTTTTTTTTTAAAAATTTTTTTAAAAACCCCTTTTTTAAAAAAATTTTAAAAAAAAAAAAAGGGGTTTTTTTTTTTTAAAAAAAAAAATTTTTTAAATTTTTTCCCCTTTAAAAAAAAAAAAAATTTTTTTTTTAAAAAAATTTTCCCTTTTTTTTTGGGGAAAAAAAGTTTTTTTTTTACAAAAAATTTTTTTTTTTTTAAAAAAAAAAAAAAAAAATTTTTTGAAAAAATTTTTTCTTTTTTTTTTATAAAAAAATTGGGTTTTTTTGGGGGGGAAAAAAAAAAAATTTTTTAAAAAAAAAATTTTTTTTTAAAAAAAAAAAATCCAAAAAAAATTTTTTTTTTTTTTTCCATTTTTAAAAAATTTTGGCCAAAAAAGGGGGGGAAAGGGCCCTTTTTTTTTTCCCCAAAAAAAAACCCCCTTTTTTTTAAAAAATTTTTTAAAAAAATTTTAAAAAAAATTGGCCCTTTTTTTTTTTTTAGTTTTGGGGGGGAAAAAAATTTTTTTTTTTTCCCCCCTTTTTAAAAAAACCCCCCCTTTTTTTTTTTAAAAAAAAAATTTTTTTTTCCCGGAAAAAATTTTCCCCCCCGGGCTTTAAAATTTTTTCCCCCCGGGGTTTTAAAAAAAAACCCTTTTTCCCCCCCGGAAAAATTTTTTGGTTTCCCCCGGGAACCCCAAAAAAAAAAAAAATTTTTTGGAAAACCAAAAAAAACCCAAAAAAAAAAAAAAAAAACAAAAATTTTTAAAAAACAAAAAAAACCCAAAAAAAAAAACCCCAAAAAACCAAAAATTTTCCCAAAAAAAAAATTTTTAAAAAAAAACCCCCTTTTAAAAAACCAAAAAAATTTTTTTTCCCCAAAAAACCAAAAAATTTTAAATTTTTTTTTAAAAAACCCCCCCCAAAAAAAAAAATTTTTAAAAAAAATTTTTTTTCTTTTTAAAAAATTTTTTTTTTAAAAAAAAAAAAATTTTTTAAAAAAAGGGGGGTTTTTAAAAAAATTTTTTTTTTTTTTTTTTTATTTAAAAAAATTTTTTAAAAAATTTTTTCCTTAAAAAAAGCAAATTTTTTAAAAAACCCAAAACCCGAAATTTTTTTAAAAAAAAAACCCCCCTTTTTTAAAAAAAAAAAAAATTTGGGGGGTTTTAAAAAAAAATTTTTTTTTTTTCTTTTTAAAACCCCCTTTTTTTTTTTAAAAGGGGTTTTTTTAAAAAAAAAAAAATTAAAAAAACCCCCCGGTTTTTTTTTTTTAAAAAAAAAAAAAAATTTAACTTTTAAAAAAAATTTTTTTTTTTAAACGCGGTTTTGGGGTTTTAAAAATTTAACAAATTTTTTTAAAAAAAAAAAAATTAAAAAAAATTTTTTTCCCCCCCAAAAAAAAAAGAAATTTTTTGGGGGGAAAAAAAAATTTTTTTGAGGGAAAAAAATTTTTTTTTAAAAATTTTTTTAAAAAATTTTTCCAAAAAAAAAAAGGGCCCTTTTTTTTTAAAAAAAAAAATTTTTTTTTCCCCCTTTTTTTTTCCCCTTTTTTTGGGGGAAAAAAAATTTTTTTTGGGGGGGAATTTTTTTTGGGGGGGGGTTTTTTTTTTTTTTAAAAAAAAAAAAATTTTTTTTTTTTTTATTTAAAATTTTTTTTAAAAAAAAAAAAAATTTAAAAACTTCCAATTTCCAAAAAAAAAAATTTTTTTAAAAAAATTTTTTCCCAAATTTAAAGGGGGAAAAATTTTTAAAAAAAATTTTTGATTTTTTTTTTTGGTTTAAATTTAAAAAAAAATTTTTTTTTTAAAATCGTCTGTGAAACGAGATATTAACAATTAAATTCTACATAATTAACACTGTCGATATCTCTCATGTATGAAAGCTATGCATTCATTTCGAAATATCTCGAAAACGGTTCTTACGATATATTTTTTTAAACTAATGCAATATAAGACAAGGAATTAGAAAATAAAAAAAAACAAAAAAATTTTGACCATTTTAAAAAGATAATAATTTTTAAAAGTTTTTATTTTATTCTTTTTTTACATAATCGCCCTTATGAAAGTTGTATTTTAGGACTAGGTGAGTCAAAAAGTGTAAAAAATAACTGAATAACGAATAGACCTCATGTGTTGTGTGTACAGTCTCCTACAAAAATAATATTTTCAAGCATTGAGAACTTCTAACTTTTGGTAAAGCGTATTCAATCTTATTTGAAATAGCGCTAAATTTGGGCTCCATTCAAAATCCTGCATCACGAATTTAATTAAAATAGAAAAAAATATAATAATCCGTACTGGTAGTAGACCCGTCCCGTTCAACAATCAAATTTTGTTAGAGAGAGATGGTCAAGTTCAGCGCGGATGGCATGGAAGAGACGAAGATAAAAGATGTTCATCCGAGATTGAGGTTTGAATTGTGGACAGGCCGAGCTTTACTTACTATAAGGCGATAATTTTGTGTTCGACTCTCGCGATTGAACTACCTTAAAACAAATAAATTGCCATAACTCTAAAGCTTACCTCTTCTAGGGGTTGAACCTGTTGCCTTAAAGTTTCGAGTTGCATTAAAAGCTCCTTTTCTTTTGTAAGTTGATGATCTTGAATATGAAGTGCTTCGTAAAGTTTACATATTAACGTTTTAACGTCGTTAAGGCTGAAAAGCAAAAAAATATATTATTTATTTTATACTATTTACTGTTATAAAACAAAAAGTTAGGTTACAATCGTCGAGCGCATCTTACACTCAAACATTCTCAATTTCCTTTGTAGAAGCAACAATTCAACTGTCATTCAAATAAAATTGTGCTGCACAAGCCTTTACGGATTTATTATACCGTTTGGTGGAAGTAACTTACTTTAAAGAAACGAGAATTACTGGATTAACAATGTACAATTAAAAAAAAAACCTAAATTCCACTTGCATGTTTCGAATTGCTGTTGCTGTTTGCATTGCTTTTGACAAACTACCAAAATGAATATTATATCTGGGATTATGCCATTGTCCAAGATTTGTCAACAGTGCAATGCAAAAACTACCTAATTCCTAAAGAGGTTTAGGCATATTAGCAGCTTACGTCTTAAACCTTGCAATATTTAGAGTTTATCACTTATTAGTTTAAGCAATTTTATCCTAGTGAATTGGTACTGCATATTGTTTTAAGCAAATTCATTTAAAATAAAGAACGAGTCAGCAAAAATAAAAACAACTAAGTTATGCTTACAACGCCAATATCTCGTTTTAGTGCAGGGTAATTAATACAACGGATTGTCTTTTACAAACGACAATGTCTTCTTATGACCCGTGTGTTATCAATGCGATCATCAGACGAAGATACTACATAACCTATATGCATATCAAATACATTAAATTAATAGACTACTGCCTCGCTACCTAGAAGCACATAACTTTAACAAGTATAAAATACATGGATATGGTATACACTTTTCTTAAAAAAAAGACAACGTACAAAAGCAAAACTTCATCATACTCGGCGACCCTCAAAAGTATTGCGGATTGCGGCTTTGCCAACGGCATAAAATTTAACAAAATTAAACTTAAAACTAACTGGTTAGTTGTTGTTTATGTTGTATTGGAAATGCTTCACAACGACATCATTCTATTAGATGATTTCTCCCCATATGCATCCGTTCTCCCTTATAACTTTACTCCTTGGACGATTCCTACACCTAATATTTACTACAACCTTTTTTCTTTAAAAAATTCAATTCTTTTATCAATTGCTTTTCTGTCATCACAACATTGTATGTATAAATGGATTCAAAGCAACATCTTCAAGAGGATTAGCTTATATCTCACCTTCAAATAATTGACGTTATAATGGGAAAAGTAGGATAAGTCACAAAATGTGAAAATTGAGTGAATGTAAATTAAAACAGCAAATAAAATAATAGTTTAAATTTTCTTTTAAGACATTTCGGCCATTCTGAGAAAATTTTTAACAAAAAAAACTCAAGAAATTGCCAAAATATTTTAAAGGAAATTTGAAATAGTTTTCATTATTGTTTAATTTACGTTATCTTATTTGTCATATTTTTTTACTTTTCCCATTTTTCTCATTAACGCGCCAATTATAAACCCTATTCTTTATGTGGCATATTTACAGCTGAACTTTTAGCTATAAAACCCCTTTCACATATCCTCGAACATCCGTCATCCAAATGGCGTATTGACTCAAGACGCTCTTTACACAGCATCTCCAATATTTATATAAATCACCCAATTACTACAGGAATTTCTAATTTGCTAGTCCTATGTGACAGAAAAGGATCAGTCTTATCTTTCATATGGTGTTCTAGTCACGTGGGAATCCACAAATTCGGAGAGCCCACGACACATTATTCATGAAGTTTTTGATTCCGGTAGGAATAATTTTACATAGTTGTTTCGATAGTATAGATGAGTAAGTAATCGACTGATTGCCTGATCTACCTGGGTACCCCAGGTTCTGCTCATGATTGCCAATTGATAAACCCCGGAAAAAGTGATATGCTCTTTGCAAATATTTTTTAATAGAGAATTATTAGGGAAATAATATAAGGCAACTTGATTAAACTCAAGATAATTATTGCCTTGTCATAAATGTCTCTATAGTCAATGAATTCTCAATTTTTTTGAAATATGATTATTAGATATCTTAAATTGTTTTATGTTGATTTTTTTTTGCCTTGCTAAGATCTACTGAACTACTAGCCGCAATCGATCTTTTATTTATAGGTTTGAAAGGATTACCGGGTTATTTACTAGAAAATAGACCAAAAATTAGCTATCTTGGAACAATTTATACTCAGTATTCCATCTAATCAAAACTAAATTTAATGAAAATATATAGGCACGCCTGTCTCTCCATAGTCTTAAGGGCCTTGGCAAAAAATAGGAGTTTGGAACAATCGTACCTAGCTAAACTAAATTCAAGTTTTTAATAGGTTATTTATCGAGTATATATCGATTAGATATCATACTGAGTATAAACTGTTCCAAGATGGCTATTTTTTGCACTTTTTAGGTCTATTTTCTAGTTATGAATAAACGATCAGCGCATAGTCAATATTCACTGCTTAAAAGAGCAAACTGAGTATGATTGATTCCTTTTTTCTTCGATAGGCTGACGGTCTACTATAATTAAATATTATAGAACACATAGTCAAAGTCGCATGCTATTTATATTGAAACGGAACTGATCATGAATGACAAAATGTGAACAGACAACAATTTATTAGTTAATTTTTTAAATAATTCTCTAATATATACAATTAAGACGCCATTAAAATTTTAGCGTGAATCAAACACTTTTTTGTTTTAAGAAATACAACTTAAGGGCGGTTTGGTTCAAAATTAATCCCCTACAAAGTGATTGCCTTTTTTAGTTTTTATTCTAAACCAAGTAAGCTTTCGAATGGACTTTGTTGGTTTGAATCAAATACTTTATTTTTCCATGATTTTTATCACAATAAACAACCAAAAACAACATACATGGTATTTTTTAATAAACAATCATATATCACAATGGTTCCAACAAACTTATATCACATCGATGAAATAGATGGACCAGACTAGTGCTGGGACATCGACACCAAACATCGACGTTGACCATCTATATTAAAATCAAAAGCACACATCGATGTCTTGTAAAAATCGGCTGTAAAAAATCAATGTTCGCTAAACATCGAAGTTGAAGTTGAAATAAAAAATCGAAAAATAACAACTTTTTTTCTTCAAAAACCTACCCTCATTTTGTAATAAAAATAAAAACATTCTGAAAAATAACAAATAGACAAAAAAATAAATTCTGTAAAAAAAAATAAAAACAAGTATTTCAAAACAAAGTATTCTAAAATAAATAATAATAAATTAACATAAACAAATAATTCTGTAACAAAAAGTAAAAAGTTAATTCAAATCCTAGAATTTTTTAGGGCAAGGTTAGGTAGGCATTTTCCCTGCAAACTATTTTGTTTAGCAGCCATAGTTTCACCGGCTTTTGAAAACAGCCGTTTAGTTGGTATGGAGGTACCTAAAACGCTTAACAGTTTTAAAGCTTTTGGTGCTAAATTGTGATATTTAAAGGAATTTTGTTGCCACCAAATGATAGGATTGCACTCTAATGGTTCGGAATGTTGCCTTAGATAGTGAGTCATTTTAACATGGCTGTTATTTGTGTTTGCCTCTACGACATATACATTCATTACGTCTTCTGCGATGATTCGTTTATGTTCTTTCTATAAACAAAATTCATTTGAAACTGAAAAAAAAGTGCTCTTTTTAATATGCCACTATGCCAGGTAGGTAATTTCCCGAAATTGAACGAGTGCCGATACGCATGCCGGGACGATTCGCGGAGTGCAATTCACAAACAATCCGTCCAAGAAAAAAAGGAGTGTTGTTTAAAAAATTAATATTTATTTTTGGAGCTGGAAAAATTAAGTAAAACCTTTCTTGTAAATATTGACCATCGAAAGGTAAACCTCGATGTCAAGATCGATTTTTGTGACATCTAACATTGATGTTAAAAACATCGAAGAACATCGCCCCGCACTAGACCAAATTTTATCTATAGGAAAACAAGAGTTGGATGTACGAGGTGGCAGGCACGTTTTTGCTGAAAAACCATCAGAAAGATCTATATAATAAGAATTGAGGTATGCTTCCCCTCAGAAAGTTCCGGGACATTTCTTAAATAGAGAAAATGTGGAAAAAAAACTACTTTGTTTTGTTTTAACCGCTCATAACTTTGTAAGAATTGGTCGTGGAAAAAAATTGTAGAAACAGAAGAGTTTCGTAGCTAAATTTTCTACAAAATAGCAATAAACAAAAAAGCAAAAAAATATATTTTTTGTATGCATTTTTTGATATCTCTGACGATTTTTATATTTGGCCAAAAAAACTTTATGCTGTGATGAAATATCATGGCAATTTTCGTTAAAATCTGTTCAAGCCATATTATTAATAAAATTTTTATGTAAAATTCGCGGAGATATTTAATTTTTTAGAAAAAAAACATTTTTTTTTTAACTTTAAACAATTGGTCAGGGCGACCTAAGGAACCAATTTTCATTAAAAAAAAGCGTTTGAAAGCTTGAGATCTCTAGTTTACGTTAAAAAAAATTAGATGTGTAAATCTCATAGTCTGAGCTCTACCAAAATTGCAAAATTGTATTTTTGTCAAATGAAATTAAATTGCTAAATTATTGCGCAAAAAAATCACTCAAAAAACTAAATTTTTTTTTAAACGTTATGCATTTTACGATTTTCAACCAATCCTATCTTGTAGGAAGTAAAATTTAATTATAAAACTTTTTCCTTTTGCATTTTTCTCTACGACCAAGACTTTTAAATTAATGAGCAATTAAAGCAGAAAAAACATTTTTTTTAAATTCCAACATTTCGTTTTTTTTAATGTTCCGAACTTCTTATATACATTTCTCTTAAGGGTTTTAGGCAAAAACATACCTGTCACATCATGCATCCAATCAAATGCAGATAAGGTTGGTGTAAAAACAAACTATACTCCATCGCTTAATGATTGGCCACACTTAGCTTACCCACTCATACCTCGACTCATACATTTTACAATAAGAAAATTCTTTAACCTGAAACCTTTGCTATAACTCATTTACTGTTAAACGTATTCTAATCTCATGTAGCTCTACTTTAAATGAAACACAACATATAGAATATCAACCTAAAATCTGCTCTATCCAACACTCATAATATCCAAAACCTATTAAACTACTAGGTCATTCAAATGCTATAATGAGATTAAACACTAAATAAAAAATCTCCAAACAATTCCCTTAAGTAATACATAAAATATTTCTTTTCTTCTCTCTCTTTTAAAAAAAAATAACATACCCACCTTTGTATTTCTTCACCCGTCAGTCTTTCAGCTTTGGGAGTATTTACATTATATGAATTATCGTTAATAATTAATTTAAAATCATCATCTAACAGTGTTTCTATTGTATTGGAAGACGCTATTCTTGTACCATCTTTTGACTTGCACACTACCCTGTCGATTCCCTTATCTTCTTTCTTTAACATTTCTAAAAAATCGCCTACAGTATTCGAGATCGGCTTTAATGTAAAGCTACATTTTTCTTTTCTACTTGGAAGAGGAACTGTTATCTTTGGTAAACCCCTATGGTATTCGACTGTTACGTCAGCTGAAACAAGGAAAAGAAATACAAATAGAAATGAAGATTAAACAAACTAACTGGTTTTACACAAAGAGTAAGATATATCATATAAAAATTTTGTAGCT
>JAHBCN010000491.1:0-179794 GCA_019359885.1 Listronotus oregonensis | reverse complement strand
AATAGGCTCCATAGTTACTTTACAAAATTTTCACCCACACTTTGCCTAAAAACTGAATATAAATTACTAATTTTCACAGGCGCTTTTGAATCACAATGAAATAGTCTCCACGAACATCAGCTTTCAACTAAAATATTTCTGCAAGTGACAAGACTAAAAATAAAAGGGTGATTGTTTATTATACCCAGGTAACTAGGAAATGAAATTATACTCAGAATAGGCCTTAATTGCGAAGTTGGTATTTCCGATTTATGGCCGGGTTTTCCCCGAATTTCGCTTGTGTGCACAGCTTTGAAGAGCAAATCACGTAGGTAACGTCCCCCATTCTCGATACATTGAGTAAACCGATTTCTGACGCTTCTCATGGCTCTTTCAAGCATAGCAGGCGTTATGTTGGCAATTTCTTCCTGGATGTTGTTTTCTAAATCTTGAAGGGTCCTTGAACGGTTCACATAAATACGGGATTTCAAAAAATCCCATAGAAAAAAATCACAAGCAGATAAATCGGGAGATCGTGCCGGCCATTGCAAATCGCCCCTGATCAAAAAAGGAAGTTATGCTGCCGCGCCAGAATTTGGTTTACTCAATGTATCGAGAATGGGGGACGTGATCTACGTGATTTGCTCTTCAAAGCTATGTAAAACAAAACTTTAGGTATGTACCAACATTGTAAAAACCAAATTAAAACTTTTTGTAAGTGTGTGTATTTATTTGACTAGGTACAACTTAACCACAAATTGTACGTGTCTGTTTTATTTCGGTAGTTTATTAATTAAAGTGACACCCTACAATACCATTATTGACAGCGTCTTATATATAAAGCTAAATGTAATTTAGTTTCCATAATCCCTCTTTTAAGGGAAACGTAAACCGAGACTAAACGTTAAACAAGGGTATGAAAATTTAATCTGATATCCCAAAAGGTATAATCGTATTCTGATGAAATAACATAAGATAAACTAAATTCGATACCAACCAAATCTAAGGTTTAATAAAAAAACTAGGTGATCTAAAGCTAACAATATAATTTTATATATATTTTTTATCTTTATGACAGTTCACGAAGGCTTGTATAAAACCCTAAGTACTACATACCGTGGGTGGGTTTGAAAAGTTTAACCTTTTTGTCCAGTTCCGTTAAAGCTCTTCAAGTACCGAAACATGCAGATATTGCATTTCCCGGCACCTTGTAGACAATGCGGTTAAATGTAAAGTTAGTTTTTTAAAATCAAACGACAAATGTATGTAAAATACAGGTAATAAAAAATAAAAAGGAAATGTTACGCAATCATGTGTTATGTATTCTGTACATCGATGCTTGAAAGGGAAAAGCACATAGGCGACAATTTTAGGAAAAATAAATCTTACCACTAAATTATAAATACTATTTTGACGTCGTATAATATGGATTTCAACTCTGTCTTGAAAGGACATGGCGCAAATCTTATGGAACTTGCTAACCAGAGAATAATTGACAAAATTTTAATATGTTGTTACCCTGGCAAAGGCATTGGCACAAACCTGATACCTATAGAGGGTTAGCGTATAATAATTGAACATACAAATATGCTTGCACTGTACTTGCACTGTACTTGCAATAATACTATAACATTTATAATAAATTTTTTATTGTACATTGTTTCCAAAATGTAATTTTTAGCTTGCTATTAATTAGTTAGAAAAAAAATATTACTAGATTGAAAGTTTGTATACAGAGTAAAAAATATACCTAATTAGTTATAATTACAAAAAAAAGTTTAGTGCAATATAGGAACGTCAAATGGATATTTGTGCAAGTTTTTAAAGTTTTTTCCAAAAACATTACTTTTACATATTTTTAAAATATATCCTTCAGCATGAACAAAAAAAAAATGATGTGTGCTGGTGGCCGGACTAAGATTTTCTGGCGTATTTTTTTCCGCTGAACAAAAATCTGAAGTCAAAAATTTTGGTCAAACAGCAAAAAATCGAGAAAAACCCAAGAAACCGATAAAAATCACGATCTAGATTTTTTCTGTATGATATTATCATCTTGCGGTTTATACTTATTCCTCTCTCTGTAATATCCAACCGTAATTTGCAAATACATTGATTTACTACCTATTGTGTCTTATTTAAATCTCACATTGATGACATTTTGTCTTAACCAAAAATAAGGAACCAACGATTCTTGGATAAAAATAAAGTAAACAAACCTTGTTTGGCATTAATATATTCAGGGGGCAAGGAGGGATAGTTCTTGTAAACACACTGGACCGCCAACATTGCTTAAACACACTAAGTAACATTACTTCGGAAATAATAACTTTTTCAATGTTTATGGCACTGCACCATAATTACATTTATAATCGACGATTCTTTATGTTAAAAATTATTTTTATTATCTGAAGTGACAGACAGATATGACATTTACTTTAGATGCTCAATTCGATTGCTGTTGATCAAGTCAGTTTACAAAACGTGTTATTGAATAATACAACCTACTAGAAAGAGATAAAATGACATCGAAGTGCCGTACAACACCTGATTTACTATCATTTTTTATTAAACGAATGCAGCAGCTGTCCAAAACAATCTTTTGCCGGTGCTTGGAACTGTCATATTAATAAATACTTATATTTAAATCGATGTTGCCTATATTAACACAAAAACCAATTTTTTTGAATAATTTTATTACATTTTTAAGTTAATTTCCTGATTTTGGTTTTTGAGATCTGGCAATTTGTTTACCTTTTTTCAAAACAAAAACAAACAGATCACTATACCAAACACCCTGCCTAGAGATCGAACGCTGTTAGAACAACACCGATACGTCACGGTTTTATACGGGTTTGCCATATGAGACCGTGACGTATCGGTGTTGTTCTTACAGCGTTCGATCTCTACAAACTGGCGTTGCGTTAATTCTAGTCCTTGGGTTCGTTGTAAGGAACCGGTAAATAAAATCGGTACATTTACTGGCAGAAACCTGCTACCAAGGAATGTTTGGACTGCGCTATATAAAGTATAAGAGATTCAAAAAATTTCATAAAACAAAAATTGTCTATTTAAAAAGTTATATAGGTAAACATTTTTGATAAGATAAATAATAAATGAGATATACCTAAACAAAATGTAATTTTGACAAAACAAATGTTTTTTTGTTATGGACATTGATGTTTGAAAACGTTAATCAACTTTTGCCGCCAAAATTAGGTTATCTATTTTACCGGTCGCAGCTTCATTTCTCTTCCCTTTTTTTTTTCTTATATAGGCCGCAATAAAATGCCTTACTAAAAAGGCGAAAAGCTAGTTCATAAATTTTAAAAAGTCTATCTTTCTTAAATTTATTGTCAAAATAAGAAATATAGGAAAATTTAATGTTTTCTTATTAAATACCTATTTCTTTGCTCTAAACACTTGATGCCAGAAATATATTTAAACTTGAGTATAGTCTATACAAGCAACTACAAGCAAAACACACATTAACACTACAAGTAGATATCAAACTGCTACGCACCCGCCTTAAACGTTTATTTGCCCATCAATAAGTTACGGAATTAGATTCATTATGTGCTTTGCGCCCTGAATATTATTTTGAAAAGCTGTATTTTATATTTAAATATATACTTTTACTATTTAATATTTTCTCTTACTTTGCTGCTAACCAAAGTTGGATATTTTTTATCCCTGCAATATCCACACACAAAATAAGTTAAATATTTAATTGAAACAGTTATAGAAATCCATCGTACTACTTATGTTTATGTTTGCAGGTAAAAACAAAATTATTATAGTTAGTTTACCCTCATCTAAATCGGAGTCATCGTCAGTCTCGTCGCTGTCCGAAGAGGAGCTTGAGCTACTGCTACTTAGGTTATTCTTGTCCTTGTCGTTTTCATTTTTTTCTTTTGTTACTAAATTTACCGAGAAGTTAGTCCTAAATTGCCTCACCACCTGAATATGTACACACTGAAACAAAATACACTAAATTACTTTTAAGAATTATTCCCAGAATCAAAAATTAAAAAAGTATTTATATCTTCTATAGTGCGATCTATTCTAATAAAACTTTCTGTTCAAGCCGTGTGTTATAAATTATAACTACTCCAATCATTATAGCAAAATAAAAGGTCATTTTTGTAATTAATGTTAACAGATATCTGACTGCGCCATGTCGTCCAAATTAACCTGTAGATTACTAAAATCAAAAATCCAACCAATTTTTTTCAGGTTATTTTTTTTTTAAAGATAATTATTAAAAAAGGGCCTTTTTTCGTTTTCTTTTTAAATATAACAAAAAGTACTGGCTATATCACTTTACTCATCAAAGACCGTTTGTAGAGAATTCAAAAACCTACAAAATGGTTTTTGAAAATCCCGATCCGACTATTTTTCACCGAGAAAGCCGGAAAACGCTTAAAACATACCTTTTTTCAAAATTTGTATCACCGCTAATTTTCAATATTAAGAGCTGATTTTTTGAGAAATGATAGTCAATAACATATACTTTGAGCTGCGGAAAGATGAAAATTGTCATTAATATTTTTATTCAATCGCACTATAACAATAAGGCCCTTATCTTAAAGTTCCGTGAATATTAGGCATTTGGTCCGATTTGAATTTTTTAAAAGATTGGAAGCTACAAATTGTATTTCTCACATTTTCATATAAGTTTAAAGAACATTGTTAAAAATGCTGTGAACTAGTGCGTCGAACGAAAATTTGGACCGTGACGTCTAAGTCGACCGTGGAGGGGCACCGCGCCCCATGCCCACAGCCCGTCTCTCGTTTCTCCATCGCTGCTGGATGCCCCTCCACGGTCGACTCAGTACGTCTCGGTCGCGAATTTTCGCTCGACGGCTAAGTTTACAAGCATTTTTAACAATTTGTAGCTTTTAATCTCAACTTTAAAAATCCGTTTTAAAAATTCAAATCGGACCATTTGCCTCATATTCACGGCACTTCCAAGATAAGGGCCTAATTTGTTTACAGTGCGATTGAATAAAAACTATTAATGCGACAATTTTTATCTTTTGGCAGCTCAAAGTATATGTTATTGACTATTTCCAAAAAAATCAGCCCTTTTCTCGGTGAAAAATGGTCGGATTGAGATTTTTCAAAAACCATTTTGTAGGCATTTGAATTCTCTACAAACGGTGTTTTGCGAGTAAAGTGATATACCCAGTATTTTTTGTTATATAAAAAAAACGAAAAAAGGCCCTTTTTTAATAATTATCGTTTAAAAAAATTACCTGAAAAATAATTGGTTGGATTTTTGATTTTAGTAATCTACAGGTTATTCCAGAAGTCATGGCGCAGTCAGATATCTGTTAACATTAATTACAAAAAAAAATCTATAATGATTGCCCTAAACGGACTTTCACAATAGTCGTAAAGCAAGGGTAGTAATAAGAATCACGTACGTGGCACGACGGTGCACAGTATTTAAATAGCACACCCAAATGGACAAAAACCATTTTTATCGATTATATAAAAATAATTTGGTTATCATAATTAAAAAAAGTAAATACTAATTTACACAAAAAGACTTTCCAAACTGCACAAATATGCAAGATAGATATCATATACTTTATCTCCATTAGATTTATTTAATTTAAAGTGAGACTGTTTGACTTAAACATGTTAAGTACTACAAAGGCCAAGTACTGTAAAAAAATACCTTTAAAAGTATTATACTATTTATAATTTTTATCTATTTTATCATATTTTGGATTTAAAAAAATAATATTTTGAAAAAGTTTAATTCGACTAACGATCCTCTTTAAGTTACCCTGAAAAACTGCATAAGATAAGATAAAAAAAATATTTTCAGCCATTCTAAGACTTTTCTTCGGTATATAGATATTTGCCGCCCGTTATTGCCTTTATGAGAAATTATTTATTTTAGAAACTGACTATCAATTCACGCGTCGTGAACATTTTGGGGTTCTTAAGGAAAAAGAACCAATAAAACCCATATCAAGGCATTCTAAAAACCATTTAATATATTTTATAGTTTGATGCATTTTTTAGAAAGGAACTAAAATTCTTGAATAAGCAATTTAGAAATATTTTTGTATGTATAAGTTTAATATTAAAAATAAAAGAAATTCTTCTTTAGCTTAGCAAAGTTTATTAAAGTAAATGAATCATGGCCTTAAAAAAGTGTATAGTAGTTTCACTAAATAAAACCAATAGCGGGTAACGGTCGTAAAATACCATATCCAAGAAGTTTAAAACAAAAAAGCGCTTGGTTAAATAAACCTCTTACAACCAAAATTAGATATAAAACAAGTAAAAACTGAAAATCTGTAATTTAACAAGACGCAGAAGCTCCGTTTCAAGACACAGAAACATATTTTTTTAAATTAAAACTTAATGTTTTTGTTAAAAACTTTTATATTTATTTTTTTAAATCAAATTTTTAGCGAAATATTTTAAATTTACACAATAACTACTTAGCGGGTGTATGGAAAAATTGAGATAAGACAAAAAATCAAAAATTGAGTTAATGTAAATTGAACAATAATTAAAATATATTTTTTTTACATTTTAGGAATTCCTAGACCTTTTAAATTAAAAAAGTACCAAAAATTGCCAAATTGTTTTAATTTGTTTTTAAATTATTGTTTTTTTTTAATCTTGGGACAGTCCACGAAGGCTGATGCCTAAGTGCTAACGTACCGTGGGTGTCTCAAGTGTGGTGAGAGGGAGTTTGTTCACACGGGACTTGAATATTTATAGATTGGGAGGAGAAGGAAAGACACTCTAGGAATGAGGGAATGAAGAAAGCGGGAAGTTTTCTAACTGAACTGTAAAAGGATGCATAAAAGTTGCACTACGTGTTGCTTTGCTGGGAGCTGCCAGAAAAGGAATTATACTGGCCAACTCCTTTGAGCAGAAACCGTGAAAATATCTATAGAAGAGCGACAGTTTCCCTACAGCTCGACGGTTGGCAAGAAAAGGAAGCTCTTTGTAAGCGTGTAATCATTAATAAAACGAACGGGTTTTCTCTGAATGGAGTCCAGAATGCTAAGTGTTGTAGGGGACGCCATTCCCCAGACATAAGAACAATATTCTAAAGAGGGTCTGATTTGGGATACATACAGAGTATACAGATTGAAAGAAGAGAAATACTTTCCGATTCAAAAGAGGAATCCAAGTTTTTTTGAAGCTGCCGAGGCTATGAATGTAAGGTGCTTGTGCCAGTTGAGGTTATTCTTAAAAGTAACGCCAACAAGGTTAAACGACTCTTTGTTCTGCAGAATTTGACCGCTCATATGTAACGGATGAGCATTGGCAGACTTTTCCGCGACAGCGAACATGACTGTGTTTTCGAGGCATTAAACTGAACAAGATTTTTTGCGCCCCAATCCAAGATAAGTTTGAGATCTTGTGAAAGAGATATCGGCATTAACCTGCGCTTGTTTTAATACTAGAGTGGAGGGTACTACCGTCAGCAAAACTATGAATGGGATTGATTGTGGAAGAGAGAAGATCGTTAATATGTAGAAGAAACAGCGTGGGTGCCAGCACTGAGCGCTGGGGCAGCCCCAGCATTAATTTGGCTCTAAGCTGAAATAATGACCATCTACAGTTACTGATATACGTTGACTAGAAAGGAAACTGAAGAGCAAAGAAGCAAAGCTTTCTGGCTCAAGCTTTTTGGAAGACCGTAAGAAGGAAGTTTGTTAAGGAGCCCGTCATGACAGACCTGATCGAAAGCTTTGGATATGTCAAGAGCAACGATCTGGGATTCACCAAGAAACTCAAGGGACTTGTTCCAGTTGTGTGAGACAAAGAAAAGAAGATTAGCTGTGGATCTTCTGTGAAGGATTCCATACTGTCTATCATACGTCATCTTGTGTTTTTCCATAACTTTGCAAACAACAGAAAGAGTAGATATAGGTCTATAGTTAGAAGGGAGAGTTTTGGATCCTTTTTTAGGGACAGGTTAAACACGTGCAGCTTTCCAACTTTCCGCAAAAATGCCCATGTCGTAAGAGATTTGAAACTGGCGAATTAGGATGGATGCAAGCTCGGGAGCACAGTTTTTTTTAAGACGATTGCTGGTATGCCATCCAGCCCAGATGATTTTTTAGTATTAAAAGAAGAAAAAATACGCTTGATTTGTTTGACTTTAAAAATGATATCGGACATTTTATGAGAATCAGGGGCAACTGTTGGAAGAAGAAGATTAATAGGAGGATCAAGCGTAGAATTGGCAGCAAATTGTTTGGCAAATTTTGTAATTATTATTAACTTATTTTTTACTTTGATTTATCCCACTTTTCCCTACAAGCAGAAATTATCTCTAACATATAATAAATTTGTCTGTTGTGGATAATAATTCTGTCTAATTCGTAAATAGGCCTATCTACCCTAGCAAAGCCTTTTTACTGCATCATGTACAATACTTGTATTATAAGGATAGCATATTAGTTTTTTAAGAATAATATTTATTTACGATAGCAATTTTATTTTCTATATAACAAAATAAAATATATATATATATATATATATATATATATATATATATATATATATATATATATATATATATATATATATATATATATATATATATATATATATAATACTGGAACAAACTTTTTGTCTAAGCTACTAAAGGTAATTCTAGTAAAAATGTCTGGATATTCTAGATAAGGTCTTGGCTGTCCCTATAGTCCCTAGTTTATCTAGCTTATACACGTTTTTTTTCTGTGTAAATAAGTAAATATAAATGCAAATCCAGCTCTGAGCAAAATATAATTCTAAAAAATATATTAAAAAAAATTAATGTCTACTTGAAAATTTAGATAAAATAAAATATATATATTTAAAAAATATATAATATTCGAAAAACTGAGATTTTATTTTAATAATCCGAAAGTTTTTTCAGTACTTTGTGGAAATTGCTATTTCGAAAATATTTAGTATAGTATTTTTCAAGATATAAGAAAATGACTTAAAAGTCTCGACTGCTTATGTCATATTTGCCCCAGGTTATATCTAAACGTATAGGGTAAAGTGCGGATCTGAACTATTCTCACCTCTGTTGGCATGGCCATAAAGAATCACTTTCGAGGATTTTTATTGCAGTCGTAGATAATCGATATGTCTAGTCATTTTCTTATATCTTGAAAAATACTATAATATACTAATTTTTTCTAAACTGACGGACATAAAAATGTAATTTAACTTACAGAAAATTGTGCAAATACTTTACTCTTACAAAAAGTATGTGGCAAAAAAGGATGGACAGACAAAAAACAACCATATATATCGAAAAAGGAAAAGAAATAAAAATAGTACACAGCGAGATACAGATAGAATAATAAATTCTTAAATTTTAAATGTATCCAGTTTTTTTATAGAATGATTATATTTTTTTATAGACATTGTAATATAATTTTTTACCGCCACATCTGGCAGCGAATGATTTAAATCGATTACTGCCGAAGTCGCTCGGCAAGCTTTTTTGTTAATGTCTCAATATTATTCCCAACTAATTTATTAAAAAAGACAAAATTTTGACCAATAATCTGCCAATGGAGAAAAGCCAATCTAAAGAATAATGTCATGTCTGGCGAGTATCACAAAGATAATTTTATAAAAATGAATCCGCCACAAAAATATAGAGCAGATCTAAAAAATATCTGCCTAATTTCAAGGCCATATGTAGGTTTGGTTTACAGTTAAAGTAAAATTTTTGAAGATTGCGAATAATTTAAGTTGCCTACAAAACAATCAGGATATATTTCTCTACACTCATTTACAATATTTATAGAAGCCTAATACTAAAATAAAAACAAAGAACTTGTTAGTTACTACTAAAATTATGCACAGAAACTAACATAAACTCAAAATTTTCTTTAAAAGTATTTAAAAAAAGAAAATAATCATGTATTTTTTAAGGGAAATATTACATTTTTTCTTTAAACATATTTTCTTTTTTAGTTTAGCTTCGCAAACAGCTTGTAAGAAGGTAAAGAAAATTATAAAATACTGATATTTCCTTGAACGTAATCTGAACTATTAAAATTCAGTTTTCGAACAACCTAAAGTTCAAAGCGATGCAAATTTAATCAAAAATCTAAAGGTTAAAACAAAAAACAAGAAATGGTGCTTAAGGAATTAAAGAATCGTAAAATGGAAGCGAGTGGCCGTAAGTATCTCACTTTCAGACCTACAAATTGACACAAATCTCTTTATCTCCAAGGTAAAAGCCAGCGAGAAGTTTAAAAGTGGAAAGAAAATAGAGAACTTTTAAACCATATAAATTTGGCATCTTCTTTGTTATAAACGAAGCTTTTAAAATGGGAAATCCTGATTACTTACTGACCGGCCATACAGTGGCCAAACTACAATAAGAACAGGCCAGCTCTAAGTTTGCAATGACCTATAAATTAATCTACGACGATCCTTAGCATTTAATTAACTGTTCTGCCTTACTTGCCCTGATATTTTTATTCGCCAGCTGCAGCAATCTATTCAGCTCTTAAAAGATGTTCTTAAAAGACCTCCAGAAATCTCACAAAAGGATTCTGGAACTATAATATTTTTAGTAACTGAATTCATTGCTCACCTTTTTTCTTCCTGGTAAGAAAGAGTACAATGAGATTGTCGAGGAGTCCAACTTTATTTAGGGCAAATACGTTAATTATTAACAAGTAAACAACAAATTAAACAATATCAAACCTTTCTGCTAATTTTTGAGATGATTAACCCATTTTTTATTTCAGTTCCGTCAATAATGTCCAAGTACCGAATATGCAGTTTATCTTTAAGAGAATGCGGTAGTACCAGCTCGAACCACTACCTTAAAAAACATTCCTCTCTAACAGAGCTGGGTAGGAATTGAATCCAGGAATCGATTCCTTTTTAAGGATTCGAAGGCTGGAATCGATAACTTTTTAAAAATAGGATCCGTGATCCGGATTCGTTATACAATTTTAAAATGATCCGGAATACATACATTTTTGACAGGATCCGATTCCAAAAGGAATATATTCCTTATATTTCTAATTTGAGACAAATCGGTTTATAAATGCCAAAATCAGCCATTTTGAATACACCATTTCAAATTTCCAAATTTTCACCTAAGATTATTAATTTTTAAATTTTAGCTTAGCACCCTCAAAAACCTTTATATCCTGAATCTGAGGCAAATAGGTTTATAAATGTCAAAATCCGCCATTTTGAATCTTCCATTTTAAAGTTTGACCTAAGATTCTTAATTTGCATCACATTGATTTTTGGATATAAAGATGAATAATTTAGAACATCTGGCTATTAAAATCTTTAAATAAGGGAACACGCCTAACATGTGATTTTTAACCAAAATTTGTTGTTTTTCAGGTCCAGAGAAACAACAATTAAATTATTATTTTTTTTGTAACCATACTTAGAGTGTGGTATCCAAAAACGGGCATAAATTTTACTTGCATTTGATCTTAGAAGTTTTGATTGCTCGATCTTTATAATTTTTTAATATGTTATCCTTTAGATCAGGGGTCTCCAAACTACGGCCCGAGGGCCACATCCGGCCCGCGGACAGATTTTGTCCGGCCCGCGGAGAGCTAGCATACTTGAAAACTCCTTTTAGAGAACAAATAATTTTTATAGCAAATTAAATTTAGTTTACTGAAGTATTCTAATTTTATGTTGAATAATTATTAATATGACATCTACATTGATATGGTCATGGGCTAACTCCGCTAACTCATAACATTCTTGTAGGCTTATTGTTATTGTTTTTGTGATAAGTTGGATAAAGAAACACAGAATTGTAATGAGTAAAGACATGTATAATATGCAGAAAATTTAACTTCAGTATATAATAACTAACAAATTATTGAAATGAATCCAACTAACATTTTATACATTTTAAATAATAACATAACTTATAACAAACATAATGACATATGAAATACTAATGAGATTTATGTAATTGAGATTTTCCACTGACAATAGTTTGTAGTTGTGGACTAATTTTACTTGTACCAATTATTAAAAGAGATTTAAGATGCTCATCAGTTAATTTCGATCTGTAAACATTTTTGTGTACTTCATTGTGGAGAAGGTTTTCTCACACAAAAAGTAGTACCAAAAACAGAAAACAGACCACGAGCAAATTTATGCAAATTATCAAATTGTGTCAGTGGAAGACTCTTATAAAATTCCAACAAAGATTAGTTTTGATATTTGTTCTGCTTTGTAGATCAATCATTTCCATTTGAAGTTTCGGGGCTAGGGTTTCAATGTCAGTATCAAAAGGATTCTGAAAAATCTTAATTTGATTCGCAATGGCATCAAAGTCCGAGAAACGAGTATCAAAATTTATCTTCAAAGCACTCAAAGTTTCGATTGCAAAATCGATAGGAAACTCAGTCTCAGTAGTGTGGCTGAATATTTCACATGTTTTAAAATGTGAAAAACATTTACTTCGTAGTTGTGATTGAAACAGTCTCAATTTCTTCCGGAATGATTTTATATTAGTGTATAAATCAGGAAGATGCTGGTTTTCTCCTTGCAATCCCAAATTCAGTTCGTTCACATGTTTTGTCAAATCAACATAGAATGCTAACTTCCACACCCATGCGTTGTTTTGTAATTCAGTAAGAGGGCGATGCTTTTCATTCAAAAAAATTTCGATCACTGCTCTGAAGTTCAAAAAAGCGCTGAAGGACTTTCCACAACTAAGCCAGCGTACGGCAGTATGATAAGGTAAGTCAGTTTCTCCAATCTCTTCAATAAATTGTCGGAATTGTCGGTGATTCAGCCCAAAAGATCTGATAAAATTAACAGTTGATATGACTGGTTTCAGAATGTCAGACATATCCAAACATTTTCCCACAAAGACTGTTGATGAATGATACAATGTAAGACTAATGGTTTTGAACCACCGTCATTTTCTACAGCCTTTGACACAAGAGCGACCACTCCTTTATCTTTCCCACTCATGTTTTTGCCTCCATCAGTTGTAATACATTTCAAGTTTTTCCATCGAAGGTTCTTTTGATTAGGCCATTTCAACTCCTTTAAAGTTCTTCGTGCACTTCATAGCTTTTATCTACTCCTCGAATATAAATCAACACCTGAGCAGTATCTGACACATCCGTTGACTCATCCAAGGCCAAAGAAAACCACTCAAAATGTCCATTTTTGTCGAACAGTTGAGAGGATATATTTTCAGCGATGTTTTCTACCCTTCGAGCCACAGTGTTTCCTGACATACTGACAGTTTTTAATAAATTTACCTTTTCAGGGCACATTTCTTCGGCTACTGCAATTATGCATTCTTTGATCATTTCTCCATCGGTGAATGGTTTTCCACGTTTTGCAATTTCAAGAGCCACACGAAAGCTGGCACGAGTTGCAGCCTCTTGTTCAGTTTTGAGTTTTGTAAATGAAGATTGGAGCGATTTCAATCCGCGCTGCATAGCTTCGAATTTTTCTGTCCGCAAACTTCCTGTATATTTTGAGTAATTTTGAAAATGTTTTGTTTCATAATGACGTTTAATGTTATATTCTTTGAGAACGGCTATGCTTTTATTGCAAATCAAACATAGCGCCTTGTTACTGGACTCAATTACGAAATACTGAATGTTCCACTGATCTTTGAATTTTCTGCATTCACTATCAATTTTTCGCTTCTTTTCCATACTACTAATTCACACACAAAAGCAACAATTCAAATCAAAATACTGTTATAAAGATGTCTTAAACTTAAACACGCACAAACACGTTTTAAGGAGGTATGCAATATTTTATTTAACAACAGTGTCATAGGAACTGACTTGTGGTTGCGCCACTAGCCTTCTTATATATTCCAATTACTGCCATCTAGAAGTGAGTGGAAGACACCAGAACTTCCTCGAACCAACGAGATTATTCTGTACGTGCTATTAGCGCCATCTGTTAGCGATAGAAGGTACTACCTATTTCCGCTTGTGTCCACCAGATGTCCTGTCACGTTACTCCTCATGGCTCGTACTCTACGACTAATCTAGAAATTACAGATAATGACAGGAAAATTAATAATATGCAGTGTTGCCGTTTTGCGGACTTTAGTCCGATTTGCACCCTTTTTTAAACGTTGTGTACTTTTTCGGACTTTTTTTTCATCAGTGGACTATTTCACTTCTTACCACCGGCAACAATGATAATATGGTTTTGGCCCTCGGAACTTACTGGAGTAATCAGTATGGCCCTAAGGCTGGAAAGTTTGGAGATCCCTGCTTTAGATAACACTAAGGGACTTTTAAATCGGCATTTTATAAGTTCTATTCAGTGTGTCTTACAAAAATGAATTTAAAATTTTAATACATTTTTATATTCCGCAAGCAGAGAAACTATTAAACAGTACTTGTGAAACTCCCTGTAAAATTACAATAAGATGTCCCATTTATAAGTTGCTTGAGGTTATCTCAAGAATGACATTTAAAAACTTTATGAAGATCTAGCATCGCGAGTTTTGGAATAAAATTCTTAAAAATATGTTTTATTTAAGGGCGGTCTCATGTTGATCTTAAAAATAACATATTCAAATCTAAAGAATATTTACCAAACACAAAATTTGGCTAAGAGTTACAGCACTTTAAAATGAGGCTAAAATTATATTTCGCGGCTCGGGCTCCGTGCTAAAACCTTTGACGCTTATTTTATCATCTGGATTACATAGTTTCATTCGTATCGTAGTTACCATTTGTACAGGAGAGCACCAGTCTCCTCAGGAATGTCCTGACCTGTGACAGACTGGGAATGCCCTCAGACATAATGCCTACAGCAACCAATTACAACCGGCCCTACAGTGTAGTCTACAAAAGGAGGACTGAGTCGAAAACACCGACCTTCTCCGGCTGAATCGTTGGACACGATGGCTTCAAAACCAAGGACGGTGTTGGAGCTGGAATATATGGACAGAGGCCGAGGGCAGAGTTTTCCTTTAGCCTGGGCACTCTCGCAACCATATTTCAAGCGGAGGTATTTGCTATTGAGATGTGTGCTAGATCGCTGGTTGATTGGCACTGCACACGTAAGATAGTTAAAATATTCTTCGACAGTCAAGCAGCTCTTAAGGCTCTTAAATCCAGCCGGAGCAATTCGAAAACCGTCTGGAATTGCAAGGATGCGCTGGCCAAAACAACAAGGTTACACTACTGTGGATACCTGGACATACCGGCCTAGAGGGTAATGAATCCGCAGACCTCTTTGCCAAAAGGGGGGCGGAAACAAAATTCACAGGGCCGGAACCGGTCATCGGTATATCATATGAAACGGCCAAGCAGTTCATATCAGCTTGGACACAAAGAGAAAATCTTCGGTACTGGCATGGACTTCCGGGTCTCAGACACTCGAAAGCCCTTCATAAGCCCACCGAACCAACAATGTACTGTCAAACTACTGGAGCAATCAAGGCTACACCTTAAAACTCTAGTGGGACTGTACACGGGACACTGCAGATTAAAATACTACATGCACAAGATCGGCCTAGCCGAAGACGCCGAGTGCCGCATGTGCATGGAAGGGGATGAATCGGCAGAACACATACTGTGTTCGTGCCCAGCAGTGGCACGACTAAGATTCACAATCCTCGGCAATGACACCTTGTTGCCGGAGGAGGTGAAAGATCTCTCTCCCAACAGGATCATCAGATTTATTAGGAGTCTGGACCTGGTGGGAGAAATATTAAAGGGTGTGAGCCACAATAGACCGATCGGTCGCGGTGGAAGGGTGTTATACCCACTCACTTTAAACCTACCTACCTACCTACCTACCTACCATTTGTAAATATAAAAACTAAAGATGATCCCGATTCGTGATCTGATAAATAGGAATCGATTCCCTGGATTCGATTCCTTTTTTCCTTTAAAAGGAATCGTGATTTGTAATGGTGATTCGATTCCTTTACGAGGATCCGGATCCGTAAATCAATTCCTTTTTTAAAGGATTTGTCCCAGCTCTGCTCTCCAATCGGGAATTAAACCCGGGTATTTCACGTGACAGTCGGAGATACTGACCTCTATACTGCCGAAAAATAAACCTAATGGCAATATGACAAGTCCTTGTTGTTTAAACATTTTTCATTTTTAGTTCTAGATTCATTTTCTAAATGTCTCTAAAAATGCGTGATGTTTAGTATCTAACAATTTTAAGTTAAGTGTTTAGACAACTATTAAAGTTAATGTTAACAGTTAATAAATTAAATTATGTGTTTGCAAAAAAAGGTAAAAGCGACTGGATGTATGTTGAAGAAGAACATGCAAAATAAGAAGGATTAAATCTCTCTAATAATAAAGATAGTATTAAGAAGATAAGATCCTTGAAAATTCTTCTCACGAATATGCCAGCAAAAGTGAAATATTTTTCATCAACATCGTTTAGAAATTTTACTTACACCCTTTTATTAAAACAGTGTACAACTGAATGTAAAATTACTGTTATTGCTAAATGTTCCGTGTTCGTCAATGTTTGGGAATTTCTAGGTTGTCATTCCCGGTTTTCACAGAAGATAAGCTTTTTAGACACACTAATTTATAGGGAAAATCATTAAACAAATTTTGGCGACATAGCGCGTTGAAAATTGTTAGGACAGTTAACATACCGGTTTATTTTGGCAAGAAGCGGTAACGTAGGGGAAGGTGTTATGTCGTCAGTATCTTCCGCTATCGCCACTAGTCGGGAGAAGCGTTAATAATGGTTATGTCAAGTGTCAAATTAAAAAAATTGAGGATTCGTGGCTTTTCTATTGTTTTGGTTCACGTTATGTTTTTTTGCTATGGTTTAACAACTATTTGGATTGTAGATTTTTCGATTTGTTAGTTAATTTCTAAATGGATGAATTGGTGCAATTATTTTTAAAATCATAGAGAAAAATATTTTTTATTATACTTACCTGAAAATACTACATTTTTAACTGTGTATAAAATACAGTGAATTTGACATATTCAGAACAGCGCACGGAATTTTTTTTCCCGATCCCTCTCTCCGTGCGCTTATACAAAAATCCATCTATGGAAACTGTTCATAACAACGATTTATTTATTAATGACATTTTATTTTCTGTCAGTGAAATTTATGCCATTTTCAAAAAATAAATTCAGATTTGGAAGAAAATCCGGATATTCCCGATATTGTATTACAACAAACGGCAGAAGTGAGTGCAGATTTATTACCAGTGAAATCCAGGTTGAGATATGAACCTGAATATCACATTTTTACCGAATGGCGGACTCAAAAAAGAATCAAAATTGTGAGTGACGATATTCTCTTAGTTTATTTTGCTGAAAAAGCCAAATCTTTGAAGTCATCCACCTTATGGAGTCGATTCTCCATGTTAAAGAGTTGTTTGGCAATAAAAGAAAATACCTCGGAAAATACAACCAATATCCAAAAACTATCGCTTTTTTAAAACGACAAGCTGTAGGATATGTACCAAAGAAATTCAAGGTTCTTACATCAGAACAAGTAACCAAATTTTTATGTGAAGCTTCAGATGGACAATATCTACTAGCAAAAGTAATTTTAGTGTTTGGCATCTGCGGCGCATGCCGCAGAGATGATTTAATACGTTTGAGTTTAGACGATGAGGAAGATAATGGGCGTTTCCTTGTCGTGTTCTTAAGAGATGGAAAAACTCACAGGTCAAGAAGTTTTACCATTACCAATGAAAATTGCAAATTCAATCCCTGTACACTTTACCGTAAATACGCAGATCTCCGCCCTAAAAATATGGAGAGTAGAAGATTATCTGTTTCATACCGAAACCAAAGATGTTACGCTCAAGATGTTGGGTGCCATACTATCAGTGGTATTCCAAAACTTGTTGCAAACATGGGCTAAGGCGTTCTTTGGCTACCATGTTGGTAAAAAGCGGCGGTGATTTGTTCACTTTGAAAAGACACGGAGAATGGCTTTCTTCCAATGTAGCAGAAGGATATATAGAGGAGTCCATACAAAGAAAAATTGAAGTATCCCAAAAGTTGTTTAGGCCTTGTAACTTGGAAACTACAAAATCTGTAACAGTCAATCAAGAGAACCAAAACATACACGAACACTCCGCTTCAACATCTTTAGTTCAACAAAAAGAAATACAAAAGGGATTGAGCTTCAACAATAATATGAATTGTACAATAAATATAACCATTAATCATAACGGTTCCGTCCAAAATTAAATTTCTTAGATTTAATTAGCTTGTAATTTTTTTGTTAATTTGTTTTACTGTTTTAAAAATAAAAATAAATAATCGCAATTTTCTTAAATCATTTTTTACGATGTTTTTTGGTAATGTTGTTTTCAGGTACCTAAGTATAATAAAAAATATCGTTCATTACACGTCCAGAAATGGATTTTTCCGTTAAATAAATAATAAAATATAAAGCATAAATAATTATGAAAAAAAAAAATTTTTTTTAAAATAACTTTAAAACCAGTGATTATATGTAAAAATTTGTTATAAATAAAAATTTTGCCTTATACCTAAGTATAATAAAAAATATCGTTCTTTACACGTCCAGAAATGGATTTTTCCGTTAAATAAATAATAAAATATAAAGCATAAATAATTATGAAAAAAAAATATTTTTTTAAAAATAACTTTAAAACCAGTGATTATATGTAAAAATTTGTTATAAATAAAAATTTTGCCTTTTTTTACTGAAAATTTTGCTTTGTTCTGTATTTTTGTAGCATAAAAATTAAGTGGGTTATGGCCGTTTAAAAAGTCAGAGGAGGAATTATACTGGTCAACTTCCCTAAGCAGAAGCCGTAAAAATACCTATAGAATAGCGACAGTTCCCCCACATCTCGTCGATGGGCAAGAGGAGGAAGTTTTTTGTGAGCGCGAGATTATTTATAAGACAGACAGCGCTGCTTTGAATGGAATCGAGAATGCTAAGTTGTAGGAGACGCCATTTCCCAGACATGAGAACAATATTCCAAAGAGGGACTGATTTGGGATACGTACAGACTATACAGATTGGAATGGGTGGAGGATCGAAAGAGAAATCCTGCGAGAGTACCTTTCTCGAACCTCCTTAGTTCAAAACTCTCTAAAACTAAGTGTTCAAAAGGATTGTAATTTACATGATCTTGAAGCCCATAAAATTCGAGTTATCGCTAAAAACCAAATACATTTTTTTTAGAAAGTTATGGATCATAAATTATTATTTTTTTTAATTTTGGATAATTTTTTCTTTGGTCCATGTTCTGTACAGGGTGTTCCATTTTCGACACTTTTATAGTGTATCTCCATAATTATTAGTGCTACTAAAAAAGTAATGCAGGCATACAAGTGCTCTTTTTGGGTCAAACTTAAAATACGAGGGTGAATCAAATATGAACCGGAATTTCGTTTTCAAAAATTTTATTGGTATGTAAATAAAAGTTTGAATACATCTTATTTTTCTACATAATCTCCTCTCTTATTTACACATTTTTCCTACCTGGTCAAAAGTTTTTTAATTCCTGTATCAAAGAATGAAGCTGGTCGTGTCAGTAGCCAATTGCGCACGAACGTTTCTATACCTTCGTCGTCCTCAAAGTGGTGACCTCCCAGTTCTTCTTTAAGTGGTCCAAACATGTGGTAGTCACATGGCGACAAATCGGGACTGTAAGGCGGGTGTTCAAGTGTTTCCCAATGCATTATGCGCAATTTTTCCTGAGTCAATGCAGCTGTGTGTGGCCGAGCGTTGTCATGAAGCAGAATCGCACTTCGGATAGGCATGCTTCGCCTGTTTTGCCGATAGGCAAGTTTCACTGCATCCAGCAGTTGGCAGTAGTACTCAGCATTTATTGTACGGCGTTTGTGCAGAAAATCCAGCAGCAGTACACCTCTGGAATCCCAGAAAACCGTTGCAAAAACTTTCCCTGCAGAAAGACGGGTCTTGGCTTTCCGTGGTGCTGCCTCTCCAGGTTTTCGCTACTCCATGCTTGCCCGCTTCGACTCCGGGGTGTAATGGTGCACCCATGTCTCATCACAGGTTACAATACGTCCCAACCAGTCATTCCCCTCTGCTCGATATTGTGCCAACAGCCTTTCACACACGGCAAGACTGTGTTTGTGTTCTTCCGTCAAAAGGCGGGGAACCCATCTTGCACACACTTTTCGGTAACCCAAATCATCGGATATGATTGATTGCGCACTCCCGTATGATATTCCGACGTGCTTAGCAATTTCCAGGACAGGTGGCGGTCGCCTTCAATCAATTCACGAATTGCACGAATATTCGCCTCGTTGATGCTTGTTCCGGGTCGGCGTGCATGAGTCACATTTTCTACTGCCACTCGGCCGTCTGAAAATTTTTTGTTCCAGTCGTAGACTTGGGTTTTTGAAAGTGTTTCATCACCAAACTGTGCAGATAGTCGACGTAAAATTTCGAAAGGTTTTACGCCCTCCCGCGTCAGAAATTTGATGATAACGCGTTGCGCAACACGGATGCACCTCCTGCTCAGACATGATGCTACTAACAGCTAATCGACTCCGCCGCGCCGAACCGACCTGCTCCCTTCCTCTTGACATCCCTACCTAACTATATATCAGTACATCGCGCCACTCTTGTTACCTATGGCGTGCTAAACAGAAAATTCTGGTTTATATTTGATTCACCCTCGTAGTAAAATCAAAAAAATACCAATTGGATAAAAAAAGATATACTAAACAATGTTTCATACAAGAATTTCTTTATAATGGTTGTTGAATAATCTGCCGTTTTCAGAATAAGTATACGGGTTCAGGTAAAAAAGTTAGCGGATCTAACCTCATTTTTTTTAATTGAACACCTTGTATATTTTTATCTAAAAAGATAGCATATTAAATTTTCTTTTTAAAAATATAACACAGCATGGATGATATTGTTTTTCTATGCGATTTATTTAATCTGAATTATTTTAAACCACAGTAGGCCATTAAAAAAAAGCTGATATCACCAATTTTTGGGCATAAAAAAACGAAAAATTAAGTTATCGACAAGTTTTTTTTTAAATATTCTATTTTTCAGCGCATTGAAGAATATAATAAAATAGCATTTCAAATTTATTTTGTTTTCGCTTGAAATTTTTACAAAATATTTTTTTAATTCAATTTTTTTTCTTAATGTTTATTGAAAATAGAACAATTAAAAACTGAAAATATTAATGTTTCGTTTTTTTTATAATTTAAAAAAAAATCAAAATTTACAAATTAATTTTTTTTTAGGTTGTCAATTATTTTACTTGTCAATTTTTTTCTTAAAACATTCGTAAATGCGTTGTTACATAGAACAAAATGAAAGTATTTAAGTCCAGCAAAATACAGAATCATTTAATATTTGTGTTACTTTCCATATATCCTAAGTTGATGTAAGCTTATTACACGACAGCCTCAGCATGTTCTAAAAAGCTTGGTTTTTCTTTAGATTTCTCCCCTTTCATAAGTACACTCTACTTGGAATACTATTTTCTTTACAAATCGAAGAAAACGAGGTCATCAACAAATGTAATATGTAATCTGAATATTACATACCCTTAAGTATTAAATTAAACAAAAAAAGAAAAAACAATAAAAGCTTTTGACATTTAAAAAATGACACTAGACAGCAAACACAAATAAAATGCGACTGATGTTATAATGGCTGTCCGGGGGAGTTTAGTTGCGAATTCAACAACGAAAATTTTCCACTCCGTATAGATTTTAAGTTATAAAATATATTAGTTATTTTTTATAACATATTTACATTGTTTTAAGTCCTACGAAATTTATACGTGGTTAAGGTGTCATCCCTAGACACAATTAGCCAGACTGTGCACAATTACCCTAACTTAGGAAAAACGTAAATTTGGCAACGTCCAAAATATTTTGTGCTTGAAAGTTTTTTTCATGATTTTCGCATTTTCGCAGTCGTAAATTGCCTGTAAACTAGTGTTACTTTAAAAACATTTAGATACGGTATTTTTTTGAATAAAAAAGTACCTAAGCATCTAAGGAGACCAGCTCGGGAACACGAAAAAAAAATTATGAGTAATAAATATAACTTTATTTTATTAAATAGCAAGTATGTTTTTCAGTGCATAAAGGTCGTGGTTTATTTATATAATCCTTGATTTAACCTATAATTTCAGATGATATATTATACAAATATTAAATTATGTCTATATGAATAAAAGACCCTATTATTTCAGTAGATAGTATACATTCACTAATGCAAAGTTTTTGTATTGAATTTGCATAATTATTATAATAATTAATATGCATAGTTTTTTACGCAGGTTTTTAAATTAACCACCCAATTAACTCTAAATCAAGCAACAAACCGTTACACTAATTAAGTAATTAATCAAACTTTGAACTGCACGTCCTAAACGCAACAAATCATCAGATGCCTTTTGAACAAGAAACAAAGAGTAGTCAACCTCAAGTTAACAAACAATACAAGGTTCTAAAATCGACGCGTACAATATAATTACAATAAACGCAACAATAAAACCTTTAACCCTCTTATATACCAAATAAGGCAACTTGTTACTCTTTTTTTAGATCTAATAGTTTCTTTTTCAGGTAATCTGCAAATTTTCTAGGGTCAGTTGACACTCTAGATCTAGTCAGTGCAAAAGACTAGAGACGTGGACCAAAGCGGTCCATATTTTTCTATACAAGGTATTCCTTAACCTTATGTACAGATTAAAGGGTGTGATTGTACATGTGACACACACTCTACTGGGACGGATGTTCGTAAAGGACTATAATGTTTTTTTTTTTTATTTTTAAAGTGTCCTTATTTTTTTGGTATGACCCCTTTAATTCCCCCCAAAATTTCTTATTCGTCGCCACCGGTTTCTTATATTAAAAAAATAAAATTTTCATTTTATTGTGTTGTTTATATATATATATATATATATATATATATATATATATATATATATATATATATATATATATATATATATATATATATATATATATATATATATATTGTATATAAAGGTACTAAATTTCTTGGGTATCGGTCCAGGAGAGGGCTAATTAAAGTGAAACACTTCTTAGTTTAACGAGCTTTCGAAAATATTTATTTTCTTCCTCAGGTCTACAATATGGAAAAAAAAAACATACAATCAAAAAAGGCAAATCTTTCTCAATTTTAGGTATACTTACAACTAAATGCATTATTTAGAAGTTGGTAACATCAACAACAGCAGAGTTTTACAATGTATGGTAACAGGATATTATTTAGTTTTTGAAAAATGCATATTAATATTTCTTAATAATTAAGCTGATACATTTTTAAAATATTTTAATTGTTGTTAAATGTAAGACTAGTACAGAATGGATGGATTTCTATACCACTTTATTCGTTTCAGGGTTTTTTTAGTTTAACATGTATTTTTTTAATTATTATTTTTTGGAATGCGAGTATAAGGTCCGGGCATATCTAGGTTAAAGTTAAGATATTGTTAACTTAACTGGAAGATAGATTTTCTTATGACTGAATGTGTACGTAATATGCAAAGTTGAAAAATTAGTAATGGTAAAAAATTAAACAGTAAATATGTAGTGTCTTAATGATCACGGAGCTCTTATCTCTCACATAAGAGCATGTGTGTGTGCGTGTATGTCTGTGTGAGTGTGCAAAGTATACCCTTATCTGTCACCTACGGGTAAGTGTTAGTGTGTGTGTATGGGTGTATATGTTAGTGTATGTGTACCCCCTTATCTGTCACCTAAGGGTTAGTGTTTGAATGTGTGAGTGTGTGTGTGTGTGTGTGCACGTACGTGACCGAGAGAACACAAATTATAGATTCATGATAGTTTTGTCTATTCCAGATTTTATGTTTTAATATTTACACAGCCCTTTGCCCTAGCATTACCATACACTTATCCTAGAGTTATGTAGAGTGATCAAAGACACTACATATTTACTGTTTAATTTTTACCATTACTAATTTTTCAACTTTGCATATTACGTACACATTCAGTCATAAGAAAATTACTTCCATTAAGTTAACAATATCTTAACTTTAACCTAGATATCCCGGACCTTATACTCGCATTCCAAAAATAATAATTAAAAAAATACATGTTAAATAAAAAAAACCCTAAACGAATAAAATGGTATAAAATCCATCCATTCTACTAGTCTTACATTTAACAACAATTAAAATATTTTAAAAATGTATCAGCTTAATTATTAAGAAATATTAATATGCATTTTTCAAAAACTAAATAATATCCTGTTACCATGCATTGTAAAACTCTGCTGTTGTTGATGTTACCAACTTCTAAATAATGCTTTTAGTTGTAAGTATACCTAAAATTGAGAAAGATTTGCCTTTTTTTGATTGCATGTTTTTTTTCCATATTGTAGACCTGAGGAAGAAAATAAATATTTTTCATTTCCAATGGTCATTTTTTTGGTGTTGATTTTAAGATTTGGCTATTTGTTTATGTTTTTTTTTGTTTTTGTTTTAAAAAAACATAAACAAATAATAATCTTAAAATCAACAAAAAAACCGGGAATGTAATAAAATAGTTAAAAAATTAATTTTAGTATTTATGTAAACAACTCCCTTTTAAATAAAACATTAATTTATATAACAGTTCTAAACTCTATAATCGTTGGCTGATGCGTTTTGTTTTTTTAAAAAAGTCCAAAACCCTCTTAAAATATATTAAAGCCACGAAGTTTTGTTTTTTTAATTCTATCCAAGACTTCGTTAAGCAAAAACTGTCTTTAACCATGTAGTTTTAAGTTGTTAATAAAATTTTTACCTGTGAAGTGAATAAAATTTACGATTATTATCTTAAAAAAACCTTTTTGGGTAAGTCGATAAAAAAATTTAAAACATTTTTATAAAATTTGTACATTTTAACATATACTCTGAACATCAAAGCAGTTGTATAATTGTTTTAGATGAAAAATCATTGATAAACCTGAAATCGGAAACGTCTGAAATAAAACTTTTTTAACATGGAACTAAAATAGTTTTGATTTGTTGTTGAACCAAAAATCCCAAGAAAAAAAAACTCAGTTTATATATATATATATATATATATATATATATATATATATATATATATATATATATATATATATATATATATATATATATATATATATATATATATATATATATTATATATATATATATATATATATATATATATATATATATATATATATATATATATATATATGTTATTATATATATATATATATATATATATATATATATATATATATATATATATATATATGTACATATATATATTTATTATTGGGGAAAATATTTTAAAATGCTGACCAATCTTAGGACAAATAACGAAGGATTAAATGATCAGGGGCCGGAAAAAGTAATACCTTATAAAAATTTTTAAAAATATTTATTGGTAATTTTATAAACATAGGTATAGGCTGTGTGACATATTTCAAAAGGTATAAACAAACAAAATGTAAAGCTCGTTAAACTAAGAAGTGTTTCACTTTAATTAGCCCTCTCCTGGACCGATACCCAAGAAATTTAGTACCTTTTTGTTTAACTGGTCGGGCTTCCCTCCTCCTTATTTATATATATATATATATATATATATATATATATATATATATATATATATATATATATATATATATATATATATATATATATATATATATATATATATATATATATATATATATATATATATATATATATATATATATATATATATATATATATATATATATATATATATATATATATATATATATATATATATATATATCCTTGATAATTTATTTTCTTGAACCTTTTAGAATATATTCTGATTTTTTCTTTTTTCTTGGGTTTTTGGTTCAACAACAAATCAAAACTATTTTAGCTCCATGTTAAAAAGTTTAATTTCAGACGTTTCGGCTGATTTCAGCCTTTATCAATGATTTTTCTATCTAAAACAATTATACAACTGTTTTTGATGTTCAGAGTTATATTTACAATAATAAAAAATGTTTTAATATCGACACAAAAGGTTTCCATATATTGTAACATTTTATTCATTTCACAGGTAAAATTATTAACTAACTTAAAACTACATGGTTAAAAACAGTTTTTGCTAACAAGTCTTGGATAGAATTAAGACAAAAAACCTTTTGGTTAAATTTTTCAAAGGGGGCGGTATTTATTATAAACAAAACTTAACAACGATTATAGAGTAAAACTGTTATATAAATTAATGTTTATTAAAGGGATGTTGCTTATTTTAAAATACTAAAATTATTTTTAACAAACCATTTCCAATGGTCATTTTTTTTGTGTTGTTTTTTAAGATTTGGCTATTTGTTTATGTTTTTTATTTTTTGTTTTAAAAAACATAAACAAATAAAATCAAAAATCAACACCAAATGACCGTTGGAATGTAATAAAAGTAGTTAAAAAATTAATTTTAGTATTTAATATAAGCAACATCCCTTTTAAATAAAACATTAATTTATATAACAGTTCTAAACTCTATAATCGTTGGCTGATGCGTTTTGTTTATAATAAGTCACAAGCCACCTCTTGAAAATATATTAAAGCCACGAAGTGTTTGTTTTGTCTTAATTCTATCCAAGACTTCGTTAAGCAAAAACTGTCTTTAACCATGTAGTTTTAAGTTAGTTAATAAAATTTTTACCTGTGAAGTGAATAAAATGTTACGATTATATCTGGAATAACCTTTTTGGGTAAGTCGATAAAAAATTTAAAACATTTTTATAAGAATTATTGTACATTGTTAACATATACTCTGAACATCAAAGCTTAGTTGTATAATTGTTTTAGATAGAAAAATCAACCAAAAATCCCAAGAAAAAAAAACTCAGTTATATATATATATATATATATATATATATATATATATATATATATATATATATATATATATATATATATATATATATATATATACATATATATATTTCGCACTGCTATTGGGGAAAATATTTTAAAATGCTGACCAATCTTAGGACAAATAACGAGAAGGATTAAATGATCAGGGGCCGGAAAAAGTAATACCTTATAAAAATTTTTAAAAATATTTATTGGTAATTTTATAAACATAGGTATAGGCTGTGTGACATATTTCAAAAAGGTATAAAGAGTTAAACACCCTATAGATCGTAAACGTAGCCACATAGGACACATGTTAATAGAATTTGAATCTAAATTTGTTTAAAACATTTTGTTGCGATCAAAATTAATGACTTCAGATCGAAAACGTTATATTTTTGAACTAACTGCAGCGCGCAAAAACGGTTTTGGTTAATCCGGATAGTTAAGTTATATAGCGCTAGTAGCAGGTGGTCTATAAGGGCGAAAGGCAAGGGCGTAGCCAGGATTGTAATTAAGATTGGGCAGACAAAGAAAATCCTAGATTATATTATTTGTTTTGATCGTTGTTTTAAACATATAAGTTTAACATGAGCAATGGAGGTAGTAATTTAAAAAATATATTAAAAACAAAAATAGCCTTATTATTCGACAATCAATCTACGAAACTCTTCCTAAAATCTTTTCAAAACTTCTCGTACAATGTCACATTTTTACCAGCGAACGACCACTCTTCTAAGGGGGGTGGCAGCTGCCCCTCCCTGCCCGTACCTCGCTACGCCCATGGCGAAAGGGCTGTAGCTTCCCGAAACAAAATGTAAATTCCCAGTAAATTAAAAGGTTTTTTTTATATATTGAATCAATCAGATCCAAAAAATTAACAAAAATCCTAATTTTAATTCAACAATTTTTCGTTGCCAATTGTCTGACACCCAGTCGAAGTCGCTCGAATTTGCGCCATACATTCCTTAGCGATTTTTTACGTGGTGGGAATAATTTTTGCCCTGACCGTCCGACTGAACCTGCAGCCGCTGCGTCGTATTCCGCCGTTTTATACAGGATTTAACAAGCGAGAAAACGATTTTTTTGCCTTTATTAGCCAAAAGGATTTAATTAATCACATGCCTCGCTTCCGCGTATTTATACTAGAAGAAATGGGAAATAATGTACATGTCTTTTTTGTCGGTAAGTTTTACCGACTTACGCTTGCTGACAAAGTACATATAAAATTTTTTGGTAGATTTATTCCAGATCTGAAGCTTACTCAGGCTGATAAATCTACGAAAGGCGGTTGTAATACAATTCATGGTATGGTGGTGCATTAGTGGGGTTCCATCTATTTTCGGTCATAAAAAAATCGAAAATTAGAGATGTTGACATGTGTCATTTTATTCTATTTTACGACGGATTCAAGATTCTTTTAAGAATAATCCAAAAAAAAGATGTTAATTTTTATTTTAAAAATTAAAAAATGGGTATTTTTCAAGTTTTTCGTTAATAAAATGCATTCATTTAGATTTAGCAATTTCTAGTGATTTGTTTCTTATTTTACATGTAAAGACAAATAATTTCGAAAAAAAAAATTTTTAATTAAAAATTAACATTTTAATTTTTTTTTTAATATTCTATTTTTGATATTTTTATTAAAGAGAATAAACATATTTGACAACTTAAACAAAATTTATTCATGTTGATTTTAGATACATCCCAAAAAAGTGCAGCCGCGATTCTACACAATTACTCAAGTCATTTTAGGAATGACGTTTACAAGAAAAATAAATGCATATGCGGCTATAAAGAGCCCCACAGAATATCGTTCTTTTTAACCTTCTTAATCGCCGATTAAGACTGCTTACAATTAGTCGGACAATTAAAACTTTTATTTCACTACACTTAATTTAATTTTAGACCGTCTTAATCGCCGAAAGCTGCAGTCATTCATCGAAAAACGTAAATGAATCTTGTTTATTTGTTACAAGAATGACCATTAAAAACGTTCTCCACCACACACTTCGTTTTTTAATGAATATGGACGAATCGACGATTCAGATATCAAGCGCGGCCAGAAATTTTCACTGGCAATGTTAATCGATGCTTTTAATCGCCATGATTAAAACTGCTTAAAAAGAACGGAGTCTGTGCAGGCCTTAACACATTAAACGCCTTATTTTGTTTTTCGTGTTTATTGTTTTATTCGGACGAGGCTAAAAAAATAAATTGTGGTAGCGCAAATATTTTTATTTCTATACATAAAACTGAACATAGAAACTGAAAAGAAATCACTAGAAAAATGTATTGTTCTATATTCTTTTTTCATAGCCCCCCGATAAGGCTTGAGCCGCCACTGATTAGAGATGACTTGAAAAAGCTAAACATGTTTAAAAAAAAGAATGGTTTAATTAAAAAATTACCTTATTTGTCCCTCTAAAAAAAATGCATATGTTTTTATGATTACTTCTAAAGGCACATAACAAAGTCGAATACTTAAATTTAATTATTAATAACGATAATAACGATGTGCCGGCGAAAACTGCATAAATTCTGTAGATAACTGCGGTAGAACCACATTTTTTATATGATAAAAATAGACATTTTTTATTAAATAAAAAATAAAACTACTTAGTATCTTTTAATTTAAAACAATCTTTTTTTGTGCTATGCCGTTTTTCTCTATACATGATATAGGTGGAAGAGATAAACAAATAAGTAAATAGAAAGTTTTTTAACCTTCGTTATTGTAATTTTATTCCTTAATTTTAAAGCCTGAAGATATAATTGGATCTCAGTTTTAACCATCCAATCATAAGACAAGTTTTAGAGAATTAAGAAAAAATTGACGATGATGAAGCTGGCTAAACCTGGCCTTATATATTTTATTTAGGTAATTAATTCAATACGTCTTTAAAAATTTGTTTAAATTATTTCAAAGATAAATGAAAGTATAATAAAATTGCTCTATCAAATTCTAAAAATATTTTTTTTAATAAACCTGTTTAATTTTTTCTTTAAATTTAAGTACGTCTTATTTATTTTTTTTAATTAGGTATCTGTAGTAGGTACCTATATAAAGGCCAAACGAAGGTTGTCTGCATAACAATCTAACCTCAAATAAAAATTATTGTACTGTTAAGTTTTCGGGGTAGTAGTTTGCTTAATTAAAAAATATAATACGCCTGGGAAAAATTATTTACTGTAATATATTTATTTATTTAGTAGTATTTAACAGGTGTGTGCCGATGTTATAAATTTTGTATTAAACATATTTATATTTCTTAAAATCTAAACGGTGAAAATAAACATTTTTTGTTGGTATATATAGGAAATTACTTACTTTATTTATTGAGACACTTTTTGTTACCGAAGAGTATTTAGAAATAACGGAAAAATCGTTGTTTAGCCACAAACGAGCGCGACATAAAACCCTCGGCATCGCCATTTTCGCCAGACTGACAGTGGAACGATTTTATATTTTTCTATTCCATTTTCCATGCGGGATTCGGTGTCCGAACTGCGCAATGTTAAAAGAAATCGATTAAATATTAGCAAACCTTTACCAGACATCCAAAAAAGGTGGAAAAACAAATATAATATAATAATTTTTTAAGTGTTTCTATTATTCCCAAGAAATAAAAATTTAAAAATTAAATTAAAAAACAAAATTGTTAGACAACTGGTTATTCACCACATGATTTTGGTGGTTGCCTGACATTTTCCAAAGATTTTCTTCTTTTTGTTGAAGATTTTTGGACTTAATTACTAAAATTATGGTAGATGGGATAAATATTCAGTGATAGCTTTTTAAGCATATACCTTCTAGAAGCAGTCCTCCCTTTTTTCTCGCTCCTACGTTCTTATTGGACGGAGAGGAGGGGCAAGTGCTCAGTGCTTGTATTATTAGTACCCTGTGTTTTAATAATGTTATTTTTTATATTTAAATAATAATAATAGACTTTTATTTTGAATAGAAGTTACTAAAATAATTTTATCTACAATATAGATTGTTGTATTAAACTATGCTATAACGTCAAAATATTTTAGTAGAAAATTACATTTTTTATGATGTGTGATTATTTAAAACTTTAAACAAAAATCGTAGAGAAAAAAAGGTCGAGAGAAAAAAGAAAAAGGGAAATTTTAATGTCACTAGTGGTATATTGTTAAAATGTTGCTTCGGTTATACCTCTTTCCCTGTTAAATGTATTATATTCTTAATATTATTATTTATAACGTTTATTGTTTGTGATATTAATATGCTTAAAAAGTGCTGCATACCTAAGTTCTGTTTTTATTTAAAAATATTGTACACCAATCACCATTTTGAGTAGTGCAAACCAGCGCGCGGGAGAAAAAGCGCCAATAAGTCTAAATCCTTTCTTTCTCTATTTTCGTACTCTCTCGCACGCTTCTTCACCCGGCCAAGCGGCAAGGCTGCCTCTAGAAGGTATGTTTTTGAAGATAATAACTTCTTTTTTACTGATGGCTATAGCCAAGCGACGTTTTTAGGTCAAATGGGCAAATGGGATATTTTCATTTTTTTCAAATCTTTGGCAGAAAGTTGTCAAAAAAATCTTATTGTTATCGAAAAATAAACACATCAAATAAAAACAATGGGCTCAGAAAAACACGAAATTACAACAAAGGAAGATTGGATTAAATTACTTGAAGATAACGACGTTGGACGTAGTAATATGAATAAGCTAATCATGAACTATTTGGTTACGGGTAATTTTTTTTTGTTTTAATACATTGTTCGTTTCTTTTGGCCTAGTTTATGTTGTTATAAAAATAAAAAGCTTTGTGACTATTTAAAAAGGTTTAATATTTACAGAGGGTTTCAAAGAAGCTGCAGAGAAATTTCAACAGGAATCGGGTGTAACACCATCTGTAAATCTTCATTCTTTGGATGACAGAATGCGGATCCGTGATGCTATTATGAATGGAAGAATTGAAGAAGCTACTACCTTAGTCAATCAGTTACATGCTGAGTTATTAGATAATGATAGATATTTATATTTTCATCTGCAGGTAAGCTCTAATTTATTTATTTAATTAGTTTTTGTATTATCTTTATCATTACCTAATAATAAGATTGTTTTGTATTTGTTACCAAGCAATTGCATCTGATTGAACTAATTAGAAACAACAGAGTGGAGGAAGCACTATCCTTTGCTCAAAGCCATCTTAGTGAAGCTGGTGAAGAAGATCCATCAGTATTAACAGAACTAGAGAGAACAATTGCGCTTCTAGCTTTTGAAGATCCTCTAAGTAGTCCTTTTGGAGATTTACTGTCCCCTTCTCATAGACAGAAGGTAGGTATAACTTACATTTGAAACTTTTTATGGGGTAGTAGATAAATAAAGAAATTTTTTACTTTCTAAGATAATAGGGTCCTGTAGGTTAGGTATTAGGTTAAAAAAAAAAGTGAGTCTCAAAGAGGTTTTGCACTGTGACAAGCTGGTCTATTGTGTCTGGAATACCCAACTGAGTTTCAAGGGTAATGGAAAGTCAGTACTGTAGACCAATTTTATGCATGCATGCAGAGAAAAAAAGGTAAATGGGTATAGGGGAAATGGCCTTTTGAATCCTGCGTAATGAATAGTACTGTCAGGTGGACTTCCACAAACCTTTGTTACCATATATGAAAGTTGACAATCATGAAAAAAACAAAAAATAATTTGTTACTTTTCTTACCTCTTGCCAATTTTGAAGTTTTTTCTTGAAATATGTGTGTTTTTATTTGGGGTATTGGTAACGAATCGGAAGTCAGTTTTTTTCATAACGTTTCATTTTGTTGGCGTCTCAGTTTGCCTTTCAGGAACGAACAGGTACCAGTGAAGCAATTTTTCATTTCTTAAAAACCTATATACCAGTCTGAATGATGGTGATGTTGCGGCGGCTGTATTTTGTGATTTGGCAAAGGCATTCGACTGTGTAAATCATAGAGTGCTATTGCGTAAACTGGAGCGTTATGGTGTTAGGGGAATTGCCTTGGATTGGTTTGCCTCTTATCTCTCAAATAGAAACCAAATGGTAAATGCATATGGAAAGTGCTCCAATGGTTCTTCCACAAGTAGTGGCATCCCTCAAGGTTCAGTACTAGGACCACTACTTTTTCTAATATATATTAATGACCTGCCAAAAATTAACATTGAGGGATCGTTTACATTGTTTGCAGATGATGCAACTATTTTGTGGCATGGAAAGAATGGAGAAAGCTTGAAAGAAATTATTAAAAATGATTTGAGTATTGTGAATGAGTAGTGTGCTGCAAACTGTTTATCCCTTAACATTGCTAAGACTGGAGTATTAACTTTTAGATTTAGTTGTGATAATTTGGCTTTTAAGAATGATTTTGTAGAGAATAGATCAGTCACAAAGTTTTTGGGTATTTTTATAGACAGGAAATTAAAGTTTGAAGAACATATATTAGAATTGAGCAAGAAACTGTCAAGTGGTTGTTATGACATAAGAACAGTGTCAAAGGAGCTAGGTATCACAATTGCTCGCACAGTGTATTACGCATTGTTCGAATCTCATGTGGGATATGGAATAGCATTTTGGGGTTTTTGTAACAGTCAATTAATGAATTCCATTCTGGTTTTACAAAAGCGAGCAGTGAGATATCTGTTTAAAGTTAAGTGCAGGGAACATTGCAAACCACTGTTTGTTAGTGGAAAAATATTAACTATAATAGGAATTCTCATAGTGGAGATGGTCCTGCCTTCTGCACAAAAAGTATAAAAATTTCATAGCACCTAATCCACAAAATACTCGAAGAGATGGACTTCCTCTGCCTATTCCCAAAACTACATTGACTAAAAGATCTATTTTCTTTGAAAGCATTAAAATATATAATCACATTCCAATTACATTTAGACAAATTCTAGATGATCGTGTTTAAAAGAAAGGTTAAAGAGTTAATTGTTACAAGACCGTATTACACACTCCAGGAATATTACGATGACACTTTTTAAAATAAGATAGTAATGTTTTGGTTTTACATATTTGTGAGGATGGGTAGGTGTATGTATATTTAAGTTTATTTTATGTATGACCGATTTTTGTAAATAGTATTGTACATTTTAATTATTATTTAAGTATTTGTTTTCGACCCTAACGGAAATATAGTGACATTTATTATTATATATTTTAATTTTAAATTTGTTTACCAATATTTATTGTTTTATTTTACATTTTACCTCTTTTGTTGTTGTATGTATCTATACGGGTGTTTGTATGTATGTATGTGTGTAAATATGTATGCATGTATGTGTGTAAATATGTATGCATGTATATGTGAATTATATGTTTTAATGAGTAACATAATTAATTTTATTTTACATTTTGTGACCAGAAATCTAGTAACTTTGTTAGTTAATATTGTATTTTGTTTTGAATTGTATATACCAGCATTTTATTACTATTATCTTTTATTGTCTTCTTCTGTCTATATTATATGGCTCAATGGCTCGAACTTTGAAAATGTTGTATTATTTAAATGTTATGTTAGGTAGGTTTTTTTTCAGCTTTGTCAATGAGAGTTTTCTTGAACAATAAAGCATATTATTATTATTATTATTATTATTTTCGGGATATTGATCAACAAATTTCAAATTTAAAGTAACTGCACTTTCACAGTTTTTCTTTTTTTTTGTAATTAGGTTTGCCCGTGAATAAATAAATAATAATAATAATAATATGAAAAGAATCTTTCAAAAAGTGTGTACAAGGAAGTTGCGTTTTTTATGTTAGCAAATAACATCTTGTATAAAACGAAAGTATTGAGATCCTGATGCACCAATTGGTTTTCTATGCAAAATAAGAATTGAACTGCCATTAAATCTTATTTAACTTGCGCAAACGTTTGTAACTCCTCAAAATGAAGCAGCCAAATTATTTAGGAAAATATACGGCTGTTTTTGAATAGAGAATTAATTAAAAAAGGTATGATTTTAACCGCGGTACAAGAAAAAAAAGCACATGAAGATGAACAACAGCTATCAATAATGACTTCGCGTTTTTCTTGCTATGTAGCAAATAAAACCTTGTATAAAACAAAAGTATAGAGATCCAAATGCACTGATTGGATTTTTATGCAAGCTTAAAATTGAACTGCCATCAAATCTTATATAATTTGCGTGGACGTTCGTAACTCCTCCAAACATAGCAGCTAAATCATTTAATACATATCCAAACTATCAGTATACATATGCATCGTCGCACACGAAAACAGAAGACTCTGGCTCTGCTCCAAACTTTAATGTGTTGCCAACTTAAATTTATGGCACACACTGATTTTTCTAAAAAAATTCCTGGAATTTTGTTACTGCGCTGAATCAAAAGGGTACCTTATTGACAATTTTTTTCATAGTGGAACGGACATTTTTTATCAAATAACCCATTGCCATGTTCTTTCTATATTCTTCAAATTTTCTTGGAAATATCGAATGGGTAAATAGAACTATTGTTGCCAAGTAAAGAAATTTTAAGACATTTTTTTTATTTATAAATATTGCATCAGGTAAAGTTACCAAATGCTTGCTTTCTATAATTTGCTGTATTTTACATATTTTTATAGTCAAGTACAATTTTTTAATTCATGATAGGTACTTTTTGAAAAGCAGTTGCCTATTCAAAAAAAAAACTTAAGAAAATGCAAAAGGTTTTGAGTCTATACAGGATGTAAAAAGTATGATGCTCACGATTTTAATGGGCGATAGTGGGGCTCAAAACAAGTCGAAAAAGCCAAGACTATATGGGTCAAAAGTTAATTGTTTTCGAAATATGGCTTTTCAAAGTTTAAAAAAGTTGGCAACATCGGCCCGTTTCATCGTAGCTAGTCGGAACGTCGAACGTTTTTTGCGAGGTTTTGCATATTTACACTTTTTTTTAAGAAGATGTTCATATATATACAAATAATAAAAATAACTTGCAATTTATTTTGATATTTAATTTTAAATTAAACTTAAGTAAAAAACAGTAGATAATTATTGTTTGGTTTTATTTGTAATTGAAAAATAGTTGTATTTACCAAAAGAATAGGCTAAATATCAATTTTAAAAACATAAATTATTATGTTTTAAAACAGCACTTTTTGATTTTGCTTAAAGAGTAAGATTTTTCGGTTGCACACATTCCGTTTTCAAAAATCTTTGGTAAATTTTGTACTGCGGTTGTCGTAAATTTAAAACATATTTTCCCGATTTAAAAACAAACAAAAATATCGCGACCGGGCCGGTGAGCAAAATGTACAACTGACTTTACTTCACGTACAAGGCTTCTAGGTATCTCGGTTGTTTTTTACCTTTTTAACTGGGGGAAAACATATTTGTAAATTGAAATATTTAATACTTAGTTTATTTTATTACCAAATAAATCTACTGATAAGCGATTAACACGAAAGTTTGAAATTGTTAATATTTTCAGAAATAATTGCTTCTAAAATTCTAACTTTAACATCGTTTAGACAAAAATCTGTCAAGTTTAGACACATATGTCATATAAGCCTTTTGACTTGTTTTGAGCTTCATTATATCCATTTTTACACCCTGTATGTATGTATTAGATTTTGAAACAAAGCAGCCAAACGAATATATTTAAAAAATGTGAACTCATTATATCGTACTGGATTTATATTTGCCTACATACATTTTATTTTTACTCATATCTGAAATTAAAATTGGTAGTAACAAATCTTGGCCAGTGTTCACTGGCGTTTTGTAAGCTTTTTGTAAGAGCTACCCAAAAAAAAAGTTCCATTTGAATCTGGATAATATAGAATCCTTTTTATTGGTGCGTCATTTCCTCTTCCAGTCCACAAAAGGTGGATTTATATGGACAAATAACATAAAAACAATATAAGAGTTCAATAAAGCCTATTCCCATGAGGCGTCTATACAGACAAATAACATACAATAAAAATAAAAAATCACCTTGAAGATAACCCTCTTTTAACTTCTTTTTTTATTTTCATATGAATTGACATTGCAACTGCGCAGGCGCTATTAAAGAATAAGTGATAAAAGGATAAAATGACTGTCGCTACGGCTATCCATTTGAAGGACTTGGGAAAGATCGGCCTTTTTTCGCCCATCATATTCATGAAAAATCAAAGTTTTAATTTATGCCATTTTATTATATTTTTAATAAGTTTAAGCATCTGTATTAATATATAAAATGAATTGGTAAAAAAATCAGAATGGCAAGTACCAAAAAAAAAACACCATATTTGGCTTTTTTAAATTTTTTTGCCATTTTGCACGTTTTTTGACCTTTTATTTTAAAAAATTATATGACGCACTTTGTGCACCAACATATTTTTTTAACGTTTCATTTAATAAGCTTATACTTATAAACTAGCATTTATTTATTTTGGTGCTTTGAATGTATCATGAAATTTTTTAAAATAAAAGATGAAGAAACGTGTAAAATGGCAAAAAATTAATAAAAATAGCAGGTTTGAAGGATTTTTTTTTGATATTTGCCATTTTGATTTTTTTACCAATTCATTGTAGATGTATCACCAATATGAGGGACGAAAAAAGGCCGATCATTACCCACATCCTTTTGCATACTTTTTGTCATACACTTAAGATCGAATCTCCTTGAAACCACTAATCTTAGTTCCTTTAGTCAAGCAAACAAAAAAAAATAAATAAATAAACACTGCAAAATAAATAATTTAAAAATTACGTTTGTTAGGGATTTCTTATTAGATACTTATATTTATTATTTTTATTTTATTTGGCCGTATACATGGTCTTATTTCTATTTTTTGTTTTATTTTTCTTCTTGTTTTTGTTATGTTGTTTGTATAAATCCACCTTAAATGGAATATTTTGCATGTTAATATTACCAGACAGCAATGGCAAAATGAGGTAGGCAATTTTCGAAAAGAATTGTAAATGTGTAATTTAAATATAATTTTCTCTTGACGAATATTCCTAAAATATTGGATAAAAGTATGGGGGTTGTCATACCTTTGAAGATTAAAAAAATCAGAATAAATGGTTATGTTTATAAACTTTCATTTTTTATAGCCGACCACAATACCACTAAGATACGTCGCTTATAGTGTCTGTGTCTGATTATATAAAAAAACATTAAAAAGGACTTTAGGAGCAATGCAATGTTTCTTAAAATTTTTGGTGCTATCTATTGGCTAAATAAAGTCATTTTAGATTTAAGGAAGTTTAGGCTAACCTATTTTGATGTCATGAATATGTCCTAAAAATTTATATACTTATTTTTTAAACACACATACGTTTATTGAAAACTTATGTTTTTGTGACTAACCCTGTTTATTTTTTAAGGGACATTTATACTGTACTGTGAATGTTTGACCTTTGTAAAGAATCAGTTTAATTTCACAATTTTGAAAAAAAATTACATAACAAATTTGTTTTTATTATGTGTTAAAAAAAACAAAACATTTTATAAATAAACTCCTTGGTTGGATTTTAACAGTAACATGATAAGATATATTTATAGTATTATCTTTTTTGTGAATTAGGTAAACATTTTCGTATTAAGCATCTTATAATAACACCATTGTCACGTAACAATATTTTTTTGTTATTAAGATGTAATTAAAACTTTGCTACTTTGCCAGTAAGACTATTAATATGAAGTATGCCAATTATTTTATAGTTATAGTACTTCTTTTATTTTTCAAGATAAAATTATTTTACTTCCAAATTTCATTGTATCAAATTTAAATAATTTTTTTAGTTTAACTCTTAGAATCCCTTTTATCTGTGTATAATTTTATTTTTAAACGCAAATACATTATTTAGACTAACTTGTGAAATAAAAGGGAAATAGTTTTTGCATTGTTGAGAATTTATTTATCAGAAAGGTAACAGGCCGTAAGAAGTTATTATAAGTGGGTTGGGTATCTCCTAGGCAGACGATACCATACTGAATTTTGCTCTCTATTAATGACCACTGTTTGCATGCAGTGCCTCAAACAAGGTATTTTAGCATTGTTAATGATTAGTTTCTAAAGGCGTGGTAGCCACATATGGATGCTGGATCATTAAACCCATAAAAATAAATTTTACCTCTTAAGAAAATCTTAAATAGAAATACTATAATAACAGTTTATAAGGAGTTCATTGAATCCATTGCTGGATACAGAATTTTAGTCTGGGGTAGACTTTTTCTGTTATATGTTAGCCTTAAACATTTCTGTCATTCTGAAATAACTAGTAACTACAGTACGTTCCACAATAAATCGTTGATTTCTCGTATTACCTGCTACTGTTAGTCGTAAAACTCAATATACTTTGGGTACCCGCATGTAGGTTCGGACTTAAAATTTCCTTTATTTATTTTTGTACCTACTTTTTGGTATATTATGTAGGCTATAGGCAAATTGCAGGTGTTGAATATAAAGCAGAGTCTTTTCGTTTTAGTTCATCAGTCGTTTTGAGTTTGTCAAGGTGTTTTCGTGTGTGTTATTGAGCCTCCAAAATAGCTAACCTAAACTATTAATATTAGTAGGTAATCAGGACCTGTACCCTTTTAAAAGGTGCGGTGCCTACACAATCGATATTTGTCAGACAACATATTTATTCCACTGAGGGTTGTAATTTAAATTTTATTGCGGTCAAGAAATCAACGAATTACTGTGAAACGTACCATACATGTATTGCCGGTAAACAGCATAAAAACCTTATTTGAGTAACCACAACTAACCTAAAAATAGGCTAGTTATATAAAAACAAAAAGATATTGAATAAAAGAAGTTTTTATTCAAGATACAAGATTGTCTAGAACCTTCAGAGAAACATAAAGATATTGTTCTCACGGGGCTCAAGAAATGCTGAATCTAAATCACGACGTTATAAATATGACCTATTTACATCTTTTTGTAACCTGTATTTTTTAGTTAAAAATAGTTTTTTTAAAAAGTACTTTGCGTCGACTGAACCTCTAACTAGCTACTACGCTGCTTGCCGGCAATACATCTGCTGACTAGGCATTTCAGGAAAATGTAATAAAAAATGTGTTATAAACTATATACAGAAACAAGACCAAGTACCTATGTAAATCTTTATACAGAGTAATTATTTAAATTCGTCTTTCTACTGTTAGAATGTCGAAAATTACAGGGGATACAAAGATTAAATTGGGGCAAAGTCGCGGATTGATGTAACTAAGAATATGCCGTTCACAAAGTTTTAAAATTCCGATTATTTTCGGAGATATCCACGAACAACTAAAATTTTCAAAAGTATTTTTTATTTCTTCCTGGCTCCATATCAAAACGGATTTCAAAATAAATTGCACATTTAAATTGCCACTTTTTCATGCTAGTTTATAGTGCTAGTAAATGCGCAATCTTTTTTAAATTCTTAAAAAGATATTTTTCAAAATTTCGATTCTTTTCGGATATCTTAGAAAATATTAGGAAAACTTTCTAAACGGCGTAATGTTAGTCACATAAATGCGCAACTTTGCTCCAACTTTAATCATCTACACTTTCCGAGATCCTGTTGGTGGGGGTCGAATTTGAAATTTCACTAGTTATAGAACAAAGACAATAAGTTTCTTAATGTTAGATACCCAATCAGGCTTACACACGTCGAAAGTTTTGAGTACAATTTGCAAAAAATTTATTTAACAATACATAGCAAATAATATAGTAATTAGAATTCAAATAATTATCCTTTCGATCATGTAAATTATTTTCATTTAATTTTACAATTTAAAGCTGCAGTCATAAACAGAAGGATGTTGTACATGACCCCTTAACTAATTTATTAAGCAATTATGTCACCAAAATTGTTTTCATAATATTCCTCTGGTACTCTAGTGAATACAAACATTTCGAAAGTAAATATTTTTTTAGTACAATATAAAATTTTTTGGAGGGTAGCTGAGTTATAGAATGTGGCAAAAAATTAAACAATTTAGGACCATAGTAGGATATGTCTGCCCCAATTTTATTTATTCTGTAATTTTTTAAATATTTTTTTTTCCTAGTTCTCGTCAGGTTCGAATTCGTGCCTTTATGTGTTTTGTAGTTTGTGTTATTGTCTTTCCTGTAAAGAAAACAATGTAAAATATATAAGCAAGGCAAAGTTAGTTTATTTAATTCAATAAAAAGTGGCTTACAATCAGCTCTGTAGTCTACTCCCCTTATAGCATGTATAGCTCTTCGTTGCAGACCAAATATATGCTTACTATTTGGAGTAAGGCTCCAAGCAAGCAATGCGTACGTAGCCTTTTGATTCAAAATATAATAGGCTGTCAGGGCAACATTTAACGAAACTGTGATAAATTTCAAAGTGCATACCCACAGAAAGCCAGTTTTTAAGATAAATACTCAATATGTGAATTACACTTAATTTAGGATCAATGTGGAGGCCCTGAAAACAGACCGATTCAGGCGTAGTTATTTGCCCTTTATGCTTCAATGTAAAATACATATGCTCTGTTTTTGCCTCATTTAAGCCTTGCTGGTTTGCTGTGAACCAGTCAGCAACCTTCAACTGTGTATCCGCCAACTTATCTCTCAGATAACCAAAATGATTATCCTGCAATACTACAGTTGTATCATCCGCAAAAAAAAATGAATAGCCCTAATAATAACACATTATGTTGGACTTAAAGTTATAATCTCTTGCCTATATATTTTTTAAAAATAAACATTTTTTATATATTATGACCTATGTAAATATATCAAAAATATTAGAAAATATCTGCATTCTGGAGAAAAGCCAAATAATGTTTTTATTTAGTATTTAATGTTGTATAAATAGTGTTTCAATTTTACCTTATTAGTTTAATACCTAAATTCATGCAATAACTAGAAGTGCAGTCGCGAATATACAGCTTTTCATACTTAAAAAAATATATGTAAATTAATATTATCTTTTATATATAAGCAAGTAGTTTTTCTTGTAATTAATTGTTTGCCTAAGTCATTCAAAACATATCAAATTTTACTAAGCATTATGACAAGCCCATATTCTTCACCTGATGTAATCGTTTATCACATAAATATTGTGAACTTTTTTACAATTTTTGTCTTGCTGAGAAAAACACTCGTACTTTACAAGTTGTGTGATACATATAATTACCTGATATTTTATAGACATTTTCTTTTAAGGTGGCCAGTGAAGTAAATGCCGCTATACTCAAAATGGAACACCAAGAGAGCACTGCACCCAAAATTTCTACCTTGCTGAAACTAATTCTTTGGGCTCAAGAGAAATTAAACAAGAAGAATGTAAAGTATCCAAAAATGACCGATCTCGCTACGGCTACCATTTCTGATCCCAAATGATGTTCAATATTGTCTATTTATAGACGTGCAATTTATGGACAGAATTTTTCTCTTAATGACTACTTGCCCAACAACTAATAACGATTTCTGTTTACCTTTAGTTTATTAGGATAAACATTTATAAAGAACGTCCATATAACTCTTGACAGGTAAATTTTGCTTTTAATTTGGAAGCAATAAAACTAATTGGAGAAATAAGCTTAATAATTGAACTGACATACATTTATTTGGACGTTTTTTAAACCATTTTAATGTTTTTTTTTGTAATAGTTTTTTTTTCTGTTTTTAATATTAATTTATAGACTTTTGATCTAATATATTAGAATTTTACATTTAATGTTAAACTTTATTTCATGCACGTTGAATATATTTATGTCCAACACCAAATTTGGCCAGGTCAAACTAAATCGATAAAGGTCCTACAGATTATCTAATTGATGAGTTAGTACAAAACCAGTTTGTTTGGATCTGTGGGAGCTTTACTTGTTTATAGCATTTTTAGAAAGAAAATGTTTGTAAAGAATGTGGTTAAGACAGAAAGGACCGCTGCTACGCTTATCACTTTAAAGGAAAACTTTTTTTTATCTGGAACTGAGGACAAATTAGGTATTCTGTATAATCTCACTTATTTACACAAACCAAAGCAAAATTTTAATATATTATTTAATTCAAATAATGTTTTTTTTTGCTTTGAGTCATAGTTTCACAATATGGGGTACAGACATAAATATATTCAGGTATGTTATAAATGATTTTGTACCATACCCATATACCTTAGTACTTATAAATAGGGTAGTTTTAAAAGGGATACTAATAACATACAGTAGTTTCTACAAATTTCTAGTTTTAAAACTGTCTTTAAGAGCCTATTGATAATAGTTAACTTGTGTATAGTAGTCTCTGCACTAAAATCGTGTACATTTCTTGTAAAATAAGTAAATTACTAGACCTTTAAAAAACGACATTTTAATTAGGTATATTTTGCACCTCTTTTATGTATGTATCTTTTAAAATGATGATTATGAGATATAATTAGCATATTTTGTATGGTAAAATCATAAAAAAAAATTGTCTTTTATAATTATTCAGATAAATAATATTGGAATACAGATCAAAAGATATAATACAGTTATACAAAACATGGTCATTGAAAAATAATGCCACCATTAATTTCTTTTAAAACCATACATTTTTAAGGGCCAAGGAGACAAGCTCTTCTTTTTTACCAAGGAAGCTAGGAGTAGACATTCTAGATTAGGTATTTTAAGCACTATAAAAATTTTACAATGGTTCTTTTATAATATCTAAACACAAAAATGCAGACCTGTCTGAAGGGTTTTTACCAAGGAAGCTAGAAGTAGATATTCTAGAGTAGGTATTTTAAGCACCATGAAAATTTTACAATGGTTCTTTTATAATATTTAAACACAAAAATGCAGACCTGTCTGAAGGGTAGATTTTAACAGAGCAATATTTATATACAAAAGGAATAAAACCAACCAGAACAAAAAGGATCTATTGTAAAAGAGGCAGATCATTTCGATGAAACATTCTACGTGCCAGGTGATCCAGTGGTATGGGTAAATTGAGAGAGAGAGCGTATATCGGCCGCTGTCCCTGCTGAAATATGTTGCGATTTAAGTGGAAATTAATACAAAATTAATTAAATTAGTCGCCAGGGGATACATGAAAATATTATGTCTAATGTTAAGTGTAAAAAAATAAATACAATTTATTATAACTTTTTTCATTTTTTAAGTATGTATATTTACTCCAAAATACTCAATAAAGATCTCATGTGTGTTGTAAGTCACGTGATTTGCCGGGAGCCAATTGCATCGCAACGTCTTTCAGCTGAGACAGCGGCCGATATACGCTCTCTCTTACACTTTAACTTACCCATACTGCTGTTCACTTGCACCTATGTATTACGTTCTTGATCACCTATGTACTTCAACTTATACCCTGCTGTTTACTCGCACTTATGTATTATGTTTTTAATCACCTGGCAGGTGGAATGTCCCAGCGAAATGATATCTGTATCTTTGACAATAGTTCCTTTGTTTATAAATATTGCTGTGCAGGGTTAACCCCGCTACCCTTCAGACAGCTAGGTCTGCGTTTTTGTGTTTAGATATCATAAAAGAACCATTGTACAGATTTCACATTGCTTCAATTACCTACTTTACTCTCGGACTATAAATTTTAAGGTGTTCCTTATCTCTGATGTTTGGTTTTCATCTCAGTAGCTCACAGTGATCGTTAAATTATTAATTGGGAAACCTTCCAAGTTCTAAAATTCCACCAACCATTGCCAGCTCAATATAAGATATCCCTGGATAGTCGAGTATCTACTCCCGAGTGTAAATGACGAGGCGAGTAAAAGGAATCTGTTAAAGCCACAAAAATTTAATGGTAAACAGTCTGCACATACTGTGTAAGTGAGTTTATATAACACTTATGATGTTCAAAGGTGGTAGCTCTAATTCAGGTTTAACAGAAAGTTGTATGAGGTTGTGAGGGGCAAGGATATCTTAATGAATAAATTTTGAAATGTGCTTTGTGATTATAAAACCAAAAATATAAAGTGGAATAATGTAAATAATTAAGGATTAGTTAAATTTTCCCACCCCAAATAGAAGCGACCTTATAAATAGAATTAACCAATTAACTAATAATGGTGTGCAAAATATAACTAAATAGGTTACCGAGATTAGAATTATTGTAATTATATTTGCAATAAAATAATTGATGTATCTTGTGTGTCTTTTTTAAACTTCTACTGATGTTTTTAAATAATAAAAAAACCTTTTTTTCTAATAGTATTTTTAATAAGGTACTAAATTGGTATAAAGTTGTGCCACCCTAAAATAATCTAACGAAATAAATCTTATTTCTAAAAGACATTAAATTATGATCAGTTTTAGAAATTACGTGTATTAATAAAATATACACAAATTATTTAATTTACCTTCTATCTTACAGTTGCCTATTTTTTAAATAAAATAGTCCCACTCAAACCTATTATAGGTTTGAGTGGAGAATTTCACCGAAAAAAAAATTATGACAAGTTTTAAAACGAATGAATTTGTTTTCCCACTAAGCATGACAGCACAATTCTCCATTCCACTAGGAACACACAGTTCAAAACAAGCGGATCTGCATAATAACAGACAGCCAGGCATCACTAGGGGCACTTGTAAACCACAAGGTAACGTCCAAGCTGACATGGGAATGCCAAAAAGAACTGGAAGTCCTGGGAGAACGCAACAGGGTAACTCTCCTGTGGGTACCAGTACATTCGGGAATAGAAGGCAACGAAAAAGCGGATAAACTGGCAAGACAGGGATCATCCACACCATACTTTGGACCAGAATCTGCCCTTGGAGTGATCAAAACCACAGCGAGAGCAAACTAGGGAATGAATTCAAAACAAACACGGGGAATACTGGGGGAGCCTCAGTAGAATAAGACATGGAAAAAGCTTAATAAAGGGCCCATCCAAAAGAACGAATAAAGAACTACTCAGACAAAGTAGGAAAAGACTTCGCATAACAGTAGGGCTGCTAACAGGGCACGATAACCTGAGAGGACACCTGCACAAGATAGGCTCATATCGGGGGACCCAAGCTGCAGAATGTGCGACGAGGGGCAAGAGACCGCCTACCAAAAGACAGTGATTATTTGGGTAACCGAAAATGACTAATGGGAGAATTGGTATAAAAGATAATGGGAGATTAGGCACAAAAGGCCCAAGAGGCTGCACTGCCATCCGGTAGTAAATCTAGACGGCTCCCAGGGAAGAAAAACAGGCATGACAGGGTTACTCTACCTGTATATAAAAGTTGAAATAGCCTTTTTATATAATTTTCCCGCCGAATCCGAAAATAATGATTGAAAAACAATTGAACATCAAATAAAACTGCCAGTGGTCATTTTGATATTTTTTTAAACGGAATGCCATATTTTTTGATGTGATTATTCGATTCCCAGTATATCTATAAATCTAAAATAATCAAAATGTTCGTCTACCGTGCCATTAACACCTAACAGATATAAACGGATACCTGTTCACCCTTTGGCGGTAGTGTCATTCAGACAACTAAACAATCAAGTTTAAAAATTGTTTATATTTTTTACGAATTAGTAGCAAATTACCGTTAATATAAAAAAGAGTTGTTCAGCTCGCATTCGCCATTTTAGTTTTTAACTATTTTTTCAGGTATATTTTCTGTTTACCTAAAACACTACACAACAAAATCCAGGGAACAAATGACAACAATATTTTATTAATTAACATTATTCGTTTATCGGATTTATTTTTGTTTTTAAAGCTGATTGCTTTAGTTTAAAAAATCTCTACTCTAATTTTTTTAAAACTAAAATATACGCGAACTATTACCCAAAAACTAAAATGAGGAAGGTTACACTAAAACCCCCTTAACGCGTTTTCTTATTTTAAGAGCACACTTAATATTTTATGTTGGCACTTGGATTTTTGTTGGGTAAATCCAATATCTTTTATGTAATGTGAAAATTTGCAGTTCCACTTCGTGAGCACGTCGTACGATTTCCGTTGAATATATGTTGGATGTTTTTATGGAAGTATAAAAAAATATACTATGATTTTTAAGAAATAGTGTTAAGATTTCATAATAGTTATATTATACTAAAATACCTGTTAATTCAGATGTTGTTTGCTATTTATTTTAAACAAAATAAACATGAAAAAATCAGTTCTTAAAATCCTATAAGACCAAGAATGAGCTATGAATTGTAAATTATTGTACTTAATACTACACCCATGTCACAAATTTAATAGGTAACTTGCCAATCCGCATTTATCACCAGAGAACACATCGCTTAAGAGAAAAAGTCAGTGGCGTAAAACTTAAAAATAAAGTACCTCAAAATAATTTAAACTACCTAGTTGTATAAATTTGCCGTTTTTAAACTTATCTTTTTTTTTAATAAACTTGTGACGTCGAAACTTTATCAACAGTATTATATGAAATAAAAGATGTTATTTCTTGAAATTTCATTGTCTTAATTTATTTAAAAAACAACGTTTTAACTGATAAGTAGAGATTGAACGCTGTTAGAATAACACCGATACGTCATGGTTTTATACGGGTTTGCCATATGAGACCGTGACGTATCGGTGTCTTTCTTACAGCGTTCGATCTCTATCTTCAAATCTTCGGCCCTCTTCAAGTGAATACAGTACAGTATTATACTAATTAAATAAATTCTTATTTACAAATGCTCTAAGAGAATGCAAAGAATATTAAGACTTAAACAACTTTAAGTTAAAAGTTTACAAGCAAGCTACTGTAAAAATACAAAAGTATTTCCTGGAAAAGTGTAAAAAATATCTGCATAAGAGTTTGCCTGTAAAGCTCAGGGCGATAAAATTGGGAAATATATTTAAGTTTTTAATAGTTACTTGTATTGATAGAAACTATTTAGTTTCGCAATGTCACTTAAGATTTATGTAGAGTTTTCCGATGAATTCAAAATATTGAAATACTCCGTCATAGGCTGTAGACTCCTAGTAAAAGTGCATTTGACTTGGTTTCTGCAGTGAACATTGGTTGCTAATCATGTCTTTTGAATCAATAGATATAAGTAGGATCAGCTTGTTTTTCTTACGCTCATTCACTAGTATTGTCATTTAATTGGTAATTTCCAAACATTACTATTTACACATAACTAGCTTTTGCTTCAACCTCTGAAATTAAAATTTAAAGAAAACCAGTGATATATCACAAGGATAACGGTATTTGGCTGAATTGTCAGCTTGCAGCTTATTACTGAGCAAGTGTAAAGTGAAGTGGATATATTGGGTTATTCATTTACAATAAGCATTTAAATACTGATATTGGTAAATATACCCATACCTCCGGCCATACTAATTCGTTCTAAAATGAATATTGATACCTAAAACCATTAAGTCGCGAAGCTCATAATTATAAATTTTGGGTATTTTTTTACCCTTCTCCTTTAGAATACCGTTTGAAGTTTTAAATAAAATGAAATTTGGCAAATAAAGATGAGAGATATAAATAATTTTTTTTTAGCTTTTTACTTTTAACCCATATTTTAAAAGAAAAGTGCGAGATTCTAAGAAAAATGAAACATCTTTGTTTTTTTTTTTAATGACATTAAGTTATTTTTCTGTTAATTTATATTTGATAATTTCAGATGCCCTGGATGTTGTAAATAAATCATTTTTTATCAAGCACGTAGCATATAAAGAAATCTGTATTATTATAACTGACTTTAAAATTTATTGTATTACCTTAAAAAAAAATTATTTCTAAGGCATTTTTTTTATGTGAACTCAACGAGCTACTTGAAATGGAGTGATTTATAAAATCTACAACATCCCAGATTGAAAACTACACATTTTAAAATAATAATATGACCCATAAAAAATGGTAAAATATATGCAAAAAAGGAAGATAAGATAGATAATTTTTAAACCAAAAGAAACATCTTTGAAATAAAAAAATAAGGAAATCAATAAGTTTTGAAAATAATAAAGCACCTGCTTATTAAAAATTATATATTGTAAAATAAAAGTAAATGAATTGTGACAAATTATATAAACAGTAGAAAGTTTAATAAAACGGATATATAATGGAAGGCAAATTACACTAAATAAAATCACCATCCAAATACATGTTCCATTGTCTAATTTACTAACAATACCAGTGGATTTCTGTGGTGCATTTAGTGATCAAGAAATCATATTATATTGGAACTGTTAACTTTATTATAGTGAAAATGGCATTACCAATCAGAAAATGTAAAAATAAAAGTGTAACAAGTTAAGATAATTTTTGGACCAACCCAAAAATTTTCAAAACAAAAACATACGGAAAGTAACCTCGTGAATAGTAAAGTACCTGCTTATTAAACATTCTATATTAAAAAAATAAAAGTAAATCAATTGTGGCAAATTATATAAAGAAACAATAAAAAGTATAATCAAATGGATATATAAAGAAGACAAATTACAGTAATTAAAACTACCATCCAAATACATATTCCATTGCTTTACTAACTATGCCAGTTGATTTTTGTGGTACATTTTGTGAAGAAAGAACGTTATTAGAAGCACTTGGTGAGATAAAAGAGTGTCTTAAGGATCTTGCTCTAGTTGGTGATGTTATTATGGAACTGTTTTCCTTATTTTCTTTATTATAGTGCAATTGAACACCTACCATAATGTTTGTATTAATGCACTTCCCATTAAAAGATAGAGCCCTTGCGACTTCACTAAAATTATTAAACTTGATATGAACCCAGTTTCCTTGTGGGGGAATCCTTTTATCAACTATTACACCACAGTTTGACAGCTGGGACATTACTAAATTCAGTACACTTGGAGGAAACCCAAACACAGTCACCCAATGTGAATCAATCTTTTCCATCCTTGAGGAACTAAAACTTCTACTAGCATTGAAAGTTTCTTCAGGATGTATTCTGGATATACTTTCATTAAATACTGCTGGTTCATTATAATTTGCTATTGTGCTGCTCAAAACAGGACTAGTGGTTTTTTTTGCTGCATCAATAGAATCAAACAATCCTGTTTTAGGGGGTCCGGCCTTTTCATTTACAGAAACAAATGGCAAGGGTGTAGCAGGACTTTCAGCTAGGGATTGATTAAATAGTTTTTGACGTAAACTCCGTGACTCATTTATATTGGAACTATTTTTAAAACTACCTGGAGTTCTATTACGTCCAGGAGAAATGCTTGGGTTTGGAGTTGCGAGGGGAATGTCTCCGATTAAAAATCCAGGTAGAAAATTAGGGTTTATACTTGGAGATGAAGGACTTGAAGGAGCACTTCCTAAAGTCATTGGTTCCATCTAGAAATATTAAAGTATAATCAAGATTGTTAATAATAAGCCGTAACTAAGAACTTACCGTTAAAGAATTTAAAAGTCTTTTATTTTTTATTTGACAGGTAACTGACATTCTAAATTTAGGTTATGTAATTTTATTCCCATTTTTCCGAATAGGGTATTGGATAGTTATGCGACAACGGAAATATTTGTAAAATAATTAAAATTACGTGTAACATTATGACGTCAGTTTGGAGAAACGCGAATTGGCGAATCGACGAAGATGTGGCATTCGAGAGCTAATGTAGGTCTATTTGTTATTTAGAAATATTTTACACTATTTTACACTTTTTCTACCTACGTAATCCTAAAATACACCTTTTGTAAGAGTGCTTACGAAAGTAAGTAAATAAATAGTGTACACTATATCTGGATAACAAAAAGACCTGTAGTTAAATGGGAACAAATTTACATCAACGTCTAATAAAAAACAGCTAGTCCTAAATAACACCCCCGATAAAAAAAATTGCTTTCAAAAACTGTTAAATAGTCTACACTATTACTTATTAACAAACAGAGCTATAATTGGAAAGATTTAGTAACTTTTTAAAATTAGAGAATCGGTCATTTTTTTAGAAAGACTGAAAAAGATGCAGTTTTCAATTGTATGTTAAAAGCATTAAATTACACGTATTGGTGTTAACCAACATAGTAACAAAGCTACTTTCATTACTTCATTGTTTGGTACTAATCGTGCAAGATTTCTTTAACTGGGATGGACAGTTAAACAGTTGGAAACTTGAGGGGTTGGTAGTCGGCTACCCCTATGTGGGGGTACGTTGGTACCAAACTGAGGGGCTTGATAATGTGCTTTATACTGATGGGTCCTACAAGTACTGTAGGTCTTTCATAGTTTACAGGTCCAAGTTTTCCGACAATAACTTGCACCGTAACTTTTTTAGTCAAGTTGTCCTCAAGTTGTAAGAAATTTACTGCCAATTTTCCTACAACTTTGTACTTGACAACTGAACTACAATTTGCAGAGAAAAATTTCTGGCTAATTCCAGCCATCCACGATGACTATCTGGGTAGATAAAGACATGGGTATTCTTCTTCACTATTCTTTTTAAATATTATGTCCTTTGCTGTTAACCTTCGAGAATATACTGGAGGCAGCCATGCCGCTTGGACGGGCGAACAAGCGTGCGAAAGAAAAAGAAAACCAGAGTATAGCCATTGCGCATATACCTACTAGGCAAAGCCTTGCTGCTCGGCCCTGCGAACAAATGTGCAAAAGTGCTTTATTGGTCGGCGGGAAAGGGTATGTACTGCGTTCTGCGTGTTGATTGATGGGCTGCCGACCTTTGGCTAATATTAACACACGGGGCGAAAGAAAAAGGTTATACCCTGTTTTTTTTTGTACACTTGGTTGCTCAGCCATGCAGCAAAGCCGCCTCTAGTAGTGTATGCTCGAAGCTTATAACACTAGTGTATTAAATTTACGGTTAAATAAGAAATTTTAAACAAACTCGCTTCTAAACGTCTGTTTGTTATCCAGAGAAAGAGTACTTTATTTTACACTTTTTTGTCAATAAATCGTTTGTTATCGTCAGTATAATTTAGGACTAGGTGTTTGGTATGAATTCTGGTGTAAACTAGTTTTCATTTAATTACTCTAACTTTCGAAGTAGTGAAGTCAGATGTGTTTTTTCTACAAGACTTAAAGTTGTTTGTTTATAAATATAACCATAAAGCCATTTTTAATTTCTGAAATAAGTCTAAAACGCGTTTGGTATAAAAATCAATACGGAACTTATTTACACTTAGTTTCACTTTTTAGTCCTTTTAACCTACTCTGTCCTACTTTAAACTTGATAACAAACAGACCTAAAAATAGAAGGCAAATGGTTCTGCTATGAAGGCCACTAGGTTCAACGCAAGGGTGGTAAACTTAACAAGGAGTGCTCGATCCCATTTAAGCCCATATACAACAATTTTAATGTCAATTCGATATTTGTGACGTAGTCCGTTTGCCCTATTGTTCTGTTTACAAGTAGTATAAAGTTTTAATTTTATCAAGTGGTATACAATACGGATCTAATAGTAGGTGTTAATCCGACTTAGTTTTTAATAGTTGAATATTTAACAAAAATTAATAAAATAAATCTACCTTCTGGGTAATCCGGTGACGTCACAAACATAACCTTATCTGCGGACAAATAGTATAAATCGAGCACTCCTTGTTAAGATTGCCACCCTTGGGTTCAACGTTTAAATGGGGGAGTTAAAAGGGTTTTGAAAAACCTAAAAAAAGAAAGAAAAATGATCCCCCAAAAAATTTAAACCTGTCGCCCAATTTAAATGTCAATTCGGAATTTGTGACGTAATCCGTTTGCCTGTTTGTTTTTTTTACAAGTAATATAAAAATCTTTAAATTTTTTTAAAAAATTATACGTTACAGTTCTAATAGTAAGTGCATATCTAAAATAGGTTTTGAAAGTTGAATATTTAACAAAAATTAATAAAATAAATCTATCTTCTGGGCAAAATGGGCAAACGGGTGACGTCCAAACATAACCTATATCTGTGGACAAATAGTAAAAATCGAGCACTCCTTGTTAAGTTTACCACCCTTGTGCCCTTGTGGAGAGTAGAGTCCAGCTGTAACATGGATTCTAAAGACCAGGATCACCATCTCTGTGTTACAAGATGGCTTTTAATAGCAATAAATTAAGATGGCACTAGTGATCCCAAGACCCATTCTAAACTAATAACCTCGTTGTTTTAAACTTCACTATATTTATTGCGGTCAAGGTCATTGGTTTTAATAGACTACCCAAATCTGACGTCAGGCGAGGGGGGTGGGGTTAACCAACCTTTTCAAACAAAGCCATGATAACACACAAATGCCCATTAGCGATTTTTAATTTCAGTTTATTTTATGTTCTGATCACAAATAAGACTGTTGAAGTAATTATTGGGGTGATTTGTGCACATATTAAAAGTTTTAAGAGATAGCAAGCAGGTTATACCTTAAAAACATATTTTTTTTTAACTTTACAAAATTTTATTATAAAACTATTTGTTTTATGACACTTTTACCAAATCAAAACGTTAGCACCCTGATTTAAAAGCAAAACCACGTCAAAAACCAAAATTAAAAATGCCTTATTGGCTTTTACATGTTATTATCCGTTTGTTTGGAAATGGACTTGGGGAGTCCATTGCTTTGGTCAGCTACACCAGCACCTCCTGTTGAATGCTATTCTGGGACCACTTTTTGAGCAAAACAGCCATAAGAGAGGGTAATCCATTACCTCTCTAACCTTCATAAGCTGTAAGCAGTAAATAACAGTTGAAAAATCCGCCATAAGTGACTCTAGCAAAGACGGAGTGAAGCGTGCTGAATTAAAAGCAGAACTTTTTTTTTCTCTGTTTGGTTCTCTATCTTACTCTAATAATTTTATGCGCTTTCTTTAAAATTTACACCCTTGCGACAGTAGCACCACCTTAATTAACACATTTCGACGGACACTTTTTCAACATAGATAGAAGATAATCCCCCTATAGACACTAATGCTATTTGAACCTGGCCATAAATATTATTGTTGGGTATTATCGCCTTTAAAATTTGCAGAATAGAATCATAAAATAATAAAATACAAATCAGCCCAAGTTGATTTACCTGAAATAGGTTATAAAAATTGAGATTTCTCTGACCGTGGCTGTTTTATAAGGGTGTCCATTATCTAAGGGTATTTATATATGGAATTCCTATAAAAGAGAATTTTTGTTAGCTTAAAAGTGGCCGATAACACAGGTGGCTGATATAAAAAGGTGTCCGTTAACACAAGTTTTACTGTATATTAAGTTCACAAATACGCAAAAACATTGAAAAGCGCCAACCTTTATATTTTAAGATTTTTTAGAAGTTTTAAAAATGTTTTTTTCGTTAAAATTTAATTACTAAATATTCATAAAAATTAGTTCCTTCTGTAAAATAACATGGACTCGGTAAGTAAAAATGATGAAATTTTAATTTAGACAATTTTAAGAAACTCTTTAAAGAATTTTCTAATTTTTCCTGAAGATGATGATGACCAGTGTGGAATGTAAACTATAAAAAGTGGGAGGCTCAAATGTTTAATATAAAAATTAAATAAAATAATGTAAATAAAAAATTAAATTACCCCTCCAAATTATTTAATGTGTTTCAGAAGGTGGGGGGGGCTGGATACTACATACATACGACTACATACTAGTATAAAATTTAAAAAAGGAACAATGGCACAGTGGTTAGAAAAAATAAAATACTATAATGTACTTAATTAAAAATCACGTTTTATTTACAGTAAATATTTTTATAAAACAAATTTAATCAATAACAAAAAGGTTATAAATCAATAAAAATTATGGGTGATTGTAAATTTTGTATTTATACAGTAAGTTTAAAAGCATCAGCATAGTGGACATAAGAGGGTGGTATTTACAAAGGGACTTAAGTGGTGACAATATTTTTTTTTGTGTATTATGAGTACAAAAAGGATTCTATACTTTAAGATCTTGTGTAGGTATAGATAATAAATGAAAGACCTTGTACCTTTGGAGGTTTTCATCGTCTTATATTAAAATAATGTTTAAAAGTAACTATTCACTGGAAAAAAATTCCTATACTCTATATAAGTTCAGTAAATATCATAAAAAATGTTATGCCCGCTTTTAATTTACCTTATTTTATTAAAGCCAATCATTTTTATTACCTTGTTACATTGCTCTTGAATGCAAAAGTAATGCAACTGTATTTCTAATGATATTCAATCTGCACTAGGTACATAAAATAAAACAACACGTCAATATATTTTAAAACGAATTCCTATCCAGCAGACGTTTAACCTTATGGATATATCGAAATTGCAACTTAGCAAGGTTAATAGTTGCGTTGCATGTTTCTCTATTCTTAAATATACATACTGTTTAGTTACGAGTACTATTACCCATATTTATTGGTGCATCTTTAAGTGAAGAGAGTTAAAACAGCTTTTAAATCGGATTAGAGTTTCGTATATTGTATTTTCTGAATACAAAGTTGTTTTGGTATGTTTTTTAATAACACTTGGTTTATAACATAATTAAAAATAGAGGCGTGATATTTACCATCGTATTTACGTTAAAAGAAAAACAAAACGGAATTATTTTATTAAAATATTATGTTTTGTTTGGGGATCTAATTGCTTAGGTACTTATTCATCGACGGAGGCTCTTCCTGGTCATAAACCTATTTAATTAAAAAAAAAAAACTTTCTTTTATTGAAATGGTTTAAAATTGAAACAGTATTAAACATATTAATAGAAAGAACCACCTTAGTAACATTTAAAACTTAACAAGTGTACAGTACGTTCCACAATAATTCGTTGATTTCTCGTTTTACCTGCTACTGCTGGTCGTAAAACTCAATATACTTTGGTTACCCGCATGTAGGTCCGGACTTAAAATTTTCTTTAATTATTATTGTACCTACTTTTTGGTATATTATGTAGGTTTTAGGCAAATTGCAGGTGTTGAATATAAAGCAGAGTCTTTTCCCCTCAGTTCATCAGTCGTTTGAAGTTTGTCAAGGTATTTTCGTGTTGGTTATTGAGCATCCAAAATAGCTAACCTAAACTATTAATATTAGTAGGTAATCAGGACCTGTGCCCTTTCAAAAGGTGCGGTGCCTACACAATAGATATTTGTCAGGCAACCTATTTATGGTTGGTTTTTCCACTGAAGGTTGTAATTTAAATTTGATTGCGGTCAAGAAATCAACGAATTATTGTGAAACGTACCATATGTAGGTATGTGTACTAATTTTACTTTACATCCATAAAGTTTACAACTGTAGATACCTTCTTCTTATTTCTTTTACATAACATTCGCATCCTATAGTATATATTTGTTTTTCTTATGTAAAATGTCATTTAAAGAAAATAACAATTTTTTTACGGTATGTAAAGAAAAGAAACATAAATATGTTTTTCGGTTTTCTATGATTTTTACTGATCTTATGTTATATTTAATAAACATTATAATTTCAATAAAAGATGGACTTCGAAACCAAAAAATTTAAAAAACAGATAGTAGAATATAATTAGTCGAATTACTGATTTGTCTATTCGTTAACTAGATACAGGATCATCCAACGAGGAATGAAAAGGACCACCAAGTGACTTTTTTATATTAAAAAATAAATGTGAATTAGATCTCTCGTGTTTTTTTTTTCGTAGAATCTGGATCAGTACTCAAGGAAATGATAAATAAAACAAAAGAGTTATAACATAAAATTATTAGTTTTTTTAATGGGATATCTTATCTCATAAGTTTGTTTTTAAAAACATCTCATTTTTTTAATACGATCGATTTTATATTTATTTTTAGTAACAATAAATACCTGAAATGCAAAAACACAAAAAGTCAATATTTTGTCAATGCCTCACGTTTAGTTTTGATTAAAATAAAAAGATTTTGATAAAAAGATTTTAGAGCATAACCATGTTTACATAAATTGTGGGAATATAAGAGAGACCCGTCGAAAAAAAATTTCCGAATAAATGGAATTATTTCATTGAACACAATTTTAAAATTAAAGCGTATAGGATATATAGTAAAACCAACGTAATATGTATTTCTGGGCTCATGAAAACCCGAAAAGGTATGAAGCCATAAATTTCAAGGAAGAACATCGATTCATATCTGGTATGGTATTATTAATAATAATGTCATAACAACTCCTTTAACATGAAATTGATTATCTCCTGGATGAACTGCTACCAGCAAAATACGAAAATAATTACTTGTAGCAGGATAGAATCCCATCTCATGCACTTTGTAATGTCGATTTCTTAAATTAGCAGTACTTACATATCCCGAGTGGAATGGCCGCAATAGAATCAACAGATGGCCACCAAATAGCCCTGATATTGTAATATTGGACATGTTTTTATGAGGACCAAAACTGTGGCATATCTTAAGAGTAGCCGAAACGTTACAGAATCAAGAAACAACATTATCTATGAAATTAATTATTAGTCTAGTTTAAAAAATTCCATGCTCGCTGTAAAAATCATTGGCTTTATTGAACATTAAAATAACTGTTTTGTTAGTGTTGTTATTAAATATGTTTCACTTGTACCAATATAAATTAAAAGTACTAATAAACACTAGATATATTTTTACAGAAGATCGATTTTTTGTTTTCTGAAATTCCAGGTATTTATTGTTTGGCTCTTTTTTCTATGTTCTAATTTAAATCTCAAACTTCTTAAAATAAATTAATTCGGTTAAAATAAGTACGAAATATTTTTTATTTGAAATGTGTCGAAAAAAAGATGCGTTGCTAAACCATAAATAAAATGTTAATTTTGTATCTTATCATTTGCTTTATTTATTTTTTTAGATTTTAAGGAAAAAAATACACCCAATGGTTATTTATATTTTTTTAAACGAGAATAACCACAAATATGCGCCTGTTTAGTCCTGGTTGGATGATCCAGTAGGTGCATTTTTAAAAACAATAGTTGTTTGCATTCAGAGCTGTCGCAATTACTTTTAAATAGTAATTCAATTACAATTACCAATTACTTTTTTAGATAGTAGAAAATTAAATTTGATAAAAGTATATCAATTATCAATTAATACTAAAAGTAATTGAATATTTTAGCAGTTTCTTTATTTATTACATTTAATTTAATTCTCTTTTGGTAATTGAATTACCGTAATGTAATTGAACTACCGTAATGTCCTTAAATATCTATACATATTCAATTACTCTTCATTCTCACAATTACATTTGGAAACTAAATTACTCTAGAAAATTTGAATAACCACTACACCAGTAACCAGTACCTGATATAATAAAAAAAACACCTATCTTTGTGTAGATAATAAAAAAAAACAAAGGACAAAAAAATAGGCAAACAAACGGTGGCGGTAAGCATCAATCGAAAATACTAAATCGGCGCGAATTCAAAGCAGCCCGCCGTATTTCAAGATAATTGAATTTTTCGTAGAATTTAATTATTTAATAGGTAATTGGATAAATTTCTAAGTAATTGAATTACTTGGGATTCGTGAAAATAAATTACTAATTACGATTACATTATCCTATTAATTAATAATCCAAATACAGTTACCTTTTCCAAAAAGTAATTGAATTAAAGTAATCCAATTACTGACAAGTAAATGAATACGATTTTTTAATTATTTTAATTCAATAACCGACAGCTCTGTTTGCATTCGACCAATCGTCTGTCGAAGAACTGTGTTTAATAAACTAACGGTCTGTCAAATTCAATACATACAATTATTGACAGTTACTGATCGGGGTGATCAGAATTAACATTTCTTATGATTTTACTTATATCAAATATTATATGAATATACTATGTAGTTTGAATATATGTACGTGTTGTGATTCTGTTTGGTAAACAACTAAATCTAGGTGCTTTTAAATATGTGACGTTTTACGCCTTATATTTATCAAATTTACAATCGCCCGGCCAAATGATGCTTAGCATACTGTGCATTTAAGTACATTTCCTTTCTAAAGTAGGTCTACAGATTACAATTATTGTTTTGTATATTGTCTGTAGGAACTGTAAGCCACTGTCACAAAGTCTGATAGTCATGTAGAATGCCACTTGGAGTTTGGTATAATGGTTGCCCCATTCCTGCACCACCAAGCGAGGAATAGGTATTTAGTTGGGGAGGAATCATTCCAGAAGGATTATAGGTGGTCATTTTGTGTTCGGATTCACTGTCTGAACCGCTGGAATCCATAGGTTGCTTATCTGAGTTTGGTTGGCTGCTGAAAATAAAAAAGAATATTAAAGACTCAAAATGTAATAATTTTAAAAAGATTAATATGACTGGGGAAAACCAATGGAATAATTAGGTTTACTTTTGGGAAGTAGTATGACAAATCATTTCATCTGAATCACTTTTTGGGCTTATCCTTTAAAAGTGTCTGTTAGCCTGCATATTTTTAATAAGTACCTAATTGAATTGTTTCTTTGGACAGCACCGTTATTTCAATGTTGTCGATAACTCGTGATGCCGTCGAGACGTCAGATTCTCGTCTCGTGTCTCTTGAACTGTCTCGTTCTCTTGCTCATGATTTTGATGCACCATGACAAAAAACTTATGGGATTTTTAGTTAGAAGTGATAATAGTTACTATGTTTAATTAAAAATTAGATTTCAAAATAATATATCCACAAGAAGTAAGTTAACATATATCTACCAGTCTTGTTGGATAGATTTTTTTGATCCAATTTTTAATTATACCTACATACTCCATAATACTTTAACCAACTAACCACAACTAACCACAACTAAAATCTTATTTTGATATAAGCTCCCATTTTTTGCCGTTGTGCGTCAAAATTCTGGTCGAGACAACTCGAAAGAGCTTAAAGACCACAAGAGACTCTTGACGGCATCAATATCGATAACTACAGCTTTGGGTCTATTTATTTATTAATGTACTAAAATAATCTTTTCCTGTTAAATAACCGAATTTATTTTTTGATTTTTCTTTGTTAAAACAACTTCAACAGGGCTGAAATCTCACCTCAGAATCTCTCTATCAAAACCAGTAGGTTGATGCTTATTAAAAAATATACCTTGAACGCTTTAATTTTTGTATATGATTTATGAAATATAAAAATGTATGTTAGTAAAGGATGAAAAGTGTGATGTAATATTGTTGAAAGTAAAGTCTGAAGATATCTGTAAAACACATGCTTTATAAAACTTTGGGCATACCAAAATAGATGGCGCCCCTCGGTAAAAGAGACAGAGTTTCGGTTACTAGCATTGAGTATTGAGACAGGTTAAGCACAAAACACGAAAGGAAAGGAAGGAAGGGTTGAGTAACAATCCTTAATACCCTAATTTGAAAAGTGGCACAATTTGAATCAAGCGTTCCGGGATTTCACGTCATGCGCACTAGGACTCCAAAGTTAAAATCGAAAATGCGCTCCACACGAAGTCTCGATAAGAAGGTATATGTTAAGTTTGTTGCCGGATTGTCTAAAGTCCGTAAGATATTACCCTGATAATATTTAGCCACATAAAAAATTATCACATTAAAAGTGAGTACTGCATATTTTTTATCTAAAAATTAAATATAAACCCCTGCTTTCAAACTAAAATAATATTAAAATTTGAGGACCGGATCGATCTCTTAACCCATCATAAGTCGCATGTTTGTACCATTTCCTAATGGGTGGGGGTACGGCAATTGTTACTTTTCCCCCTCCTTTACTCTTTGGTTGCTAGAATAAAAGTTAGAATATTTTTTTTTAATTTTACCTTTATACTATTGCAATAAAAATTTTATTTAAGTATTGCATTGAACTTTTAATATTTAATAGTTAATAATATTAACACATATTTTATTAACCTAAAGTCAGAGGAAAACATTATAAATAGATCTAACAGCAACATAAAAAATACAACTTTCTCATGAAGTAATCAGCCTTAATTGAATTAATCAGTAGTGAAAAGCAGACGGGGCGATGCGTATTCCGGGGTCGGATTACCTGTGGAAGCCCTATAAGTTTTATTATATACCCCGGGGAGTAATGACAGGGGATGGCTTGCTTTTATTATTTTTGAGTTTCAATACATTATCATGAGTTAACCTGTTTTTTACATAGATAAAGAAATAGGAGGCCATTTTAAAAATATACTTTTTATGTTTTTTGCAATTTGTTGGTTTAGATATAGTTTAGAGATTCAACATGGTGTGTGATACCAGCGAAATCTAAAAATGAGCATTTGGGATATTATCGTCAACATGTCGGTGAGATTAAAAACTCATTTTAATTTAAAAAGTTATACTTAAATATAAATTGATAAAGGTTTATTTGATATTATTATAGTTTATTTAAAATAGCTGCAAAAATAAAATTTCCTGGTAAAAAATTGAAATTAACTTTATAACATAAGGCTTTAAAGCTAGCACACATAGGTTTAGCTTAATTACAAAAATGGTGCATCTTGTCAATATTAAACTAGAATAGTTTGTAGAAAAACCACTATGAAATTTGATAAGTTGTTGTAAAAAATGGTTTAGACTAATAAATAAAAATTAAGAGTATTATTGGTCTTAACCGCACCCAATTAATGACGACCCTATAAAAAAATCTCTATAAATTTAGCCCCCTGGGTGGTATTATTTAGGTCATATTTGTAAAAACCTACTTGCTGTGTAGAAAACGTCTTGTAAATAATGTCGTGCGCTAATTTCGAGACACTCCAAATACATGAAAAGAAATTATTTTTTGAAAAAAAAATAACTTGGCCAAGGCATACAATATAATTATGTTACACTTTTTTTTTGCAAATACAGGGAGATTCATAAGTTCATAGAACTCATTAAAATAAACGACTTTTTCAAATAACTTTTTAAAAACCCAAAAATAACAAAGCTATATACATTTATTTGAAAATGTTTCAAGTGGGGACCTGGGTAAAATAAGATAGTTTATTTCTTTTTTACGTTTCTTTCTTACCTTGTTAATCATGCATTATAAATTAGCCGCTTTGCTTTTACCGGACGGGATAAGGGGTTAATTTATTAAATCGCGAAAATGGCAGGATACGAAAACAATGAATTTGTGAATATGTTGTTAATTTTTTATGGAGAGTGTCGTAAATCTGCGGCCGCTGCTTCGAGATTGTACGCGGGACGGTTTCCATTGCGGGCTCATCCTGGACCCAGGTGTTTTATTAACGCCGTTGAACGGGCTAGACATACTGGCAATTTGCAAGAACATCGTGGAGAGCATGCAAGAAGACCGAAAAATCCTAAAAATTTGCAAAGGGAAGAACAAGTTTTAAATACTATCAGAAAGATTCAACAACAATTAGTCAGGTGATTGCAAGTCAGGTCGGTATAAGTTAAAAAAAAGGGTGGACAACATTGCGGGAAAATCAGTTGTATCCTTTTCTCGTTCAACGTGTCTAAGCACTACAGCCAGAAGACTTCCCCCGTCAAGTTTAATTTTGTAAATGGTTTTTACAACAGCATGCAAATGGTCAACATTTTTTCACAAAAATTGTAGTTATGGACGAGGCAATATTCACCCGAAATGGAATTACAAATTTTCGACATGACACACTAAATTAAGTTTTTTTTTTTTAGTATTTTAAAAAAAGTTATTTAAAAAAGTTGTTTATTTTATTAGGTTCTATACACATTAAAAAAAAAAGCGTTAACTTAGGAATCACCCTGTATATGAAAGAAACGTCTCGAGCGTCAGTTACCGATGGCGGAAGCGCTTCTGCTTCTATTCGCTTCCGGTCTTATTACTAAATCACTTATACCGCAAAATAGGTAAGACACTTTAAAGTAGAAAAATGTAATGGCCTTACCCTGCTAGCAAAAAAATTGCATTATGGCTAGCGTGAAATGACCATAGGAGACAAATTAGTTTTGAATAAATTGTTAAGGATATATCTGACGATACACTAGTTGTGATTCTCTCGCAACAATGACCCAATATTTACTTGCTTTGCTAAGTCGTAAAATAGTTTTAAATCCGTTTTGATATATCGTTTAAATTTTTATTTAAAACGTTGCTATACTTAACTACCAACTCTTTCTTTACAAAAATTATGTTATACAGTAGAACCTCGATAAGTCAAACATCGATTACATAAAAACTTCGGCAACTTAAAATTTTTTGGTGTTCTCTTTCCTTCACAGCAGGAAACCTCCGTTACTTAAAGTTCAAAACCTCTATAACTTAAACAAAGTATTTAACCATTGGCCCTTGATAACTTAAAGTAGTACCCTTGGTGACCTATATAACCTAAAATATTTATCAGTGACTCATCGTAAGTAGGTATACAAACAAGGTTTTTTTTTTTGAAACATTATCGCTTTCAACTTTTACTAAAATAGCTTGTTAATACACGTATAAAATTCAAAAGAAAATAACGAAAACGTAAAATAACAAAATTAAATACGCCAACAAATCCTCTAACTAAACTTCGTTAAGTCAACATTTGAATTTTTTAAACCTCGCAAACTTCAGCTTTCGATAAGTAAAAAACTCGATTATTTAATTTTTTTACTTTTTCTTTAAGCTTTGCTTATTGAGGTTCTACTGTACTTGCTTTATTATTATCCTTTTTTTTAATCTTATCAAAGCTGTATTGTATTTTTACTGCAACAGCAATAATTTTTGTGGCATATTTTTTTACTAAAAGTTGAAGGGGGCCACTTATTTATGTTGACACCAAGGCGCCTTTAAAAAAGTTCAACAAATTTTCATATTTTATGAAGTATTTTAAAACATATTTAAAACTTGGCTATATATAAAGAATTGTAAGTTTATGTTTTGACAGCACAGTAAGTATATAAAATGATACATTACTACTAAAATTTAAGCTCAAATAAAATAAGTATTTAAAAAAAGAAATATACATCTTTTGTCGATATTATTAGCACAATTAGCCCAATAAATAAACAATTTGACTTTAAAAAAGTTCCCACCAAGCTAGATTTTTGTTGAGATCTTCATAAACATACTCGGAAAACTGTCCTTAATTTGAACCTTGGGTTTTTTATTTGGGTGAGGGTAAAATGGGACAAAATATATTTTTTGCGTATATCTCTAAAATTACCAATTTTTGGAGAAAATTATTTAGGTATAAGGACAAATCAAGGGCTAATAAAATTTTACATAAAAAGTTTCCTACACTTTTTTTCGTAGAATGTATTCCTTTAAAGTTACAGGTTGAGTTTCATCTGAATAGAACTGCCGCACATCAGTATTTTAAAATAGGTGATTTCCAAAAGCATAAAAATTATATTAGAAATATATAGATATATACATATATAACATAAAGATTAATAAGAAGATTTATCCCATGGCATCCTCGGTCCAAGATATGGAAGAACCTACTTATGAAGTTGACAATGAAATTTTTTAAGAAGATCAAAAATACTGTGACATAGATCTAAGGAACTATATAGAATATTTTTTTAGTTTCATAAAATAATGTTAAAAAAAATCAATAATTATCTTTAATGTGGATTAGGTGAAGTTAGGTTACCATAAAAAACGCGCCTATAGTACTTACCTCGGTCTGTGAAATAGGTATGTATGAAAAAAAATGCTAATACAGCAAAAGCTCATTATTCGCGGAGTATCAGTTCCGTAAATATGCCGTGAATACAGAAACCGGGAATATAAACTGGTAATTTATATGGGATTATAGGGGATACGTTCCTAGGTGACAAAATAAAAAACAAGTATATAAAAAATGAATTTAATTGAAGTTTTTGACCATATTGATTAATTACTATCTTTAGGCTTAGGCAATGGTTTAAATAATTTTGTAATTTTTTCTTACTTGGCAGTTTTTAAAAGCTCCTTTAATTCAGACTGATATTCAGCAGTGGCATTAGCGAATTGCCTCTTAAAAATAAGACTTTGTTTCATAGACCGATCAATTTTTATAAAGAAATCACAAAGCTCATTTGCTATTCTTAAACCTTCACTAAGATTTTTCAAATTAAATGTCACGTTTCTTGTGCTTGTCAAAGCCTCTTCTTCAATGGGCTGTAAATTTAACATTTCCTCCAAATCAGTTTTAGTTAGAATCTTTAACTTGCAATTCCAGCAACTTCTAAATGTCAGTTGATTCTATCTGTTCGAAACCATCTCGTACTATTTTATTCGCAATTTCGGCTATTAGTTCATTTGACTACGCGTTTATAAAGGATATTCGGTTGGATACCTACATATTGGAATCCTTTTTATTAATGTGTATGTATCGATGTACCGATTAGACCGCGAATAAAGAAATCTTTAGCCTACACGTATAAAATTCAAAAGAAAATAACGAAAACGTAAAACGTATAAAGGGGGTTGCCTTTTTCTAATCCGCGAATAGTGAAAACGCGAATAAAGGAAGTGCTAATTAGGAGCTTTGACTGTACTGCACTTTACCTTTTTATGTAAAATTTTATTAACTATAATTTTTCTGATAACTAGTTTTCTTAAAATTTCAGACATTCGTAAAAAACTAGCCTCTAGCTTTTTTTACACACTAAACCAAAAAAACGCATGGTAAATCAAGGGTACTTTTTAGAATATATGTAGGACACATAAATAAAGATTTCTTAAATAATCCTGCTTGGTCGGAATTTTCTTAAAGTTTTGACCTTTGTTTTTTGGGGTTTATTGGGCTATATTTGCTTAAATTAAACAAAAGTAATAAGCAAACTATTAACTAAATAACTAATACAGGTGAAATTGAAAATATTATTAAAAACTTAAAGAAATCGCATAGCAAAGATATTTATGGTATCAACTTGAAAGTTGTACGGGGGCGGTTGGTGGTATATTAAGTCCGATGCTTAGTTTAATTTTTAATGAATGCATAAAGCAGGGAGTGTTTCCAGATAATGTTAAAAAAAGCCAAAGTTGTACAAAAACCTAAGGACAAAAATATAAATGACATAAATAATTTTCGATCGCTATCTCTTTACCAATTTTATCTAAAGTTTTTGAGCAGTTAATCAAGAATAGAATTGTCAGTTATTTTGAAAAAAATATGCTATTTACAGATTCGCAGTTTGCATATCGAAAAAATAGACGCACCACAATGGCGATAATAAAAAGTATTGAAAGGGTTATCTATGCTATGGATAATAATTTATGTCCTTGTGCAACGCTATTGGACCTTACCAAGGCTTTTGAGTATGTCAATCATTCATATTTATTGGAGAAGTTTGAGTTTTACGGGATAAGGGGATCGGCTTTGGATTTGTTTAGGTCCTATTTAACGAACAGGTTTCAGGCGGTTAGTTTACCCGATGGGAAATCCTCACAGCAGCTGCCGATAAATATAGGAGTTCCTCAAGGATCAATATTGGGGCCTATTTTTTTTCTTGTATTTATTAATGACTTGCCCGGAAATATTCCTGCAGACATAGTTTCTCTATATGCAGACGATACATCTTTTGTTAATTTTGATTCAAATGTTTTAGAACTAAGTGAAAGTAGCATAAAAAGTGCCGACGATTGGTTAAGAGCAAATGGTTTAAAGCTTAACGGTTCTAAAACAGAAAATTTAATTTTTAACGGAAATAGCAATAACTCAAGTGTAAAACTACTGGGAGTATTTTTGGATAGTAGGTTGAATTGGTCTCACCATACAGAATATCTGGCTGAAAGGCTCAATACCGTGGTTTTTATGATCAGAAAACTTGTTGCATTGACAACTCTTGAGACTGCATTAACTTTTTACTATAGTAATTTTCATAATATTATATCATATGCGATAGTGCTGTGGGGAGGTTCGGTGGGGAGTGATAGGATTTTTGTAATTCAAAAACGAGTTGTGCGGGCTCTGGCAGGAGTGGATGAAAAATCTCACTGTAAACCCTGGTTTAAGACACTTAAAATTATGACCTTACCATCAGTGTTTATATTTAATTGTTTATTGTTTGTTAAAGAAAATACTTTTGCTTTAAATTCGGATTTTCACAATTATAATACCAGAAACAAACATCATTTGGTGATACCATTTCATCGACTCTCCAGAACACAGCAACCTGTTGCTTTTACCGCCATTAAACTTTTTAATGTACTTCCAGATTATGTTAAGGACTTTGACTTGAAGAAATTTAAGCATAAAATTAAAAAAAAAATTAATCAAGCTATAATTATCAAGAGTTTTTGACTTATAATTTTTTGGGTTTTTTATTTATATCTTTGCATATTCTTGTCTTTGCTGTGTGTTTTATTTGTTATTCAAAAGACTAGATAGTAATAATTTTTATATTCAATGTACTTAGTATCCATTGATAATCATAAATGTATTTTGATACGTAACGTGTGCTAATAAATTTATTTATTTATTTATTTATAATGACAAATACATATTTTTTTGGGAATTATTGCATTTACTGGGTATTTTAATTATTATTGTAAGTATAACAAATAATTTTTATAAATGCGCAAAATAAGTTGCCCTGGCACGGTATCATATTATGTGTGTATCGTTTAAAATAGAAAGCTGGCAATCTATTCTCAGATTCCAGGTCCAGCTAATATCGTCATTCGATACCTCTGAACTAGAAATAGAAATCCGAATGCTACTAAAAACACCGTTTGGTTTTATTTTAAACAAATAATAAAATGTTTTTTAAAAACAGTGTTCCTACTTTTTATATTAACCTTAATAAATTGTTTATATGCTCGTTTCAAAAATTGTTTGTTAAAATAACCAAAAGTCATTTTGAAATGTGGTCAAATTGTTCACCTATAAAAATTATTTAAAATTAAAACTATTCCGTTGGCTTTTTATTTTAGGTATTGGGTGTCAGGAAACAATTCCTTTTTGGTGAGATTTTGATAAGACAAATTGAGGTAGCAACTTTAATTTCTGGTAATATTATAAGGTTGGCAACAAAGAAATAAGTTTCCACTAAACAAAAATGTATTTTGGCAAGCATGGCTTTTTTCCATTGATTTTATTTAACAAGTAACTAAAAAATCTATTACAGTTTTCAAAAATGACGTGCTAACATATAAATAAGGTCCAACCAAGTTGTGATCGACGTATGTTACAAATAATAGTGCTGCCAAAAATGACGTCACATACTCTATTTTTTTAGGAATTGTAACTAAAAATTTTGCTATGGGCATTTTAACAGATAGATATCTTAAAATAACATCTGTCTTATGCGTGATCTGTCAAAAATGACATTTGTCAAAAGTAACATTTGCCCAAAATAATGATAACCATAACTTTGTAGAAAACTTTTTAAACATACTATAATATCTGCCTTGTTATGTACATTTCAAAAAACATCTTCAAAAATATTTTTTTTAAACCCAAATAAATAATAATTAAATTATTCCGAAAGGTGAACGAAACAATAAAAACTAATTTTATGTAAATTGCATATAATTTATGTTCAGCTGTATAGGTGCTACATATTTTGGTATTTACAGCTTAATTTGGCAAATCAGTTTTAATTAGTGGTATATCAAGGTTTTACAGGTTAGTCACATGTGTAATTCTTTTATTTTATTATTAAAAACATTTCCATAAAATAAATCAGGATCTATGGTCACTAAATCATACGCAGGTAACTCAAAAGTAACTATTTTTGTTACAGTTCTTCGTTTTTCGATAACTTTGAATATTGAATACAATACGAAAATAGACACATTTTATTTTACATAAAAAATATTTAGCTTGCACAAAAAGAAATTAAAAAGATTAGATAATCATCGAATTAAATGTGTTTGGTTCCTGTTATGTCACAAAAAAACCACTTTTTTAAGACAATTTAAAAAAGATCTGGAGTTACACAAAAACCAGTAATAAATTAATTTTTTATTCGAAATTCAATACATTTTGTATTTTAATTGGTTTAAAATGGCGAAAATAATTTTTTGCCTTACGTTGTATACTATTCAAACTTATAAGTTGAATTATCTGAGAGTTTTTAGTTTAAATCTAAAAAGGTTCCTTATTAAGACCAGCTTACTTAATATGGCTGTAAACAGAGCTGTCGCAATTACTTTTAAGAAGTAATTCAATTACAATTACTTTTCTAAGTAGTAGTAAAAATTACTAACAAGTTTGATAAAAGTAATTCAATTTTCAATTAAAACTAAAAGTAATTCAATATTTTAGCAATTACTCTCATTAAATTACCACATATATTAAACACGATACATTAAACAAAATAAAATATTTATACTAATATGCATCATACGCGCACGTTACACTATTCAAACTGCTTTCTCGACAAGTTAACATTAAATGACTATAGATTTTTTTTTATTCTACCCCAAACATCAACAGATTTTTCCACAAATAAGGTATAAAAACGGTAGCGGTAAGCATCAATCAAAAATACTAAATCGAAGCGGAGGCGGCGTTTGCCGGATTTAAAGCGGCCCGCCGTGTTTTAAGATGCTTTTTTTAGCTGGCCAAAATTTTGGCAGTTTTTCCATAAAGAAGGGTAATTGAATTTTTTGTAGTAATTCAATTATTTATTAGGTAATTGAAATAATTTCTAAGTAATTTAATTACTTTATAAGTAATCTAATTACTTTCTAAGTAATCGAATTACTTGGAATTCGTGAAAATCAATCCTATTAATTGATAATCCAAATACAATTACTTTTTAAGGAAAGTAATTGAATTAAAGTAATCCTATTACTGATAAATAATTGAATACGATTTTTCAATTATTTTAATTCAATTACCGACACAACTCCTTTTCTGTGTAGAGAAGTACAAAATTTAAATGCGGCCACAAAAAAACTGGTACATTAAATTAAGTTAATATAAATTAAATTTCTGAAATTAAAAAAAAATAGTAGTACTGCCTAATATTCAGACCAAGGATGAAAAAATAAAACTACAAATTTTACTTTCATTAAAAATATAGGGCTAGCATATTTATTTAACTTTATATAGTACATGCAACAAACCATATGTAATAAAAACAATGGCAGTTCAAAGAACTTGTCATCTTCTACGGTGCATTGTAAAGAAAAAAGAATGGAAAGAATGTATTTAGCGGAATTCGGTAAACACATGTGCACCACTTGTCACTTGACTCCCTGGGGTGTCGGAATGTTCTCTGGCAGAGCGAAGAAAAGGTCCTAATAAGTGTTTGTTTAACCATTAATTTGCCTAACTGCCTGCTATTTTAGGCCCTTTGACAGTGGCGTCCTATTTTTTTCTAAATTATTATTAATAATGTTCAGTTCAGTTTTGAGAACTTATCGTATTTCTTTATTAATTTATGAAATTTAGATTGAAATTAAACTGTGTTTCCACTAGAATTTGGGTTTTTCGTAAAAATTGACCACTATTTTTTTTTACTTTTTTTTCTTTATTTCAAAAGTTTTTCCAAATGGCGTGAGTGACATTCCGACGCGTTATTTAGAGCGAACAATAGCGATCATCGGGTTTTTGAGCGATAGTATACTGTGTGCCAATTCAATGTAAAAATAATAAATTGTGTGCAAAGAGAAGGGAGAATATAATGATAATGAGGTTAGTTTGATGATAAATATCTTTAAAACGAAATGTTGTCGAAAAAAATGTTTTCAGATTCGTGATTAGCGCCCCAAAAAACCCCTGGAAACCAAATTTGGTCAAAATCGGAGTGGAGGCAACTTTCGAGACAATAGGCGTGATGACTGTGAATATAAAACACTAAAACTATATAACCATATAATCAAACGAAAATAAAAGATTACAAAACAAGTATTTTTTTTTATTATCTTAAGTGAGATTAATTAATATTTTTATAAAATAAAACTACCGAATACGACAATCCGCCATGATGTTCTGAACGCCAATAAGAGCGAATGACGGCACGTTAGATGATCATAACCAATGTTTTGTTCTCGTACTGTTGGTTTCTTCGATTTTATTTACGATCATATTGTTTTCAGTGTTAAGTTTAATTTTTTGTGCGTTTTGTCTATAATAACGTAACTTATATAACCAGGATTTATAAAGGCAAGTAGCGATAACTTGCCTAGAATCGACTTGTTGATGCTGGGAGAGTTTCTGGCATCAAACAAAGATTTTTGTTCTGCAGAATTTAGAAATGTCAAAACTCCCTTGTAAGTATGATATACTTTTAAAACAATATAACATAAATGTAAGAAAATAGGCCCTAATCTTATTAAAACTAAGAAAGGGTTTTTCAGGATTCAGTTCGGTTGGGGTGCACTTATAGGGGCAAAAATAAAATCGAGGCGGGACTTTTCACGAGGTTCTTAAGTGTGTATTATGGCGCGTATCGGGATAAAATGAACTTCACGCGGACGAAGTCGCGGGCAAAAGCTAGTGTATCTATAGGTATAAAAGGTGGCAAATTGATAAGATTGATTTAATGGACAAACCTAACCTCAAACATTTGTTCATTTGTTTATTCATTAGAATCTTCGAACAAGGACTATAAGTTTACAAAATTAAGTAAATACTTACATCAAAGTGATCTTCACAAAAGTAAAGCTGAGTTGGACAAAATTCCTGTTAAATCACGCCTTGCAAGCCACTTATGTTGTATTGTTTTTCGTATTGCACGAATACAAATACCTTGTTAGGAGTTTTTATTGACGTGTTAGTACACAGAGGAACTGAACACCACCTATACGATTTTGAATTCATGTTTTAAACACGTAAAATTACTTGTAATTTGTTTACTCTAACGTGACGCCATGACATTTTGGAGCGTTTTGGTGGAAATTTTAAACTTAAATATAAATATAAAAACATAAATCTTGATTTCTTTTCCGAAATATGATATTCGTATTAAAAAAAATTAAATATTATACACAGTTTTTCAAAATCAGTCATCATGCCTATTACTGGGATTAATATTTTGTCAAAATAAAAGTTTTTTTTTTTAAATTTAGGACAGCCTACGAAGGCTTGTAAGATATCCAAGTACTATATAAAGCGTTAGTGTAATTAGGCACGATAAATAAATACCTATTGCCTCTCTAAAATCCCCCTCCCATTAAAGTCTGGGTAATGCCATTTACACAAAAATTACAGTTTAATGTGGTATCCAAAACACATACAAGTATTTCTGGAGAGGTGTATGGTAAACGAACCATATACAACGGTCAGCAGTTAACCAATTAAACTGCGACCAGCGTTCTTTAATTTTATAGATCTAACGGGGAAAAGTTAAGTTTTAAGTTAATATTATTTTTGAAAGAATTATTTCAGCCTTTATTCAATAATTGGGAATTTGGTATTAAAAAAAGCTAACATGCTATTAAATAAAAACTTTTAGTGCTCTACTTTTGGTCATAGCCGACGCTAATGTTTTATAAACTGGTATATTCTTCAGAGATCAGTTTAACGTTGTTGGATTTTTTTCAATATCTACTAAGGTTTTAAAAAGTCCCAACCAAAAAGTATTTGATTTGGTTCACTGTTTTGATATTGGTTCTTTTATTTATAAATAATTGCCTATTTATTTTTTGCTCATTTCTCATATTTATTTCTAAATTATTAAGCAATTTTAAGCAAGTTTGAAACCGATTTAGAATTAAAGTTAAATATCTTAAAAACGAATCGACAAAACCTAATATAATATTAATAATTTAAGTAAAATTCTATTATTTTAAAAAATTGTATACCTTTTACTTTTACTCAAATATCTATAAATAATTTAGTTTTTTGGTTCTAGAGTTTATAAAGCTTAAAAATTCAGTTAAGTTTTCCTAAAAGTATTTTCTATAATTTCACAGAAAAGTAGGTTAACGGATAGTAGCTAGACAAAAACAAGGAAGGTGTAAATTCTTTCAAGCAGTGCGATACAGTTTCAGATTATACATAGAACCCGGGATAATTTTAAACTTGTGACTCACGAGAGTTGATATTGGATATCCAAATAAAAACGCAATAAGCAGAAATACAGGATCTAACAAATATTTAGTATAAATTATTATGTTGTGTATTACAATTTTTTTTAAAGATATGCATATTTACAGATTTTTAAACAATTTTTATAAAAAAAATAAAATATAATGAATATAAGATCGAACGTTTAGTGACAAAACTAGCAGTATTAATTTTAAACAAGACTTAAAGGTCTTAGATATGCGCAAGTGACTTTTGAGTATACAGGGTGGATCAGAAAAAAGTTGTCAATTTTTTTTTTTTGAATTTTCCAATTTGAATAGGCGGGTTCAAATCGAAATGGTCAAAAACCCCTTTTCCCAAATTTTCAGAAAAGTCGGAGAAAATGATTTTTAACTCTTCAGCTGTCATAAACGAAGCCTCGCTGGCGATATTTGCTCTCTAAAAAAATTCTAATGCTCGCTTCCGAGACGTGTGGTTTTTCGAAAATCGGTGAATAAAGGCGAAATCGATGATAAAGAAAACAATATTGCACCAGATTTAGAAAAGGTAAAACACACTGTGAAATTTTTTTTGATATTTGTCAATACTGTGACCTGTGCGTTTTACAACGCGATTTTTTCGAAATTAAAAAAAAAATCAAAATTCTGTTCTTTAAGATGGACAAACGTTCTTTTGCATAACCCACTTTTGGCGGAGAATAATTCGAAAATGCAAAATTTGGTTATAAAAGGTGTCTCAAAAAAAGTTAACTTATGCAATACTAAGAAAGTTGAAATAAATTTTCTTCTCAGAAACCTTACGTTAAAGACTATTTTAATTTATTTTAGCTAGGAACTTAATATCTACCTAAATTAATACTAAATTTTTTTAGGGAAAAACCATTACAGACCTGTGTTATTGTAAGGAAAAATTAAAATTGGTATTAAAATATATTTTTCCTTGATTTTTTTTAAGTTCAAGTAAACATTTAATCATAAGCTTTTAAAGCGATATCAAACTGCTTAGTCGTTTGTATGGTTACTCCGGGAAACGACCTATTCTATGTAATAAAAATCATTGTATTATTCTCTAAGAGCGTCCACCAGCTCCGGCCACCCTGGCTAACTTGTCTCCAGAATCCTGAATAAGGAAAAACTGAACAACATAATATTGTATATTGTAAATAGAAGGAATTGTAATGTAATGTAATTGAACTAAGTAGTAATAAATATAGCATTTGTTAGAGTTTGAGTTTCCGTGGAATCTGCAAAGTAAAGCGATGTCGCGTTCGGTTAGTAATTGGATGAATGAACGTCAGTGAACGTCGTGTGCCATTGGATGTAGTTCAAAACCCACGTTAAACTTAAATGGATGACATTACTCAGGCTTTAATGGGGGTGATAGTTTTTGTATAACGTCTGTAGTGACACTACCACCTTGTCTAAAAGGGTTCGTGAAACGCAATATCTGCATGGTCTAATTAATAATTTTTATCGTCTTATTTAATCATATTATCCTGAGCCAAAATATTTTTCCATTTCCTACAACTGAAAAGAAACATAAAAATAACACTACTTTTGCATACATATAATCTTTTTTACATGAAATTAAAAGTGATTTTTGAGTTAAAAATTTAGATATTTATATATACCCCACGATTAAAAATATTTTAAAAAATCACAATTGGTAATAAAACTAATGAAAGAGAAGATTATTTAAAAGTAAAAATGTATCTACAATATGGCAAAATAATTAATTTATATTTATATAATTACATTTAATTCATATTATAAAATATGGTTTTTACTCTATTATTACTATACTAGCATCTAAGAACTAACATATGGATATACGACTGTACGAAGAATATTTATAGACAAGCTTAGAATGAGAATGTCCGTGGTAAACTTCTAAATGTCCTAGTTTTTCGTCTTCTCTTGATTCACTACCGGGGGCAGCGCAGCCTCTTGGGCTACCAATCCTCCCATTAGTCTTGTTCCTGCTACAAGTCTGTATAACCCCGAGTCTGGTTGGTTGATATATTCCTGTGGACTTATTTTTGGTTTCCCAAATAATGCCTGTCTTTTGTGATTCAATGCTTCACATTCGCACGGGATATGGTAGGCTGTTTCTTCACCCTCGTTGCACATTCTGCAGCTTGGGTCCCCATTGTATGAGCCCGTCTTGTGTAGGTGTCCTTTTAGGTTATCGTGCCCCGTTAGTAATTCTACTGTTTTTATACTTTGTCTGAGTAGTTCTTCCTTCGTTCTTTTGGATGGGTCCCTTATGAAGCTTTTTCCATGTCTAATTCTACTAAGGTTTCCCCAGTATTCCTCGTGTTTGTTTCGGATCCATTCCCTGGTTTGCCCTCGTGCTGTGGTTTTGGTCACTCCAAGGGCAGGTCCTGGTCCAAAGTATAGTGTGGATGATCCCTGTCCCGCAAGCTTATCCGCTTTTTCGTTGCCTTCTATCCCCGAATGTCCTGGTACCCACAAGAGAGTTACTCTGTTGCGTTTTCCCAGGACTTCCAGTTCTTTTTGGCATTTCCATGTCAGCTTGGACGTTACCTTGGGATTTACTAGTGCCCCCAGTGACGCTTGGCTGTCTGTTATTATGCAGATCCGCTTGTTTTTGTAAGCCCTCCTGTTATTTTCTTTCGCACAGTGCAGTAAAGCATATGTTTCTGTTTGAAATACAGAACTGTGGGTTCCTAGTGGAATGGAGAATTGTGAATTCCTCATTTCACTGTACACTTCCGCTCCAGTTCCCTGCTCGGTCTTGGAACCATCCGTATACCTAATAATGTCTCCAACCGTGCCGGGGAGATCGGGTTGCTGCTACTCACTTCGTTCTGGAATTTTTACCTCGAAGTTTTTGTTAAATGAATATTGGGGAATCATCTGTTCTGTTCTCTCGTCCAGGATGTTGCCACCAACCTGACTTTTTATGTTGTTGTGTCCCAAACTAGCGTAGACACCAGTTGGTTTCTGTGGCAGTCGGATGTAGCTCATTCTTGCCTCTCCCATCACTATGAGGTTAAGTGATGGAAGGTCTAAGAGACACTCCATGGCAGCTGTTGGGGTTGTTTTAATTGCTTCTGTTATAGCTAAACAAGCAAGTCTTTGTACCTTGGCCAGTTCTGTAACAGCAGTTCTTTATTGCATTTTTGTCCACCATACCAGTGATGCGTATGTTATCATAGGCCTCCACCATGGTGTATAACCAATAAACCATGTTTGGTTTAAGGCCCCATGTTTTTCCATGAGCGCGTCTGATTAACATAAGATTCATCTTCGCTTTCTTTCTTATTTTCTAAAGATGTTGGTTCCAGGTAAGTTAAGAGTCTAGGATGACATCCAAATATTTTCCTCTCCCACAATCCTGATTGTTTTCCCTTGTAGGGTCAGGGGTCCTAAGCCCTCTAGATGTCTCCTTTTGGTGAAGGCAACTATGGCTGATTTAGAATGTCTTAGATACTTGAATATGTAGGTAATGTAATGTTTATTGAAAACACGTATTTAAAATTATTAATTTTTAAACGTTTCCCTGCTTTTTGATTGTAGTTTTTCGGAAAAATATATTTATTGTATTTTCGTTTCTTTTTGAAACTGCATTAAAATCTCTTTTATATTTTATTTAATTTTAAATCATAATTTGCTACCTTATCAAAAATGACACCTAGTAACCGTATTATTTTGTTTATTCAAATAATACCACTAATGCAAAAAATTAAAATGTTTGCAAAACCCTGTATGCATTTCGCTCCGATAAAATTCGCCGTTATAACGTAGGTAAGTCTAACTGCATTAACAACCACAATAACGCTTGAGAAACCGACACTGTCAGAAGGTGTCACTTTCATTAATATAAAGTGGCATTGAATAGAGTAACTTAATATGTTGTGGGGTTACTGGTTTTGGTTCGTTTGCAAATGTTTTTTTGTTATATATTTTTTAAATTTAATTTCTATCCTTCTAGTGTATAGAAAACAATATTAAATGAATGAATTTTTAGTTTTTATTTACATTTTGATATAAACTGCTACATACATATTATTTCCTTTTTTTTTCATCTACGAAAATGAGCATTATAATGGTAGTTTAAACTGCTAATTTTACAATACCAATAAAATGGTAAATCAATCCATTATATAGAATATTTTGGCATTATAGAAACATTAAGAAAGCCATAGAATCCTTGTCCAACACCCCACGGGTATTATTAATTTAAAAGTGAGAGAAATTAAAAAAAAACATTTGGAAGAATGGTAGATAATTCCCAAAAAGTTTTATTTTTATTTCATACTGTAAATTTGTGTTTATTATTCGCTAAAGCTAAAGTTTTAAATAACCTAAATTATTCTATTTTTAAATTTTATATCTATCGTATTAGGAGATATATAATAAATAAAAGTTTAAATGTAAAACTGCATGAGAAATCTGATGTTTTTTATTTGTTTAAAATGCTCAAAATAATGCTGGTAGAAAATATTTTTTTTTATTTTTACAAAAATCTCGGAAACAAAAAATTCATAAAAAAATTAAAATCATTTCATTAATGGATTTTTTGTCCTTATCTAATTCCCTGAAACTTCTTCATTTTATCATTTTTTTATCTCTGATGCTTACAATATGTGCATCACCAATTAAAGATATATCTATATCAAAATGCTATTCATTGTGGTACACGTAAATTGTAACGGTTAATTCGTATTATATATTAAGGAATTACATAACACTTTTATAGTTTTTTAAATAATAAGGAAAATTGAAAAGGCGTGGAGAAAGAAGTTCTGCATTAAAAACTGTTAATAATGCAATTCATGCAAATATACTGATTAATCAGATACTGTGGCGTTTTTTTCAAATTCTTGTTTGTATTTTGTTTAAAATTAAATAAAATTAGTCAAAAATTCGTATTAAATAATTGAACTCATTAGTATTTATTGTTTATTACGCATGATAATTTCTGCTGACTTAGTTTTTCTTTTTAAATGCTGTTTTGATATCATATTTCCTCGCGATTCTGCGAAATATTTTTCGAAGTTAATCTAATATTTTTGTTGAAAGTATGGTCCAGTGTACGTAGGTTTTCTGTATATTAAGGTTTGTAAATGTCCATTATGTCGCTTAACTAGAACGTCGAGGAAAGTAGACCGAATTTTGCTCCTTCTATATTATAAATTTGATACTAGTTCCAAGGCAATTTGGATGTTTTAAGAAACCTTCGATTTTTATGTCATTTTCCTGCCCAAACAATATCGTTAACATAATAAATTAGCCAAACTTTTGGTTTGATTACTGCAGTCCTAATTGCTTGTTTCTTAAACCATTGTATGGTTTAAGGAGCGATGGAGACATCGCTAGTCCATCATCCTGCGCATAGTAACCATCTTTCACTTGAAAGTAGGAACTACAGAGGCACAGCTCGAACAACTCCACTACTCCATCCAGCGTGCAATCTGCTAATACGTAATCTTCTTCAAGTTTGGCGCTTATAATGTTTTACCAATCTTCTACCGATACATTTTCAAAACTTACAAAGTTATTGTCTGGTTCTATTTCTACGTTTTTAAGAATATTAAAAAAGAATGACCAGATCGAACTTGTTATTTTAATGATATTCTTAAAAACGTAGAAATAGGACCAGACGATATCTTTGTAAGTTTTAATGTAAAAAGTTTGTATACAAATGTATATCAGTAGAAGAATCGGAACAAGGTGAAACGTTGAGGTTGCCGAACATACAATGTCAAAAGAATACCGTATACAATGGTTTAAAGCAAAAACTATTCAAGAAAAGAACACACTGAAAAAGAAGTTGCAATAATTTTATACAACCAGAATAAATCTAGCATGCCTAGTACTGACATCCAAAATACATAACTGTCGTAATAATGAATCGGTCAAGTTTCGGTGAATAAGCAATAGTACATAAGTCGTAGCTTTACAAGTAGTTTTTAGTTACTTGAAAACGGTTTGAGATGTATCACTAATCGATTGTTGTGTACCAATTAACAAATAGAGAAAATGAAAGTACAAGATTTTAGTTAAATTAAGGAAGTAGTTCATATTCTGTGGTATTGTGTTGAAGTAAATAAAACGTATTTTACCACGTTGTTCTCAATTGAAGGATCATAGACCTATAGGGAGGGTGATACATGTTTCTGCCATAGAGATGGCCATTATCAGCCCTAATTAAGAATAGATCTGATCTTGTCACTTTATATCGATAGTTTGATGTTAGTCAAAGAAAGATTGGTCATCAAAACGATTGGGTGAATTTGTGGTCTCTCCGATCAAACACGTGTGGGACATCCTAGGTTGCAAGACTGTTTAGAATACGTCTTTTAGACTTCGGCATCACTTAGACATGACCTGGAGTTAAAAAGGAATGAGCTCAATGCCCAGACGTGTCAGGGAGTGTATAAGAAATCAAGGATGTTCAACCCATTATTAAACTTAATTCTGTTATTGATCATCCGATTTGGATATTTATTAGCTATTGTCTGTTATATATTTACGCATAAAGTTAACAAAAATATATTGTAAATAATAGGTACTTGCATTTTGTTGGTTCTGTGTTTTTTAAACCTTATCATTTATTTAAACTATATTTAATTATCTATTATTTATTCTATTCTATTTATCTATTCATTAACATTGAATATCAAGGTTTTAAAGCAAATTTAACAAGATCAATATTTAGAGGCTGCAAAACTTTTGAAAGTTAGTATATATTTTTCAAATATGTGGGAGAGTACTATTTATTAAATTTATATTATTTAGTTGCTTATTGTTTAGAACTTTGTATTTACTTTAAATCTTATAGGAATTTAAATTCTTAATATAGTTTATATCTTTCTAGCTTGACAATTAAAGTTAAAAGAATAATTTGGATATGTAGGTTTTAAGGTTAGGTTAGTTTGACATACAATACTTTAAGCATAATTTTGCCCTTGACACTTTGATTGGCAGTACTGTTATAATAATAAACTCAAATGTGTTCATTGGGACACTGTCCGATAATTCGAAGAAATCGAAAAAAAAATTGGACCACAGGTTTTTGAAACATCATGATGTTTTTTTAAGGGAATTGTTAATAGTACTCTAAATCAACGTGTTAATAATCCTGATTTAATTAGGAGAATATATATATCATGGGGTTATTTGTATTCATATAATAATTTATAAAAAAAACTAGTTTTTGCCTAGTTTACTTGACTACGTGTCTTGTGACGTGGTTATCTCTTGGGTTTTAAAACTACATACATATTAATACATAATTAGTATTTCTTGTGTACTTTCGGCAAACCTCGTTGCTAAATGATAAAAAAATAATTTAGATAAAATATGAACTTTTCTTCACCCTGTATAAAGCCGCAGACGAAAAATACTCTGAAACTCTATATTGTTTGGAGCGAACGGGGGAGTTGCCGCTCGGTATGGTATCAGGTTTCGCCAAAACAACGAAGCCTGTTTAAACATCCTCTCGGCGGCGGCCACCGCACTTCTATCCGCCTTCCATCATCAGCACCATAGCCTGGCTGTTTGTGCAAACAAAGACCTACTTTATGCCTTTGGCTTTTACTTTTCTCGGTTTCTTGGTTTTTGCCTAAGTTGTTTGAATCAAATAAAATAATTTTTGGGAATCAAGAAATAATAATTTTAAGTGAATTAAGATTGTAATTTTTTTAGACATTGCTTTTTTCAAGCTATAGAAAGAAGTACAGTAAAGCCGCAATAATCCGGATGTGCGACTACATTAGACTCTTCAGTAGCCCGGATACAACTTTTGTTATAAACAATCTGGATTTGCATGTAATTTTTTATTCAGATTCTACTTCTCAGCGCTATTTTACAAGGCTTAAATGCCTACATTACATACGTACGTATTTATTATAATTTTTTTAAAATTCGACTTTGGGGACATAGGTCTTTAAAGAAGCTTACTTAGTGATAATGACAATTTCACTATAATCACCATAACCTTTTATTAAATTATATCACATTGTTGGAACCCACTGATCAAAATGTTGGCCCAATTATATTTTTTAAAGATTCTTTTGGTGCGTATTTTATCACAGAATTAAAAAAAAAAGTTTCTTAGCTGTTACATAACTTGCATTTGAAAGCTGCAACATACTTACAAAGAATTGCCTGTTCCAAAGTTTTATTGGAGATGTTAGTTTCTTTGGTGATCTTATAAATAATGAAAAAAGCAGATAAAATAAAAGGTACCTAATTTGAAATATTAAACTATTGATTTGATTTCGTTTATGCAAATAAATACAGAATACAGTATATACTTATAGTGAAAAAATGTAGATAATAAGATTTAAATAGCTGATTAAAAGGAAAAATACTTGCTATATTAGTCAGAAAAAAAAGCAATACGTTAGGACAATAGTAAAGAAAGCGAAGGTGAAGCTAACGATAATGATGATTGCAAAGAAATATTCAAAAAAACTTTAGTTGTCGTAAAATGAGCTGCTTCTTTTTTAAGCCATTTTTTGCCCTTTATATTATATTAACATTTTTAGATTGTAAATACGGGCCTGAAGAAACCATTTATACTGATTTGTTTGTTTGAAGGACTTTTTTTAATACATATGATAAATACCATTAACCCTGCTTTTATTATATAATTTATTGAACTGAGTCAAGAAACTAAGTAATGTTTAACTCTTCCAGCATATATCTACTAGAGGCAGCCTTGCCGCTCGGCAGTGCGAACGAGCGGGCTACAACCTTTATCTTTCGTTTAAACGTGCTGATTGGTCGAAGAAAGGGGTATATACCCCGGTTTTTGTGCTGAACCCAATATACAGGGTGTCCCAGAAGTAGTGAGACACAGAGCAACAGCAAATTTCTTAAGTCGAAATAATGCAATTAACGTAAACTTGCCTTATCCCAAAGTTGATATTAACTAAGATACAGGGTGTCAATCTTTTAATTTTGTTTTCGTTTTTTCGTAATAATTTCTTAAGTAAATCACATAGCGGTACAAAATTGGGGGTTTGGGAGTTCTCTGAGGCGAGAGCTTCAAATTCGTCCATACTTTTAATGTTGCTACTAGAGGGCGCCAGCTACGGCCTACCCCACTTGTTTTAGATGCCATAATTTTTTTTAAGCTTAGTATATTGACCTGTTTATTAAAAAGGAAGTTACTATAATTTCCGCTGCGTAAAAAATGTATACCTTATTTAGGTCTCTGGGTGCAACTATTTTCGAGATAAACGCATTTTAAAGGACTCTGCAATTTTGCTATGGAAAATGGGTTTCGACCAATTGTTTTTAAACTTTGCAAAGTAATAGTTTTCAAGACGCTGATCAAAAGTCTCCATGGGCACAAAACCCGAAAACTCCTCTAACCCTCCCTAAATCACGTGTTAAGAACTATTACTTTGCAAAGTTTTAAAAGAATTGGCCAAAACCCATTTTCCAAATGAAAATTGCTGGGTCCTTTAAAGTACGTTTATCTCGAAAACAGTTATTTCCCGAGATCCAAATGAGGTAGGTATACATTTTTGACGCAGCGGGAAGTATTTTTAATAAACAGGTCAATATACTAAGCTTTAAAAAAGTTAGCCATCTAAAACAAGTGGGGTAAGCCGTAGCTGGCGCCCTCTACTAGCAACATTAAAATATGGACTAATTTAAATTTCTCGCCCTAAAAAACCTTCAAATCCCATATTTTGTACCGCTATGTCATTTAGTTAAGAAATTATTACGAAAAAACGAAAATAAAATTTAAAGTTTGACACCCTGTATTTTAGTTATTATCAACTTTGTGATAAGGCAAGTAAACGTTAATTTGCATTATTTCGACCAAAGAAATTTGCTGTTGCTCTGTGTCCCATTACTTTTGGGACACCCTGTATATAGTACTGAAATGTTTATATTATAAATTGATATTGCCAAAACTGCTCAAATTTGTAAATGACAATACTACTGGTAAACACATTTTACCGTTAATAACATACTTTAAATTTATATAGCAAAGGGTGATCTAACAAGACAATAACCCTTTCTTGCTGTTACATTTGACTTTTTTCAGAGAATTTCACCATTTCTTATAGTACCAGTACGGCCGCAATAAATAGACCATTAAAACTTGATTTTTCTTCCACATATTTTTTCCTTATTTAAAATATTATAATTTTATATTAACAAACATCGTCTAAAAACCAGGCCTAGCCCTATTTCTGCTGTCGCTACGGTTTCCAACACCGCACCGAGTCTCCTGCGACCGCTTTACGCGTATCGGGTTTCCTGTCGACGACGAAGGCAGCCCGCAGGTGAAACCCGATTCTTGATGAAACGGGTGAGCGGGTCCCTGCTTCGCTAGCCGAGTGACGTCCGTTGCAAGACCTCAATGAAATTAGGAGATCAACTCATCGATGGTGGCCTTATTTTATTCCAGTATAAAGGTAGAACTATAAAGATGTAAAATAAAAAGAAAATATTTCGGCAGTCGCTGTTCCCTGTCTTTCGTTTAAAACATCTTGATTTTTTAAGGTCAGGTTAAACTTTTACTGAAATATTTTTGCATCAAAATTTTTAATGTTACACCGTGTAATAGTCATTTGGTTAAGAGATAAACGATCAGTAGGCGATCGGGTTTTCTTGGAAAATCTTCAAAATATTTCTGCATATTCTGCCAAATATTTAGGTACCATAACTGCCATGTCATAACTAGATGCCTTTAAAAACTTTTAAGAAGAAATAGTTAAAAAATACGCTTAATATTATAATTAAATATCAGTTCCTGTTTGACCTCCGATCAGTGAAGTGCTCGCGATAAAAACACTACATAGTTTTTTTCGGGAAGGTGGCTGAAGGTTCTATATCAACAGCTTTTACCATCGGGGATCAAGGAGAAACTCAAGCCAAACGATGAAGTCCTTCTTCTGGGGCTAAGCGCTGTGAACGAAAATTCCTATACCTGTTCCTTTCTGAGGGCCCCACGCACGAGGGATTTTCCTAATGGCGGAAGATGGTTGCGCGCTCAGCAGGGAGGGGCAGTACTGACAGAAAACGGTTATGCGTGATACCAGAAGCAGTCCTTGGTCGGACCGCCATTGTTTGTGCCCTGCATCGATATTTTTTTTTTGCTAAGAATTCAAGTTTTGGAAAAGTTCGGAATTTCTGGGGGTTACAGAGCCCGACGATCCAGAGGTTCCACCTACAAAGCTCGGGAAAGCTCCCGTTGACAACAAAGTGTGTCTGGAACGGGGAGAGCTGGCAAACTGCCTTGCAGCAGGGCCATAAAGAGAGCAGCATCCAGAAAAAATTAAATATTTTTTAGTCCCTAAAACTTTTTGTTAGCCTAATCAAACTTTAGTGAAATACTCACAGATTTCCCTTCGTCAGTCTTAAAGTAAATGGCCCGATTTTAGTTAGTTTGTAGTTAAACATATTTTGTGTTAAAATAAAAAGTTTTGCTTTACTGAAGATCTTAAAAAATCTTCAACGCGATCGCCTTTCAAGTTAAGAAATATACTTTTAAAAAGTGCATTTAAATAATAAAAATATAATTACGGTTTATGAAAAACAATGATATTGATAGTAAAAATATCAGAAAAGAAATAATTAAATAGTAAAAATGTTTCATATCACAAAGAGAATTTAAAAAAATGTATAAAATTTAAAGAATTTATTTTATATTAGTTTATATTAACTTATATAAATTTCATTTTAAAATAAAATATAGAGGGTGACCAAATCATATGAAAACTGAATCCAAATAGAAAAAAATAAACGGTAGAAATAAAGACGCTAAAAATATAAACCAAAAAACTTAAAAAATAATGATAATTTTTAAATAACTTTATTTAAGAAAAAAATATACATTTTTTTAATGCATTTTTCTGCTCTGTATTTTTTTTTTGTTTTAAAAATGTTTACTTTTTGGAGGAACATTGCTATGTTTTTAGATAACTTTTCTCTTTGTAACAACTTATACATGTTCCCTAATTTAAGACATACTGTATGCAAATATGGTTGCAAAAAATACATGGCACACTCACTAACAAGTTTACCAAGATTGGTAAATTAAGCTTTTAACTTGAGTTCGATTCTGTTAAATTGATCATTTACATTTAAATTTTGTTTACATGGGTTTACTCACAGATTGTGTTTATTTTGGCCATACCTTTAATATACGGTGTTTCAAGAGTTTTAAATCAAAATAATAAAATGAGAAAAAAGTTCCCATTAACACGGGTCCGGAAATGATCTCTATAAAAACGATTATTAATAAAACTAATTTCAACTACCTAATTTAAATTTTAGTTTCTAAAATTTGTAATAAAATTTATAAACAATTTAACGATATAATAAAAAATAAGCTAATATACGGCTGATAAAGAGTAAATTTTTGAGGGTAGAGGGTGTTTTATCATTAAAACTGTTTGATGCTTGTTTTTTTTTGTAAATTTTAGTTAACAGCCAGAATAAACGAACAATTCTGAGTAAAAAAGGTACTTTTGCCTCAAGACGATAGTTACAACTGTTTGCCAGAAATTTGAGTGCACATCTTAACCCAAATGATTACTTTACTTTTTTTAAAAGTATATGTATATCTTTCGGCAGCATCGTCCTCTCATTAAAACAAGGAAAATATGTTTTTATTAATATGGGTCCGAAAATGTTTCGTTTTTGTTACGGCTCGTTAAAGGGTTTGTATTGAGAACGGCTTTTAATTATTGCAGGATCTATTCTTTTTAGGTAAGAATACCTTTTTTACTTAGAATTGTCCGTTCTTTCTGACTGCTAACTTAAATGTACGAAAAAACGTAGCAAAAAAAAGTTTTAGGCACAAAACACCCTCTACCCTTAAAAATCTACCCTGTGTCAGCCGTATATTAATTTATTTTTATGTTGATAAATTCGAACTAAAATTTAATGGAAATACGTGAAATTTCATTTTAGTTACATTTTCCTAGTAACCGCAGTTGATTGAAAACAGTTCTCAATATCAACCTTTTATCGGGTCGTAACTTAAAACTCCATAATAATAAGAACTTTTTTCACATTTTAATAAGTTACCAAAAGGTTTATGTTTGGTTTTGAAAATTCGAAGTTTCAATTTAGACCATTTTATTATATTTATTATATAATAAGTTTAAGCAACTTTATTTAAATCTACAATGAATTGGTAAAAAAAGGAAATAGTAAGAATAAAAACAACCTTTAAACTTTTTTTATTAAACTTTTATTTAAAAAAATAACATAGTGCGCTTAACGCACCGAAACAAATGAATGCTAAATTATAAGCTTATTAAATGTATTATTAAGAAAAAGAAAAAGTGTTGTGAACAAAGCGATTCATGTAATTTTTTAAACTAAAAGATCAAAAAACCTTTAAAATGGCAGAATTTCAAAAAACATGGCAAGTTTAAAGGGGTTTTTTTGGCATGTGTCATTTTTGTTTTTGACCAATTTATTGTAGATGTTAATACTTTTAACAGCTCGTAGCTTGAAAACGGAGCATTCCCTGACCATTGTTATTGGGGACTTCTCTTTTGACTTTAATGAGGGGAAACCGCTGTCAAAAGGCTTACGTACATTTTTGAAACACCCTGTATATGTTCAGTATTGTAGTAATGTGTTCATTTATTACAAAATATTCTAGCCAACAACGCAAAAATGTACCGCTTCGGTTCAGTTATTATCCAGAACTAACAAACTTCCAGATCACTTAAAAAAGAAACTCAAAAAACCTGTAGAAAAATTTTGTGCATTCTGTTATTGCACGTACCGATACTTGGAACTGGCACCTGGATCGATCAGGTTCCTTCTTGCATGTCTAAGCCAAAAAATAAGTTCTAATAATATTTTCCTAATATTTCTTTTATTACTTTTTGTAAAATTAACAACGTTTTTGCAGGGCCGGATTTAACTTTTTTTTAATATGTCAATATTTTTTGGATATCAGAACAAAAAATTTAGCTTTAAAAGAATGTTAACTACCCTAGTAATTCTTATAAAAATAAAGTGAATTTGGCCGGAATTTTTTTTATATATTTGTTAAATATTAAAAAAAAACATTAATTTATCATTACATTTTTTTAATTAATTGTTTATTTGCCGCACTAGGCTTTAGCCTACTCAGCTTTTGAGTAAATCCACCCCTGCATTTTCGAATTAAGGAAAATTTCGTTTCCATTTAAAGTTTTTTTTTCATTTTTAATGGTTCCACCTAATTTGTGTTTTACAGGTGTAAAATAAAAGTTAGTAATTTGTTAGTAAAAAATTACAAAGTACGGATTTTTATAGCAAATTTTGGCAGTAGTTTAATTTTTATAAACTTTTTAATATCATTTAGGTTAGCACTACAGCTACAACGATTTACCCTTTGAAATATCTCTCATAATGGCTGCCTAATTTGTTTTTCCTTGCACATTTTGTAAGAATATATATATATATATATATATATATATATATATATATATATATATATATATATATATATATATATATATATATATATATATATATATATATTTTATATATATATATATATATATATATATATATATATATATATATATATATATATATATATATATATATATATATATATATATATTTATTTTAAGATTAAAGTGATAAAAGTTCGAGTGTCTTGACAAAAATGAACTCTTTTGGGCTTAGATATAAACTAGACAAATTAAAATTAAATTACAAGTAAAAAGAAATACCTGTCTTTGTGTTCCGCTGCCCTATCTCTTTGCCTCCTATTTTTGAACCAGTTGGAAACTTGCGTTGTCGTAAGTCCAGTAGCTTCCGCCAGTTCCCGTTTCTCCCTGGGGCTGGGATATGGATTGTGTGAGTACCAGTCTCGCAAAACGCTCCTGGATTTTTCCTTAAAACAATAACTAGTCTCCTCTCCATCCCATATTGTCCTGGGAAGGGGGAATTTTCGCCTAACTCTATATTTCCCTACAGCTCCTAGCGGCCTTCCTGTTAAAACAATGTGGATATTTGTAAAGTTAAAGTAGTGATGGGTACTTAAAAAATAATAAAAAAATATTCTATAAATTTGCCTTTTAAGGATTTTGTTCATATACTTGTATGTCAAAACTTATATTTTACACTTTTTTTCTCAAAACGAGAGCATATGAAGCATGCGTGCATGGATCTTATATTATACTGGGTATTTTTCCATCTGATCAGTAGCATGCTACTTTGACTAGAATTAAGACTAAACCCATAGGAAAACGATAATTTTGTTAACAAGGATTTGTCTTATGATCTTTATAAGTTAAGTTAAAGTGAATTTAATAAATCAATTGATGTTTACAAAAAGTGGGAATATTAAATAATAATAATTTTTGTATCTAATATCCACGCACTATTTAAAAAAAAGTAAAAGCACTGAGGCACCCGCTCCTTGGAAAACTGCCGGTTGGTCTTAATTAATTAAATATGAGGAAAAAATATTTAATTTATACTCTGTGTCAAAAATTTCAAACCTAAGTAATTAAACTTTTAGTGTACTATTTAAATTTATGTAATATTTATGTAATAAAGGCAATCAAAATTAAAATCCTTACATTTTTTTTTATAGACAATTTCCTATTTTTAATGATATGGATAAGAATATGTATCTAATGAAGCGTCTATATTAATGACAGAAAGAAATTTCAGCCGTAAACAGGACTCTCCTCTTCGCTAAAATTTTTAGTAAATAATGAATCGAAAGCTTGAACACAGATAAGATTCGACGTAACATTAAATAATTTAATTTAGTTTTTACCCTGCCCGCGAGAGATAAGTTTTCCATAGAATTTTTATTAAAAAAATAGTATAATGTAGTTCAAAAATAGAATTGCTTTAAATTTATAATAAATGTTTATCTACAAATTAATTTTCTTCAGTGTAGAAAAAAACTGTTATAATACTAATTCCTAGTGGACCTTACCATTTTCGATCAGATAGTATTTTGTGTTCTATTTATAAAATATATACGAACAAATTAATCAACATAATAAACTATGAAAATCAAACTAACCTTATTTACACTATATTCTCCCTTCTTTTTGTTCACAATTCTTGATTTTTTACACTAGTGGCACAATATTTTATAAGCACCTATTAAAAACTTTTTTTTGTGTTAATTTTACACCTTTTTTCCATTAAATTGCCAAGTATCGCTTTTAAACGGAGCGGCCATGTTTGCTTAAAAATTCCCTATTGTATACATGGTTGCGGTGTTTGAAAGTAAACTTTTACAATTGAATGAAAAATAGATATAAAATAAATATAAAAACAAGTTTTAGTTAGGTGTTTATAAACTTTTGTGTTCAAATTAAGTTTAAAAATCAAGAATTCTGTACAAAAAGAAAGAGGAATAGTGTAAATGAGGTTAGTTTGATTTTCAAGTTTGATGATAAATATCTCGAAAACGAAACGTTTCCGCCAAGATTAGATTCGTGATCAGCGCTCCAAAAAACCCCGTATACTAGATTTGGTCAAAATCGGAGTTGCGGCCACTTTCTAGACAATTACCACAATGCCTTCTGGGGTTTGTGATTTTCACGGAACGACAACTGCTCTTTTACATGTACCCTGCGATCCATTATAAGTGGACCCCCAGATTTTGGCCCATTTTTTTTTAATTTTAGAATTTTTAAACCAAAAATTCATTAAATGGGTTAGCTTAAAGTTTTTATAACTAAATAATTGTTTTCGTGGTGTCAACTATCAACGAGTAATCGCAAAGTTGTCATTTTTTTTTAAGTAGGGTGACTAGCTTTCGTCTATATTTTTTCATAGTTTGAAATTTCTCTAATAGGGTCAATAAAAATTTAGGCAGTTAAACGATTAGTTTTCAAGATATTTCGCCTCAAAAATTTCGAAAAAAATTAGTGGAACCTTGTATATAAATATATAGATAAGTTACCTGTCAATCTGTCTAGGTAAATTTTTGTTTTGACATACTCTTGCTGATAGTTGTCAGAAATTTAACGATTATGTTATAAGTCAATATCGGTCAAAATGGTTTATTCACATAAAGAAAAACGCGATATTGTCTTATGCTACGTTAGAAATAATCAACTAGAGGCTCTTACGCGCAGAAGATATCGGCAGCTTTATCCTGGCAGACTTGTGCCATCAAAATCCACAATAAATAGAGTATTAAGTAACCTTGAAATAAATGACATCAAAAGATTGACGAGATTGCAGAATGTCCCTGTAGTTTTCACCTGCGTATACCATGTGAAAAAAATTTGTTTTTTTCCAAATTTTTGAGACGAAATATCTTGAAAACTAATCGTTTAACTGCCTTAATTTTTATTGACCCCATTAGAGAAATTTTTAAACTATGAAAAAATATAGATGGAAACTATATAAAAAAATTGACGACATTGCCATTACTCGTTGGTAGTTGACACCACGACAAAAATTTTTAGGTCATAAAAAACTCTAAGCTATCCATTTAATGAATTTTTGGTTTGAAAATTTTAAAATCAAAAAAAGGGCAAAAACCTGAGGGTCCACTTATAATGGATCGCACTGTACATGACGACACCCTGAGACGCCTTGATGCCGATAAGAATTACATTACTTGACTATAACAAAGCTTTTGATACTATCTTCAATTAGTTTTTAAAAAAATAATGTATTATGGTTTCTTCATCTCCTCTAGTGATTTGTTGGAAAGCTATTTTAAAGGAGGAAGTCAGAGTCTCCCTGCATTTTTTAGAAATACTCCTAAATGTTTATTTACTAATAGGAATGTTTTTGTGGTTGTAAATCTTTTTTTATTATATACAACGAGTTTTGCTAAGCATCTTCACTACTGCTCATCAGATCAGTGTGTCTGCTGATAATTCGCAGTTGTACGTTTCATTTATTTATACTTAGTAAATATGGATATCAGAGGCAATCAGAGGTAACAAGTAGAGGTTAAGACATATTATTACTATTTTCATCAGAACACGAACTATAAAACGAATTTTTAGGTACCTTCTCTCTTATTAAACGGAATTGTTGCATACTGGCTTATGTTGAACGTTGCAAATAAATACACCTTGAAAAGCTGCAAAACACATGTTTGGCAATCGCATAACTCCTGCACCTCTAAATTCGGGATGGTTAACCTTGACGAAAAATATATATTGAGTAATATTAAGCTCTCTTTTGTAATCTCAAAAATTTAGGTCTCATAATATTTGGCGAAAAATTGAATGTTTTTTTGGCTGTGTGCACGAATAATCGTAGTTAATAAGAAAACCCTGCAACCTCTAAAATATTCTAAACTGAACCTTAGCATGAAAAGTTCAGCGTTTTAATTTCATAATTTAATTTGTTTCAAATAAACTAACAAATATAGTATTTTTATTTCCATTTTTTTAAGGATTTGGTTGAACAGCGAAACCAGTAAAGTCCGCATCATATAGGATTTTTTTTATTATAGTTTTGTTCGAATTTTGACTTTAACATCAATTTCTGCTTTAAGCGATATGAAAATTAACCAAAAAATTCCAAAAGTTGTATTGTTTTTGACAATATCAAAAAAGCTTATTTGAAAAAGTTTTTGTAAATGCAATTGTTGCAAATTGTATGCAAATTTTAATAATTTTAATTTTTTTGCTCGCTTTCTGTAAATTGCACCACTGTTGCAAAATAAGACTTAACGCAACCTACATGAAGCTTCTTAGTTTTGGCAATGTTTTAATCTAGAAACATTTTCTTGGAAGTACGCCATATTAAATGTGGGTTTATTCTTGTTTCGTACACCTCAAAAAGTTCCCCAAATATTCTTATTTCGTACACTAAATTAATTATTCAGTTTCCGATATCTCGTTTCGTACACCAAAAACCACCAAAAACTGAGGTAGGTTCCTAACTCTGATGGTTCATAAAATATGATAAAATGAATCAAAACTCATTTTATAACTAAATATCAAAATATTTATTACGCAAATATAAAATATTTATGTGGATAATAGTGATATTAAAATAATTTAATAATAATATATTATGTTTTATCTATCTTAAACAGATAAGTTTATTGTTCCTACTTTTAGTGATTTATCACGTCTGAAATATAATTGAGAAAAATAAAAAGCCGCTTTAACTAACCAGAACTAACCATGACCGACCAGAACTAAGGGCTTTTGAATTTGTCTACATTATGACTATGTAGAAGTAATTAACACAATTTTAATAATTTTCAACATGGTATTTATTGGGTCGTCACAATGGTCGGTGTACGAAACGAAAAGCATAAAATTGATTTAATAAACTTAGCGCACGAAACGAGAATATTTCAGGTAAATTTCTGAAGTGTACGAAACGCAAGTGTACGAAACAAGAAAATAACTTAAATGTACAAAATCCAAATTGAGCTATTACCATTTGGTCACATGTGATAAAATGTATGTTTGTTTTTGACCCCGTATAGGGTAACTTCATAAAATATGTGTTTTTAAAAAGGTAGTTTGTGTCATATAGTAATACCGTTTACTATTAAAAAAATAGTTTAAATGAAAAGAGTTAAATTTTCAAATAAACACATTAAATAAAAATTAAAGGTGTTTGAGATCCCACCTTTTTAACTAATAATAAACTATTTTTGGTATTTAATAATTAAATTCTAACACATAAAATTTTATATCAAATTTCAAAAATAGATATTCATGCCATGACGTAACCTTATACAGAGCCAAAAATAAATAAACTGTGCATCACATATAACCAAATTTTAATAGCTCAGTTTGGATTACGTAGAAAAACACACATTTAGTATGGCGCTACTTTAAAGAAAATGTGTCTGGTTTAGAGGTGGGAAGTTTGAATCTTTTTACTGAATCGATTCATTTGATTCATTTACTCGAAAATATTCGTTCTTAATGATTCGTTCCCAACTAATTCACTTTATTTTGACGCCGATCGACTAGGTCTGTATTTTTTTGTTTATGATTTCGAATTTTACAAAAAATGTGATAGTTGTCTTAAATAAAGAAATGATTTACATTTATTTCATTTTGGTATAAATATTATTTTAATAGATATATTTAAAACAAAACTTTCAAAAACTATAATTGATGACCTCCAAATTACGTCTTTGTTCAAAAGAATAGTTAAAACAAATAAGAAAAAGTTATTTTAATTGCAAAATTTATAGCCAAAACTGACTTGAACCGACAATAAGCATAAATTGTTTGCCTATAATACACCTCTGGTAAAGTGAGCAACCTCGAAAAATAACAGACCGCTCGCCACTTGCCAGGTCGTAACACAAAAACGACCGATTTGCCGTCATAAAATACCGAATCTTTGAGTTCGATTCCGATTCTGACTTAGTGATTAGATGAACAAAACGAATCATCCAAACTCGGATCGTGTTTCATCGCAGAGTGATCGATCAAGTGACTCAAACAAGATTCGAATCTTTTGAAAACAGGAATTATTTCATTCGAATCAGTGCACTGATTCGTTCTTTTTTAACAAATCGTTCGCGAACGACACACCTCTAATCTGGATTAAAGGATTGTCACAACTAAGATGCTTTATGTAGAGTGCGTCGGATTTTATTTTGCAACAGCGGTGTAATTTACAAAAAATCAAAAATTATCTTAGGCACCTGAAATTGCGCATATTGGCTAAAAATTGCATTTAGAAAAACTGTTTTTTACAAGTTTTTTTGATATTTTTAGAAGTAACCCCACTTTTGGAGTTTTGTGTTTTTGAAAAAAATACAATTTGCCTAATAATGTGAATCACGTGACTACCATTTGTTTGGTTATTTTTTTTTATTTCGATTAAAGCCTAAATTGATGCCAAAGTCAAATTTTTTATAAAGCTATTAATAAAAAAGAATTCCAGGCTTATAATAAAAAAAATGCTGTTGTTTTTTTTAAATTATCTTATTTTGTAGTCTTCCTAACATATCATCTTTTTGGCCGCAGAATCTCGAAAACAAACAAAATGTAAAACTATTTTCTTTGATCTACCTATCTTTTAACATTGTGAATTTAGGGGTATACCTTGTAAAAATCCCAAAAATTAGGTTTTTTGATTATAACTTGAAAAATATTGCATTTAGCCAAAAAGGTTATATAATTTTAATTAAAAGTCTTGTAAAAATACATAGTCTATATTATATAAAGTTTCCTGTATCTTTTCTATTTTTTGAGATATTGACATTTTAAATAAAAAAATCGTTTATATCTGAAATTACGCATTTTATCCAATTTTGACTTCAGATTCTTGTTCAGCGGAAAAAAATACACCTGAAAATTTTAGTCCGACACCTAGCCCGCACCATTTTTTTTGTGAATATACACTATATAAGCAACAGCTGGGTATAAATTTACGACTTAATTATGGGCGATAAGGCTATGACAAATTTAAAGAAATTTGGAGATAAATTCCTTTTGCAGATTTTGTTATAAGGGGTATTTTTGGATATAACAACTTTCACTTAAAAAATAACACTAACTAAAAAATAAAACAACCTACCTCTAAGTCTTTCAGCTTCTATATAATGAGCTTTAAGCCACAACGCCTGCAGTTTTGCATGGTTATGTGGACTAAATGTGTGACCTTCTAATATTTTATATAATTCTTTAAAATTTCCTCTATGGAAAGCTACTATAGCCTTTGCTTTTAGTACTGATTCGTTGTTGTGTAGTTTATCACATGCTGGCAATGACCATAAAAATCTACCTAATCTTTCTACGTTTCCTGCTTGCTGGAGAACCTGGAACAAAATTTTAAATATAACACAATAACAGACGTTTTGTATTTGGACCACTGTACCCAACCATTTTTTTTTAATACATACCTAGATTCCTAAATAAATTTATGTTTATTATTTATAGTTAAGTTACTTAATTCTTATGCAAATTTAGATCTTTTGTATTTTTTCTGTACAGACAGGAAATAAATTTGAATACACTAGAGTCCCGCTAATCCGAAAATCCGCCTAATCCGAACAGGGCCAGGACAAAAAAAATATTTTTTATAAAATTTAGGAACTAGGAAAAGTAAAGAAAAACAAGTTTTTTCAAGTAACGTCGTACGTCTATTAACAAAATCTTATACATAATTTATTTAATTGTTAGACACTTACAAATTATTGACTAGCACAATTTAAAGGCAGTGATCTTTTTTTGAGGCAATGCACTAAATCGGCTTTACACCATCCATTGTAAAATAATAAAGGTGTATTTAGCGTTTGACCTTTAATATTTTACACATAAGACCCTAAATATGACTCAAAAAGACAATTAACAGGGTTCGGCCCCAATTATTTCGGATTAGCGGGACCCTGTATTACTGTATTTCCTGTCAAAATATTGGATTTTTTCCTTAATATAATTGCAAATAAACCCTACATATTCTGAATTCATTTGCTAGTGTTACTAAAAGTTCTTGCTGACCTACCCAACTTAAGAGTAATTTTTCAGCAAAAAAAGCGCATTAATGACAACTGTCCATACTTGGAATTTGCGAAAAAAGTTGATTTTTTGCAGAACTTCCAGAGGAAACGTTTTACGTTTTAAAAGCGAATTTTCAATGTTTTTTTTATCCATTTGATTAAATTTTATTGTCAAATCAAAAATTGCACAAAAATATCGGCATATTTCTCAAATTAGAGGCATCTGATATATTGGAAGTGAAAAAATGTCAATTGGCTATGGTTTTTAGAAAAACATTTTGGTGAACTTTGAGATTTGTCGATAAAATTTCATCAAATTCACAAAACAATGCAAATAGAGGATTTTCTTTTGAAACTTATATTTTTCTCTGCAAAAAAATCAACTTTTTTTCGAAAATTCCAAAATGAAAATTTTCATTACCAAAGTTTTCCCCTTGAGGCCAATAGCATCTGATAAAATTTTGGTGTAAGTTATATGTCTTACTCTTTAGATAAAAAAAATTAAAAATCCTAGAGCCTCTACTGCTATACTCCCTTATTTTTGTCTTAGGTATTAGATAATGATACATTAAGAAACCTGTGCGTTTGGATTTTTTTTTATTAAATTACACTCGTATAAGCAAAATAAGTGCATCTTTTATCATGCGGGATCAGTTAAAGTATGTGGAGCTTGAATTAACATAAATATTATTTGACCTTCTCGCGAGATGGAACTACTTCAGTGTAGATCCCAGAGTATAGACTGGTATACAAACAGTTAATTAACCTTTCCGAATTTGTTAATCTACCTCAAAAAATAATTTAAACTTATTTAAAAAACATAAAATAAAAGAAAGTGCTTTTTTCAAACTCCGCGAATTTAATAAAATAATACTTACTGCTTAATTAAATAATACTTACTGCTTTGGTTATGCTCAGTTAATTACGGGTAACCTTAAAATAATTTAATTCGCCAATTTTGTTTTGTTTTTAAAAATAATAAATACAATCTATTATTTGTGATATTATGTTACAAATTTCAAACACTTTTCCAAATATCTTTAATTTTAAAACACAAATTTTAATTGTCATTTCTTTACATTTTAAAAACTGTTTCTGATTTTTTACCGAAACGTTAATACCTTTTTATTATTTTTTTCTTGTCTTTTTTTCTGTAGACCTCCAAATTCAGAAGTATCAGTTATCTGTGCGTGCACCAATACATAAACTGGGACCTGAGTCGAAGTGGCTCCACTTGGCAGGAAGCAGGAATAATATCGCTTTAAATTTAAAAAAAAATCCGCTGCAGCAATAAAGAACATGTCTCTAATTAGATAACACGCAAGCTGATTTATTAAAAGTTATTTAACCCATCCTGTAGCAAAGTATTAGCACAGTTTACTAAAATTTGGCAACTAAAAGCAAACCAAGAGTTCTATCTTTTGAAAAAGGGGGCATAGAATATAAAGTACCAAAAGTTAGCTCTTCCCAGATTTAACAAATACTGTAAAAAATAGTCATTTTTCCTTTTACACTTGGAGTGAAAAATTTTGATATAATTGTAATTTAATCGCAATACTGTCGGACTTTTGTAAAGAATTAAAAACAAACAAAATTATTTTTTTATAAAACTTTATCGGTGCTCTTTTCGCAGAGGCAAGTTGAAAAGACCGCTAAGCTTCACCACCTGTAAAAAAAATCATTACTACTTGAACCCTTTAAAAGCTGATCTTCCGGAAAATTATTGTTTAAAATATGATGTTTAAACAGGCTAAAGGCGGACTCTATCCCACGAGTAGTTTTTTTTTCAAAACTGCAGTTTAAATATTTACCCAACGTAAAAACTGTAATTATTTTTTTATAAAACCTTATCGGTGCTCTTTTCGCAGAGGCAAGTCGGAAAGACCGCTAAGCTTAACCACCTTTAAAAAAAATCATTACTACAAGTCGGAAAGACCGCTAAGCTTAACCACCTTTAAAAAAATCATTACTACTTGAACCCTTTAAAAGCTGATCTTCCGGAAAATATTTGTTTATAATATGATGTTTAAACAGGCTAAAGGCGGACTCTATCCCACGACTAGTTTTTTTCAAAACTGCAGTTTAAATATTTACCCAACGTAAAAACTGTAATTGTCGAATTTAAAGGACCCCGCACATTTCTTACGGGAAGTGGCCTCCGGTAAAAATCGCTGAAATCGATATATTTGTAGCTTTTGTCATCCTGAAAAAAAGTCTCAATGGGCAAGATGCTGCATTATGCGTATTTTGGCTCCTATAAAGCTCCAAAGCTCCACAGATCGATCATTTCTTATTGGAAGTGACCCCGGTAAAAATGGCTGAAATTGATATTTGTTATAGCTTTTTTCGCCCTGAGAAAAATTCTCAATGGGCACGAAGCTCCATATGCATATTTTGGCTCCTATGAAGCTCCAAAGTTTTACAGATCGATCCTTTCTTATGAGAAGTGACCCCGGTGAGAATGGCTGAAATCGATATATGTTGTAGCTTTTTTCGTCCTAAGAAAAAGTCTTAATGGGCACGAAGCTCCATTATGCGTATTTTGGTTCCTATAGACCTCCAAAGCTCCACAGATTGATCATTTCTTATGGAAAGTGACTCCGGTGAAAATGGCTGAAATTGATATATTTTGTAGCTTTTGTCATCCCGTCATCATAGACAAAAGCTATATATCGATTTCAGCCATTTTCACCGGAGGCCACTTCCCATCTTCGATTTTTATACAAATTTGGCGAAATCAATCATTCGTTGAGCAGAGTAATAATTGCTTAGCCTTATGAAATACATTTACATAATATTGGTTTGTAACGTCTATACGTTTTTAGTCTAAATATAAACCTATCGTATAAAACGGCATTTTATCTGCAGATATCTGACTGAATAATAATTGCAGGAAGCAGTAATTGTCTATAGTGTAATAATAATAGTAAGACATTGTGATAAGAAATGGTATTACAATTAAAGATAATTAATTGATACCAATACCACACCAGTAAGCCAGTAATAAAAAGCCACGATAATTAAAACGAAATGGTTTGAAAATGAATCAGTCCAACAAATACTTTTTTGTATCGATAATTTGGTTAATAATAACGTTGTTTCATTTTATCCCTGCATGGTACGAAATATCGCATTACTCATTTTATTCAACAATAACAAGCGAATATTCGATAACGAAGGAATTTTTATTTTAGAATCGACCTTTTAGTTTTAATAAAATAAATTAGGGTGTGCCATAATATACACTTTAATTTTATTTGGTTTAGCTTAGATAATGTATTATTATCAATCTATGCAGGTGATTTTAATAATATTCTGTTACCAGAGTCTATAAGTAAGGTAGGTAGGTAGGTTTAAAGTGAGTGGGTATAACACCCTTCCACCGCGGGTGTATTGTGGCTCACACCCTTTTATATTTCTCCCACCAGGTCCAGACTCCTAATAATTCTGATGATCCTGTTGGAAGAGAGATCTTTCATCTCCCCGGCAACAAGGTGTCATTGCCGAGGATTGCAAATCTTAGTCGTGCCATTGCTGGGCACGAATACAGTATGTGTTCTGCCGATTCATCCCCCTCCATGCACATGCGGCACTCGGCGTCTTCCGCTAGGCCGATCTTGTGCATGTGGTATTTTAATCTGCAGTGTCCCGTGTACAGTCCCACTAGAGTTTTAAGGTGTACCCAGTACCGAAGATTTTCTCTTTGTGTCCAAGCTGATATGAACTGCTTGGCCGTTCCATAAGATATACCGATGACCCGTTCCGGCCCTGTGAATTTTGTTTCCTATAAGTAAGACTTAATTTATTTTATCCATCGGTTATTGAGTAGAACTGCTCAAAGTAAAGATGTGGTGTTTATCACAACATAATATAATACTATATAATGTAAACGAATGCAATACAAAATAATAAGTTACAATGAAATATAATACAGAAGACATGCTTTCACAAAAACACTGTAATCTTTCTTTGAGAAAATAAGGATATTTCAATTTTCCAATAAAAAAAATAAACCGAAAAACTAAATTTAGTCCAACATCCTATAATTTGGAAAGAAGACATTTTTCGACATATTGCTTAGGAACGACCCAATATTGATAGCGCCGGAGTTTGATGTGGTTTTCGATTACGAATAAATTTTTAAGTGACTTTTAAAATGTATTGCCTGTTTTCTAATTAATCGGGTTTCCCCTGACATAAAAAACGTCCGTGTTTCACTTGGACCCATTTTAGAAACCACTTTTGGATCGCCTCCGCATGTCCTCCATACTTGTAGTTCGGGAGGCCACCGGGTTCAAATTTCATTTTTTTTTACCTAAAAAAATCGTGAAAAATCGGTTTTTTCAATATAACTCGAAAATTATTGATTTTAGGGGGAAAAGATATATAATCAAAATTAATAGTCCAATAAAACTACGTCATTTTTTTATATATTTATTGTAGCCCTTTTAGTTTTTAAGATATTAACGATTTAAATTTAAAATGACAACATACATATCTCAAAGACTAAAAGAGTTACGAAATAATGTATTAAACAAAAAATATGTATTTTAATAAGCTTCATGAAAAAGATTATATACACATTTTTAATAAAGTAAGTAAGGAGATATAAGCAAAAAATGATTTTGACTATTAAAAATTGCGATGATAATATTTTTTTGGTACAAGTAAGTAAACCAACTCCGATTCATCTAAAAATTGATTCAAAATGTTCTATGTATTGAATGAGACAAACTTATACACATGTGCCTCAAGGCAATGAGGGATAACGTGGTGGCAAGAATATTTTATTTAATTTTTTTTGGTCCAAAAACAGTACCCATTCTGATTCACTTGAAACTTTAACTAAAAAATAAGTGCCCCCTCTATCTAAGTGTTATATACCTGGCAGGACGCTTAACATTTCTCGATCTTCTATGCTACTATGTGTACAGCCCATCGTTTAAATATTTTTATTATCGATTTAAATAATAATAATTTTTAAAGACATTTACTCGTTCAGAATGTTCTTGAGAAAATTTTAATCATATTTTTATCATCAAATTCTTTTTTTTATAGTATATATATATATATATATATATATATATATATATATATATATATATATATATATATATATATATATATATATATATATATATATATATATATATATATTTTCAGTTGAATTAATGCATAAATTAATTTAAATATATGTTAAAGTAGTAGATAAATAGGTAAATACAAAAACTTTAATAAGAAAGGCTTTAAGCCTAGAAGAAGTAGATAGCTTAATAAGAGAAATGTTTTAAAAATTTAACGCTAAATAATCTATTTTTTTTTATATTAAAAATATCATTAAAATTTTACAAAGATCATTCTGAACAAGTAACTGTCTTTATAAATTATTAATATTCATATTTAAATCGATAATAAACATATTTAAAAGATGCTATACACATAGTAGCATAGAAGATAGAGAAATGTTAAGCGTCCTGCCAGGTATATAAAACCCAGATAGAGAAAGCACTTATTTATTTATTTATTTTTTTCAATAAAATAAGGTTGAAATTTTCTTTTAGTTAAAGTTTTAAGTGAATCAGAATAGATACAGTTCTTGGACAAAAAAAAATTATATAAAATATCGGTGCCACCACGTTATCCCCCATTGCCTCGAGGTACATGTGTATTAGTTTGTTTTATTCAATGAATACAGTAGAACCCCGATTATCCGTGCTCCACGGGACCGGTCGATGCACGGATAATCCGAACATTTATTTCTTACATATTATACAGGGTGTTTGATTAAGGCTGGCTACCGGGCTTATATGGGAAATTGTTGACCCCAGGGGTTCAGGAAAAAAATCCTTATAACAAAAGTGAGCATGAAAACTCCATTAAAAATATTTTTACCTTTCGTAAATCTCCACAAGGGGGCGTAAATAATAGTCTAATTTTTAAAATTGACTTAAAATGACAAAATGCATTATTAAGCGGAACATTTCTTTATTCAGTTTTAGTCGATGATTCATTGGTTACAACTTTTTCTAATACCTTTTTTATTTCCTCTGTAAATAAAGGAGTGGGGGAAGCTTTTGTTACTAATTTCAAAAAATGCTGTATCTTTAGAATGCCTTAACGGATTGACCTCAACTTGAGCTCGTTTAAAAGAGAATACCCTACAGATTCAGCAAGTGTTTTGATGGGTACAAAAAGTTGACTAATAAACTTTTAAAATGGCGATATGTTGCAACCTAACTTATATTTTAATTTTTCTAGGTTATTTTAAATGGAAAGATATACTCTTCTCTCGTTCATTATAACTATAATTTAGTTAGAAAAACACTAATCAAAACCGCATTTTAATATCTCAAACCGTTAAACAAATATTTAGAATTGTTGTAAAAAAAGCATTAAATTTTTGATTTACCCTCGTATTTTTTTATTTAAAAGTGCATAAAATGTTGTTTAGGCGAAAAATATGTTATTTTTTTCGATTTAATTATTAAAAGTTGCCCCAAATATGCATTTCAAATATAATTTTTGATAAACATTATAATCCTTAAGATTCTCCTTTAAGATGATCGAAGTAAGCCATGAATTTCAATATAACAAAAAAATGCCTAAATTAATGACAGGTAATATCACAGTGTAATTTTCTCTTTGTTTACGTTTTAATAACAGCGTTCTCGTAACTTTCGAAATAAACTTTAAGCATATCATACGCTTCTGCATTAGAATAAGACTTGATTCAATAATTTGGGCCAATTTTATGAATATCATTAAAACGTAAACAAAAAGAAAATTGCACTGTAATATTACCTGTCATTAATTTAGGCATTTGTGTGTTATATTGAAATTCATGGCTAACTTCGATCATTTTAAAGGAGAATCTTAAGGAATATAATGTTTATCAGAGATTATATTTGAAATGCATGTTTGGGGTAACTTTTATTAATTAAATCGAAAAAAATAACACATTTTTCGCCTAAACAACATTTTATGCACTTTTTAAATAAAAAATACGAGGGTAAATCAAAAATTTAATGCTTTTTTTACAACAATTCTAAATATTTGTTTAACGGTTTGAGATATTGAAATGCGGTTTTGGCTAGTGTTTTTCTAACTAAATTGTAGTTATAATGAACGAGAGAAGAGTATATCTTTCCATTTAAAATAACCTAGAAAAATTAAAATATAAGTTAGGTTGCAACATATTGCCATTTTAAAAGTTTATTAGTCAACTTTTTGTAATCACCAAAACACTTGTTGAATCTGTAGGGTATTCTCTTTAAACGAGCTCAAGTTAAGTCAATCCGTTAAGGCATTCTAAAGATACAGCATTTTTTGAAATTAGTAACAAAAGTTCCCCACTCCTTTATTTACAGAGGAAATAAAAAGGTATTAGAAAAAGTTGTCACCAATGAACCATCGACTAAAACTGAATAAAAAAATGTTCCGCTTAATAATGCATTTTGTCATTTTAAGTCAAACACCCTGTATAAATATTTATGTACACACCAATAAGATAACAGAAAAAAATAGATCTCATAAGTTTAAATTAAGTTTCAAATTGCATAAAAAAATACATAACAGAATAAAAAACAGAATTCTACAGAAGTAAACTTTAATATATATTTAATAAGAAAAATAATATCTCTTAGCTTGCATTTACATAAGGCGGATATATATTAAAGGTAGCTATGCTTTTGAAAAAGAAGTCGTATTCTGCGCAAGTTCAAAATGATTTGATTGATTAATTTTGATTATATTGCTCCTTCGAAAGAACAGTGACACAACTCCAAATATTTAAAATCTGAAATTCTTATAGAAAATACTTCTAAGTCCTAAATTTTTATATAAAATAACGACAGTTTATATTTTAATAAATGAACAAGAAATGGCACTAGTGTTAGTACTCCGATCATGCGAAATTATACATATACACCCTGCTCGTGCAACACTATTACAAATAGACGAGAGTCAAATTTTAAAAATTTAGAGTTCTGTCACTGTTCTTTTGAATAAGCTATATACCTTTTTTTGTCTAAAATCAATAGTTTTCGAGTTATATTAAAAAAAAAAGGATTTTTTATTATTTTTTTAGGTTAAAAAATGAAATTTGAACCCGCTGAGCTGAGGCAGCAGTCCGACTTTGAATTGACTATAGTTCATGGTAGTATAAAAAAATGTTTCATGCGTATCTCTTATTGGCTAGCTTTTTTGCGGTGGCCTCCCGGACTATTGGACAAATCCGGGAAATCCCTGACAGATGGCGGCCCTACATTTAACCTATATTTAAAAGAAAAAAGTCAAAATACCTAAGGTATGATTCTTAAGGTAGACAAAAACAATTTTTTGTTGGACACAAATTTATACATGACATCAGCGACGATAACGTTGCCGTATCATTTGTAAAAAAGAAAAATTACTTTGGCTAAATCAGCTAGTTTTGTCACCCACGTTTGGGTACTTGTATGGTTCCCATTTATCATTCCATGAGTTTTGCTTTCGCGAGTGTTTCAGCTCGTATTACCGTCAGTGGATGTTGAGGTATATCGGTGTTCACCGTGGGTGTCTCGCTGACCATTAGACATTTATGTAATGTTTTTCTGGTAATTTTTCACTTGATATTTAACTGCAAGTCTAGCTTGTCAAGGGCATTATCAAGTAGTGGGACGGTTCTATAAATTATTTATATACAGTATGTCCGGCGATGGGGTGGACAAGAGGGCAAACGGATCAAAAATTTTATTATTTGAGAAAAAGTTATTTTTTATAAAAAGTTTAGCTTGCCGAGAGGATACGATTGTCGATGGAAGAAATTAAAAATTGTATACAGGGTGTCCCAAAAGTTAAAAATTCAATTTTTTTACAAGAATAAAGTACGCTTATTTCAAAGTTTTCAACGGAATGCTACTTTGAAATTATTATATCTTTCAGGATGTTGGTTTTCATTAGGTTTAGATAGTAATGATTTTTTCGGTTTAAATTTGCATTTCACTAAAAAGTTTCTTAGGTATACCTTCGATTTTGTATACCTTTAAATATCACCTTTGAGTAGGTACTAACAAAATTCTGACAGTGTCAACCAAATCAGACCTCGGTATCAACTTTTGGATATTTTATTAATTTTTACAAATGTTAACAACGGAGCAAAGAATACATTTAATCCAATGTTATGGTAAGGTTCCCTAATGTACCCGTGACCAAATGGGCGGTCTGCAAGCTAGTAAAAAAATTTCGAGAAACTGGATCTGTACTGAACTTAAAAAAAGTGGAAAAATCCTGTAATGAAGATGATGCAGCGACTCTACTCGTATTGCAGTCTGTTAGAGAAGACACCCACAACTACAGGTGGTCTAAAAAAGTACCATTCAAGAAATTTTAAAGCAAAATGAGATACCCTCCTACAAACCGCATTTTAACAAAACTTTAAAAGATCGCGATGATGGAAAAAGGTTGAATTTCTGTTTGTGGGTAGGGAGCAAGATTTTAGGTGGTAATAGAAAATGCCATGAACTAATAATGTTCTCAGATGACTCCACGTTTTCGACGAATGAAACTGTAGCATTGCAACATGTTCGCTATTGGAATGATGTAAATCCTTTCTTCAGAATAGCAACCCGATGTCAGAATTTTAAAAAAGTGAATGTTTGGTGCGCAGTTTCCATATAGTAGCACCGTATTTCTTTGAGAATACTTGTTACAAAATTTCTTATTTAAATAGGTTAAATACTTTTTTTCTAATCATTTGGAATAATTGCCATTAGATTATCGAGGTAACATGTACTTCCAGCAAGATGGATGCCCTGCCCATTTTGTTAAAGAAGTAAAGGATTGGCTTGATTTAAAATTTGAACAAAATGTATCAGGTGAAATGGTCCAGTTTTATGGCTCCCAAGAAGCCCCGACCTCACGTTAGTGGATATGTTTTTGTGGAGACTCCTAAACCAGTAAGTTTATGCTTATCCACTACCAAATGATGAGGACATTTTGAAACAAAGAATTATAGAAGCTGTGGAAGCAAAATCTCTAGAAGAAGTGCAACGCAGTTATGGATATCTTAGAGGACCAATTGGAAAAATGCGTTTTTCATGGTGCAGCAGTAATTGAGTAATTCGAACATAATAATTGTTGTTAAGCTTAAGTAATTTGATTGTAATCTTATTTTTTGAATTAGGCCTTAAATAATTATGCATGGTTTCTATTAATCGTATTTTGTATTATTTGCGTCGTTGTTAACATTTGTAAAAATTAAATTAATAAAACTGTCCAAATTAAATTAATAAAACGGTGGCTGGCCAGTCCCGTACTTTGTTATTTTTACTATTGGCAAGGTGCGAAGTATATGGTGGGGACAGCTGAATCGATTGCAGCGCTCGCTGTGGTCAAATTTTTCAATAAATCATGCTTAATTCAAATGTAAACTATTAAGCTATAGTTTCCACCTAAAGGAAATGAAGGAATTTTGTTTTATACTTTGCTTGTTGCTCAAAAAGGTTTCCCAAAGTTCCCAAAGTTCCAAGTGTTCCTTTCTTGTTCCGGCAACAAATGTTGCATGTTTACGTGTGTTGCTGGTTTCCAGTTTTAGCGGTAAACTTCAAAAGAAATTCTGGCAACAACAGGGAACAGAAACATATTGTTTTCTGGGTGGAAACAGATACTGCAACTTTTTTAATGCATTGAGTAGGTGCATGCCACCATATTCACTTCTATCACGGAGACTTGGTTTCACCCAATATTTGTGCTTTCTTTTTTGCCGACAACACTATATAGGCCGCCGCTATTTCATCATCTTGATCCATGTATATTAACCGCGGTGGAAACACTAACTAAAAAAGTTGCTCTCTCTCAGTTACTAGGAAGATTAAAAGTTCTGTCAGTGGAAACAAAAAGTTTACATTTGTTGCCTTTAAGTTCCGAAATTCACAAACAAGACGAAACACAAGGCAACAAAAATGTTGCTAAATGTTGCTATTTGTTCCTCCGGTGGAAACTTAGCTTTAGATAAAAATAATAAAAATGGTGCATAATAGTTTTTGCGCGCTTAAATGTCAGAATACAGGCAGAAATAGTTACTGCAAATTTTATACATTTCCAACTGCTAGCTGGAAATAAGAAAAATGGTCAAAATGGATAAATGCAGTTAAAAGAAAAAACTAAATAGCCGAATGACGTTCGGGTTTCGAGGTTAGGCGAACTTTCAAATTTGACGTAACAAGAAAAAAACTTATCGCTTTTTGCCGTGTACCGTTTGTTCCTGCCTTTTCCTGAAGTTTTTTTTAATGATTTGCGAGTTAAAAAAAGATATATTTAATAGACTAAGTATTGTCTGTGTAGTCTCCTGTGACTGTGAATAGAAAAAAATGGTTATACAGCCTTCAAGTAAGTAAAGTATACATTAGTGTTAAGTATATTGAAAAACCCTAGACTCGTAAGTTTGTCAGGTGATTTTTCACTTAACTCACCAACTGCCAATTTTTGTCTAAGGTTAATAAAAGAAACTATTCATCAATTGAAAAAAAACCTGTTTAATATGCTACATTTTTAAATATATTTTTTTATTTTTTATACTGACATTTGTAATGTTATTTAACTGTCATTTGCATTGATTACACGGGATAACTTATTCCCCAATAATAAGGTCGAGTTCGATTCTACAAAACTCCAAGAACTTTTTATACTTACTTTCTAAACTTTAAAATTGATTATTCACCATCGATATTGTACTTCACTTTTACAGTGCTAAACAGGTTTATATTATATACTAATTTACGAAAAATAAATAAATATTATAAGTAATCTCACACCTCTCCCATGGCTTTGAAGCATGATTTAATGCAGCCGTCAGATGTCGTTGTCATCGCGCACGGTGCCAATACGTTATTTGGCATCTAGGCCACTTGTTTGTGATGTTTTTAGTGTTTTGACTGCCTTATTTTGTGTTGTGTGATAGAATTTATATATAATAATACAGATCCTAAATAGGTTTTATTGTTTTACTAACATAGTATATATAAATTCTATTACACAAAATAAGTCAGTCAAAATACTAAAAAAAAGACAGATTAATGGCACATTTTTTTATTTCATAAACAGTTTAAAAATTGTTGTTTGGCGATCCAAGTGTGCTTGTAGTTGTGAAAATACGATGAATAATAAACACAACTAACCATAAGGTTACATTTTGCCAAAATAAAGGCAATATACCCGGAATTGCCTATTTTAAATAACGGTTTTCTGCTATTTTATTTGTTTTTAACAAATTATTGATAGTGAGTTTGGACAGTCGACTGAATAAAACTGCAGTGGGGCTAATCCAAAATATTTTGTTTTTAATTATTAACTATAAGTAAACAGACTTGCGGGATCATTAAGTAAATAGGGGTGCTGGGCGGGGTAAAACGAGTAACTGTAAGTTAAGATCAGTCACTAAATTAGGTAAAACAATATTAAAAAAAAAATATTTTAATAAGAAATGAAAAAAAAAAAAAAAAAAATTCATAACCTTAAAGTGAACAGAAACTATGTAGGTAGGTTTAAAGTGAGTGGGTATAACACCCTTCCATCGAGACCGATCGGTCTATTGTGGCTCGATCAAAAACTATAAGAAAACGTAAATTATACGATGTAAAATATGAAGAGCATCTGGCAACATCGCAAGTATGTGAGACCCATTAAACAATTTTGATTAGTGGTAAGTCTTATACTAAAATTCATTGGTAAAATCAGTGGGCATTTAATTTATTTTTATCCTTTATTATCTTTATAAGTTAAAAAAGGACATCGATGTATCCAGTGCGCACTTATTTTATCAATAATTTTCACTATTAAAATAAAACCTCGACAGTAAAAATAATAGATGCTACAATTTTGTTTATGGTACAATTTATTTTTGAAGCACCTACAGTCCCGAGTGCGGGAGCATGTATGGATTCCGAATATCGAAGTTAATTTTGCAGTTCTAACATTCAAACATATACCTATACAGGTAGCCTTGCCGCTTGGCTGTGCGAGAGAGAAAGCACAGTAAGTCTACTCTATTTCTCTCTTTTTCTCTCTCCCTCTTCCTTTAATATACGGAATTGTCATAAACGTATAAATTATTCATAAAGAAACTCACTAAAAAAAAATTAAAGAGGCTGTAATAATTCCAAACGACCAAAATGTATTTAGCAAGCCTAGTATTGATATTTCGAATATCTGGCAGCCGTTGCTGAACCGCGAATAATCGGTCAAGTTTTAGGTTTAGTAATAAAACTAAGTCTATGATTTTTAAGCATAATTTTTACATAAACATTTTCGTCATTACCTTTCTGGTTAATTTATCCAACAAAATCACAAAAAAAAACAAAAGAGTCGGATAAAAGCTATAAACTCATTAAGAAATCGAGAATAATTACATGATTGGCAGTAATAGTTCATTTGTTTGATATAAATACAAATAAATAATGCAAACTCAAGAGCAAGACTTTTTTATCTTCGACTTTTGTATTAAAAATAACTATCTCTTCCATCATTATGAGTTATGCTCGTAAAGCACCGAGTGCACAGTGGGATCATGTTACTCTAAAAACATTAGACAGGAAACGTTACCCATATAAACTAAAATAAAGTACCCGAAAGAACGCGATAAATACACCATAAACTCTTGTATTTATTTAATGTTTATATAGCGCCTGTAAAATAAATTTTAAATAAGATTTTAAATACTGCAATAACTTTAATATAGATATAATGAAAAGCGTATATATACATGTAACAAAATACTAACCCACAAGGCAAAATGAAACATTTTTAAATATCTATTTTCTACAAAGGTCAGTAAAAGTTTGATGGTGTTAAAAGTAATTACTTTGAGCACTTGTGTTAAAAGTGATTTACTTTTAACACAGATAAGAAATACAGAAACGTAATACTTAGATCAAAATCAATTATTTATTGAATTAAAAGTTAAACTACTAAAAATACAATTAGAATAAAAACTCCATGGCCAATCTCATTGGTGGTTGTTACACAATTTACTTTGTGAAGATATGTACCCGGACAGGAAGCAATGTCATCCACCAATGTTTTGTACAAAATTTGATCAGCAATTTTCTTTTTCTCTTGTAGCGAGTCTGCTATATAACCCTCTGCTATTGTACTGGACTTCCATCCACCGTGTCTCTTAACTGTAGTAAGATTAGCACCAGAGCCCGCCAACAAACTAGCTGGGGAACTTTCGAAGCAATGTCCAGTGTAAAAAGGGGAATCAGGCAAATTTAGAAATTTAGCCATTTGAGCAGGCATTTTACCAAATGTGTTGATTTTAACTGGAGTTATGGTACATTTATTCTTTAAGCATCTTATAAAAACTCTTGAATGATTAATATATAGTGGACAAAGGGCTCTGTACTTTTTACAATAGTTTATATAGAAGGTACCACTATTTACAAAGGTTAGTTTTTGTGTCTGGTATATGCACAATTAGTGAAGTTCCTAAATCTTCGATGTTATTTAATGTTAAATTACATAGTTCTTCTCGACGACAGGCTCCAAATACACCAAAAATTGCGGCTTCTTTTTGCATAAGATATATTTCATTTGGGACTGCTGAGAGAAATTTATCGATTTGTTCTCTTGTCAATATTTTAGACTTTTTCCGGTAGGTATCCTTCACCCTTTCGCTTTAAAAAAGCGACTAGCTTGTAATATCTGCTTATGCCCTGATTATTGATGTTCATCATCGCCTTTAACATGGAGCAATTTAACCAGAGCGTAGATTTTCATATTTTGGATTTTTCTTCAAAGTACGCAAGGAGCATTTTTTCACTGGCATTCTTGCCACTAACATTTCTCTGATTACACCATTTTAAGAAACGATCTATGTAAATTCATATTGTTGCTTTGACGTACTATGCAATAATTCAAAAGTAGCTTTAATGGCAGCTTTTTCGATTTTCACCGAGAGAAATTAATTTTCTTGATCACTTTCCATCGAACAAGAATTCGCGATTATTTAACGTAACTTGTCAACAAAGACCAATCAACAAAATCGATTTTTTTACCTTAGCAACTTATTTCAGAGATAAATTAGATTTTAAAAATAATAATAATGTCGACGATAAAAAAACATTAATTTGAACTTTTAATGGTGTTTGTAGAAAAAAGAGCGTATGATATATCTACGTGCTAAAAGTGATTTTATTTTGTTTGAAGACATCGGTAAGTTTGTTCCTGTAACTTGTTGGAATTTTCAGTATCTTATTGATTAAAGACCACTATAATGTTTTTACCGTATTAACAAATAATATAACTTACTGATCCAATACATCTTTATTAGTTGATAAAACTTTTACTCTTTTTTTAATTTAATCAAGGTATAAGAAAAATTATTGATAGTTTCGGGTTTTTTAAGTCAGATCTCTTCATATAATTTGATATTTGTAACTTTAATTTTGAGTAACACAGTTAGTCCATTGAAAAGTTACATTGGACCTTGAGTTTTTAGAGGACGCAATTTTATTGTTGGGATGTGTGGGGGGGGGTCACTAGGAGCTTAACTCCAAGTTTGTGGGATTGTAACCTTGTCCCGCGGCCGACATACTAGAAAAATGGGCGCAAACGCCTTTTTCACTATATCTCCCGAACTAAAAAAATTTTTTAGACATTATTTGTAGCAAATTGCTTTGTGTACAATTTGGTTTATTTAACTTTTTTCTTTTTTTAATTACCTAAAGTGACCCTTTTCCCCACCACCTATGAGCTACGCTTTTCTGCAATCACACATGCTTTCACAATTCCCTTTGCATCTGCAGAAAATTAATTTCATTAGATCGGGGGGTGCTGAAGGCTTCAAAGTTTGGATTGGTATCCAAATGTTTCCATGCCTTTTCCAGCCCCAATCTTCAGGATTGCAGTATTTTCCGAGTCACGACTGCAACGCTCTGGAACGCCCATAAATTCCTCAAATTCAAAAAATTATAGGTCAAAATGTTGGCTGGAAAATGCCCTATATAAGATTGGTCTAAGGTCATTTGGTCGTGAAATGAAAAAATGAAAAATAAAAAAGTTATATGACAAAAAAGAAAATTTGTTGGGAAATTTTCTCATATTTTTGTTAATAACTTTTTTATTTGTCATTTTATTGAAAAAAGTTAAATAAACAAAATTGTAGACAAAGCCATTTGCTATAAATTATGTTTAAAAAAAATTAGTGGAATGCATAGTTCGGGAGATATAGCGAAAAAGACGTTTGCACCCCTTTTTCTAATATGGCGGCCGCGGGACAAGGGTTGTAACCCCACAAAATTGGAGTTAAGCTCCTAGTGACCCCCCCACACATCCCAACAATAAATTTGCGTCCTCTTAAAAACGCAAGGTAAGCCCAAAAAAATGTAACATTTCAATGGACTAAGTGTAAAAACAGCGATATTTTGAAATTTGTAATGAGTCAAGAAATGTTGTACGTGCTTTTTTAACAATGCATTATTTCTTAGAGGGGTTTGTTGATTCGAAAGAATTGAAATATGAAAAGGTTTACTACCTACCTCACATACGCAAGCAACTTGCTCCTGCGTAAACCCAAAACTGGGCAAAGGACTATGTCTAGCCTGAGGTGGCGGGGAATAGGGAGGCGTGGTGCCCGTTACCGTGCCGGGGACGGCCCCGTATCCCATGCCAGCCGACAGCATTGCACTCGGAGGCGGCTAAAGTTTTTAACCCTCAGTCATTCTTTGTGGTTGGGGGCGGCTGAAACAGAGGAAAATTATAAAGTGATGATAAACGGTTAACAATAAGTAAATAATTGGTTTTGAGATTTAAAAGATATAAACCTTTAATTTTAAATACAAGATGTAAGAGATTTGCTGATGTTTTGATACGTGATATTAAATTTGAAAGGTTAAATTGGTTCTTTAAACCAAGCTAAGGAATATTGCACAACTTTGTAATGTTAAAATGTATGCCCGATGCCCGAGATATATAGATATTTTACGTATATGTAGACACAGAAAGGTATTAATAAAATCTAAATAGGTTAATGAGTTAAAATTACTAAGATTGTTCTACTGTCTAATTTATCTAATAAAATAATCAAAGTTTAACTTATTATAAGGTACGGATTTTATGGCTAAAATTCCAACCTGTATTTGAAAAGCAAATTAACATTTGATTATAAAGAGACACTAACAAATGTAAAACAATGTTCTTACAATAACACGTTAATTAGTGATATTTAATACAAATTCAACATGTTTCTGCTATAAAGGTGTGCTATAACTTTTTTTATTTGACTTTGATGTCATAATAGGAACCTGTTAAATTATCTTATTAAAATAAATGTCAAATAAACAACTAAAAATGTAAATATTTATGTAACTACAATGCTAATTAACTAGCAAAATCACACTTAAAAACTACATTTTAATTCCATTATTTTTAGGCTCTTTAAGCTATACTATATTTAATAAAAGATTTTTACATCAAATATAATATAATTTTTTGATTTGTTTTTATTGGGAGATCTCGCTTTAAAATTTCCTAGAAAATGGGACCACTTTGGTCCAGGTCCCGGGGTACAGCGAGCTGAGCCCTATTGACCCCTATGGACTTGGTCAAAAAAATAAATAAATATTAAAAGTACTAACCTATCTTTTGGTGGCAAGTCGGCCACCGTTGTCAAGATGAAATTTAAAGAAAAAATTAAACTAAATTTTAAGAAATTTTGCTTTAATTCTAAAATTCTGAAAGCTTTTTACTTTTTATGACGTTTTCTCGTAAATGTCATTAGTTTATTTGACTGGTGTATTTATACTATTCAAAAAGACAAAAAAGTTGGTACGGTGAGTTAATTGATTTTAAGTTTACCTGGATTTACTTCAGCATCAAGCATAGGTAACCATGTATTATTTAAATTAACAGATATTAATGCTACACATTTATCTTTATTTAATAAAATAAATTTACTTTTCTTTGTTTTACGTTTTTTTGAACAAGTTTCCTTTGCTAAAATGCTAGAAGCATTTCAGTTTATTATGGGGTTTTTATCAAATCCGTGTTGACAGATTTTTGATTTGTGTAATTCTGTGTTTCTAATAATATGTTCTATGTTCTTTTGCGTTTGGCTAATGGTCTGCAAGTTTCACCTATATAAAATTTATTACATCCACAAGAGATTTTATAAATATTTTTTTTTGTGTTTTTGTTTATATTGTATGGTTTTGTTTTTGTTACTTAAGATCTAATAGTGTTTTGTGTTTCAAAGATAGTACGAATATTAAATGTTTTTCGTTGAATTTTATTCAAAACTGGCATGGCCATGGGTTCACCGTTATCATCATTATTAAGTTTTTTTTTTGGAAAATTTTGAATCCAATTTTATACAAAATTATCATTATAAACCTATAATATAATTTGTTTCGTACTCACTTTTTTTAATTTTTGTTGATTAATTGGGGCTATATATAAAAAATAATATTATACAATTTTGAGGTATTTTTTTTGGAATCGGTTTACTTTTTTTAAAATTGCCTTTTTTATAATTTTTGGTTTTAACTAAAATCCGTGGACAAACAAACATACATATTTTTTAAAATTCAGGTGTAAGGTTCAAGCTCCCCTTTCGTAAGCTGCAACAATATTTTAATCTAAATATTATTAAAATTATCAATAATCGCAATATGGCAATATTGCAAATCGTACAGTGCTATATTATGTATATTTAAAAAAAATCTAGTAATGTTTCTTTGGCTAGGTACTATTTTATTTAAATATCCATTAAATTTTATTTTATGCTGCTAAATATACTGAGTTTTAACTATGTTAGTAGGCTCAAAAAAGAAATAGAGAATTTTCAACTTGGTGGTTATTCTAATTTTCAAGGTTTACCAAAACCATTTCTTATGGAAACAATTAGAATCTTAGATGATATAGAAAAATTTCAAACTGTACTATATACAATTAATTCATTACCAGTGTTTCATATAAGCCGGTAAAATTTTTACTGACTGAAACAATTATATTTATAAGTTATTTCTGAAAATTTGTATTTAAATTAATAAATATATAACAAAGTAATACATTAAATATTTGAAATATTTAGGGGCAGTACATCTTGGTTTACTATTGCTTATATTAAATACTGACACCTCATATTATTCATATTTAATTTTTTAAATAAAATAAAACGTATTAACAATAAAAGTTGCGAACGGGTGAAATGTCATTAGAACGTATCGATACAGAAATTTCGATTTTCTGATGCTCTCAATGTAATTTCCATAAACAATTGCCTAGACTTGAAATACTTTTAAAATAACCATAAACTACAAGAAATATTAAAATTGGTGACAAATTAATAAACAAATAATATAATTCCTACTTATAATGAGATAAACCATGTTTTATACATAATTTAGCGCTACTTGATCTTTTTTTACTTAACATTTTATATTTTTTGAATATAAATAAAGTAATTAGACAAAACTTAATTTTTTCTTCTAACACAATAATATCATATGTAACATAAATCTTATTTTATCTAGATTACATGAATTACTAATTAATAATTGACACAAAATATTTGTTTATTTTACGTAATTTCAGTTATAAAATTTAAAACAACATACTTATTTACTCCATTAAAAATATATTGTCTAACAGAACGGGCTCTATTTCGTGGGATAATTTTATTTGTCACAGTTGTTTACCACAAGATCATTGTCTTATGGGAAACAATTAAGAATCTTGTAGATGATCATAGATAAAATTGGCAAAAAAATGATCTCTTCAAAATAAAAACAATACTGTCTAGAATTAACAAGTTTTTTAACTGCGCAACAACTTGTGGCTATCCCTAAGCGTAAAATGTTTAGTTTAGGAATCTAGGTATATATTTATTTATATATATATATATATATATATATATATATATATATATATAAATATATATATATATATATTATATATATATATATATATATATATATATATATATATATATATATATATATATATATATATATATATATATATATATATATATATATATATATATATATTATATAATTTAATATATAAAAATATAATTTATGGGCGGCATAGTTAAATGGCCCTGGTCTTTTTCTATGTAACAAAATAAAGATACTGGAACAAATGTTTTTTTTAAGCTACTTAAGGTAATTCTAGTAAAACTTTTGGATATACTCGACATGGTGTTGGCTGTCTCTGTAGTGCTTAACTATTTTAAATAGTCTATACAAGTTTTTTCTGTGTATAATATGTACAGTATGTCTACGGAAAAGGTGTTGAATAGGAAAAACTTTTTTATTTGTGATTTTATCGAAAAAAGCTACAACAACATAAACAATTAAACAATAAAACAATTTTGCCATGTCTTAGAGTAAGATTGGGATAGAAACATTTGACATATTTTAAACGCGGTGTTCAGAAAATTGCAAAAACTTAAAATGGTAAGTACAAGAGTAAAGCGCATTTATTTGAGAAGATATGAAAATAAGTTACTAGGAAAAGTTGTTCAAAATTAAAAGGTAGTCTCTAATACTCATTTTCGAAAAAATCGGCCTACCTTTATTAATTTGTGATGAAAATTATTTTAATATCATTTAACTAATTTCAAATTAACAACTCATTTTTGTACTAGTAGGCGTTGATAATGACAAGCTTTATTGACACTTCGCTTTTATAATTTATTAGCCGTAGTATCGTCAGCTTTAAATGCTTACTTTACAGCAAAAAATTTGATAAAATTGATATTAAAAATTTAAATTGATATTAAAATAAATTTTATCAGATTGTATCAAAATTTTTTATCAGGAGTAGCTTTTTTCGATAAAATGAAAAATAAAAAAGTTTTTCCTATTCAACACCTTTTTCGTGGACATACTGTATATGCAAGCTCTATATAAGATTGCACTTCAGAGGGATCCGATAACGAATGAAAAAAAATTGTGAAAATTAGAAATAGCAACTTATCTAGATTCATAACACAGGTTTACAAAAAAGATGGTGTGTGCTGGGTGTCGGACTTGGATTTTTTGGCGTATTTTTTCCGCTGAACATGAATTTAATGACAAAATTGCGAAACATTAAATTGAAAAACAGCAAAAAATTGAGAAAAACCCGAAAAACCGATACGATACATTTACCGGCAGAAACCTGCTACCACGGAATGTTTGAACTACTACTGAATAAGAAAGAATAAGAATATGAAATAAGAGATAAATAAATAGGACAAAAAATGAAGCCTAACAAATTGTCTATATAAAAAGTTATGTATACATTTTTAATAAGATAAATGAAAAAAGAGATATAAACGAAAATGTAATTTTGACAAGAAATTTCCGTTCAAAATTTTTTTTTTATTATTGCGATTTGTGTTTTTTTATTATAAATTATTTATTTTATTTTGTTAAATCCCAAATTATTTGAAATTTGCAGATAAAATCCAAAAATAAAAATAAAATTTATTTTTTATTTTTTTCCAAGTCAAAAAATATTGCAATTAGACAAAAAGGTTATATAACTTAAAATAAAGGCCTTGAAGAAATACATTCTTTATATAATAAAAAGTTTCGTGTATCCCCGATAGTTTTGGAGATATTGTCGTTTTAAATTTAAAAAAATGTTAATATCTGAAATTACGCCTTTTCTCGATTGTTTGCTGTTTGACCCCCAATTTTGACTTTAAAAATTTAATCAGTACTGGAAAATTTTAATAATTGGAGGAAAAAGTAAAACGTCTGCAGACTGTACGTGTCACAGTTTCGGTAGTCTAGGAGCGGGTTTCTTAAATTAAGGGGTGCATAGATGCAACAGAAACTCATAAGCATAATTTGCTACGCTGATGATGCGACAATATTGGCAGAAACGGAGAACAATCTGCAAAGACAACTTTAGAGATTCAATCAGATCAGCACACAATTAAATATGCAAATATCAATTTTCAAGAAAAAATGCATAAAATTTGCCAGAGAACCAAGGAGATGTAAGCCGGTTATAAATAATGAAATTGTCGAACAAGTCACAACTTTTAGATACATTGGAGCGAATATCTCTAGCGGCAACAAACCAAATAAAGATCTAAAATCCCAGATCAACCAAGCCTCGTTAACATCAGGTTGTTTAAGAGACGTCATATGGAAAAACAAACATATGAGCATCGACAGTAAAGTTCGAATATACAAAACATGCGTAAGACCAGTACTCACCTATGACATTGAGACCCGAGCAGACACAAAGAAAACAAAAAGTATGTTAGGAACGGCAGAGATGAAGACTCTAAGGTCAATAGCGGGAAAAATACTACGGGATTGAGTGGGGAGCGCAATAATAAGAGAGATCTGCAAGGTGGAAGAGGTAATCAGATGGGGACGAAATAGCAGAAGATACTGACGGGACCATGTAGAAAGAATAGACCCCGAAAAAATAGCCAAGATTGTGCTAAATGGAAATCCATCTGGTAAAAGGCCAATCGGAAGACCACCAAAGAGATGGAGATGGAAACATTGACCATCCTTCGGAATAAACAGACCAAAAGGTCTTTAAAAAAGAAAAAGAGGAAGGAGAAGAAGAACGGATGCATGAGGCTGTAACACTTTATGTTGCTCTTTTGAGAACTTCAGGAGAGGGAATTATACGGAATAATTCTTCCTAGCAGATCATCGGTGAGCTTTATGGCGAGATGAGGAAGTTTTATGACAAGAGTAGGCAAATAATTTTTGTCTTTAGGTGTATTTATTTATTATTTTATACCATATTTACATAATATGGTTAGTTATAGTAAAACGTTAGTAAGTAGTTAGTTAGATAACAGATCTTATACAAGTATAACTCGTTTGTTAAAAAACTATTAGGCAAATAATAACTGGTACATTTTTATCAATATTCATCTAGTATAAGTAGTTATCTCAGAGTATCTTATTTTACCTTTAAAATAAATTAATGCCCCAAAATAACCCACTATAAAAATTGTCTTAAGGTATATTTTTCTGATCATACTGCACTTTATTAATAAGTGATTATTTTACACCATATTTAGATATGGTTAGTTATAGTAACACGTTAGTTTGTATTATACGTTATCTGTTATCTCATACAAACATAACTTGTGTGTTAAAAATATTATTACACAAATAAGCAATATTACTTTTTCAACAAAATTCATCTAGTAAAAGTAGTTATCTTGGACCAACTTATTTAACTTTCAAAATATACCATACCTAATCGAAATAAAAACAATAAAATCAGCAGTAAAATAAATCGCAAATATGTTAGCTTACCATGCAGATATACAAAAAATAATAAATTTGCTTAGTTGCTTATTTGGACCAACGCAGTGAATAAGAAATGAAAAAAAACATGTCTGAAATTTGTTACTGTAATCATTTAACATTATTAATATACGGGATAAAATAATTTATATATTACTAAATAAATACTTACTTAATACTAAAAGACACCCATTTACAAAGAGAGGAAATAAAAAACAAACTAAATAAAAGTTATTGTGTTTACTAGGCAGTGGAACCTCTTTGTTTTTAAAATAATAACTATATATTATGGATCCTGTTCGTATTACCAAGTTTATCTTAATCAAAGCTTTGCTAATTAGATAACATTTAAAAATTTAATTTAATGGCATTCTTGGCTTAATATCTTACATAGGTTTTAATATCTAAATCGAAATCTAATCCGTTTTTAATAAATAGAAAGTTAAAAGCATCATGTCATCTCCTGTTATTCATTTTAAGATTTGCGCCAAAATATAATCCTATTAATATTGTCACAAATGTATACAACATTTTTTACTTTAAATGAGGTAGTAATTCGATTTTAATTTTAATGAATTATACCTATTTTTATATATTATGTTATAGATAATAACTACCGAAATCATCAAGATTTGTAGGACAGATTAGGATATCACAACTCTATTTTATGAAAAAAATAATATTTTTTTGGACTTTTCGGTATTTTAAATAAAATGACAAATTTATAGTCAAAAACTTTTTAATAAACCACAGGTTGGTAAAAATGTAGTTAACGAAGTTTTCCATGTCTATGTGATAGATTTTATGTGGGCAAATCGATCAAGCAGTTAACATTAGTATTTATTTAAGCATCACTATTTTTTGAAAGGTAAAGAGTTGAACTCTTTTCTAAAACAAGGCATAAGATAGATTAAAGTAATTTTAAATAAAGAGGACTACATAAATTAAAAATTCTCTACAGTAGATATTAATATAGATTATATTACATTACTAGAAAAGGTCGAAAGGTCCAAAAACGATTTTTAAATTAAATAAGTATATTAATAATGCTAGTTATCGAAAGAAATATTAATGCCTAATTTTAATTTTTGTTGAAAAAAGTTTGTCCCCTGTTACATAAAATCTACACTTTTTTAAGACCAGCTTGCCTACAAATCTTGCTAGCGTCGTGGACTTCTTTATGCACGTTTCTACAATCACAATCAGTATGCATTTATATCTATTTTTGCGGTTGTTTCTTTTAAAATACCTCTCAGATGCGTTATTTTAAAGACTCTGATACATTTTATCTAGTTTCAGTAGGATTACGAGTAGATATCATGCTAATTTTTCTATGACAAAATCATAATTTATCACACAGCAAAAACAGTAGTTTCCCTGTTTTTCACAGAAAAATATTATACTATTATTTTAATAACAAAATTTGGTAAAAAAATCTATTCTATAAAAAAAAGACGTCACCAAAAGGTTTTTTTTCCTTAACAGATAGTTTTTTTTATATCTTTTCATTACAGGTATAACTATTAATATTTATTAAAAACATATTTTTTTCAGTAAAATATTAAATAAAATAATTCCTTTAGGTTAATTTTAATTTTCTCCAAAGGCCGATGGGGATTAGATTAGGTTATGAAATGATTTAGGATTAATTAGGTTTCTTATCGACTAGGTAGTACCTACGTTAGGTAGGTATAAAAAATAAGAGTTTTCTTAAGGCAAAATTAGGTATAAAGTAAAATTACTGAAATAAATTATTTTATTATTTACAAAATATCTACTGAAGAAAAAGAAAATTGAATACACCTTTTAACAAATCAGAAGTTCATTAATCGTCTGAGGCTTACAAAATACTACAAGGAGGGAGGGGGCGTGTGGTGAGATATCACGTGTATTTGTTTTATAGTTGAACGCACGATTTCTAAACAACCGAAAAGTGGCGTGTGAGCTCGACTCCACGTTGCCAGGCAACGATTTCCTGTTTTTATCACGGACCTTAATTTTTTTAAAATTGATTTAGATTATACTTACCTGTAATTAAAGTTAATATTCTAAAATTTTTATGCTACTTTAAGCAAATTTTTTTAAGGTAACCACGTAACATATTTACTTGTGCACATCATAGCTAACAGGCAGCACGATCTCTCCCTGGCGGCGCCTTTGATATTTTTAGGCACAAAACACGAAAGAAACGATTACAATTCAAATAAAGGAGACGGATCATATCTCAGCAAAACTTTGGCTGAACCTGCGCGAGAAAAATGGCCGTTCTTTCCCGCCAATTCATGAATTCGTGCTGCTTATTGTTAGTTATGCTGTGATACCGGTATGTTTTGCTTAGCTACCAAAATTTGTTATTTGTACTTAAAAAATACACTCGATTTCGGGTAGGAGGGGGGGTGGTTAGTCTCACCACGTATTACCAGGAGAGAGGGGGGATGTAAAAAATGGTAAAAAACATCACGTGAATAATGAACGACCCCTAACAGACAGTGGAAGTCTGAGACGTTAGTTTTATTGAACGATAAGATTGTCTAACGTCTAAGAACTACAGACTAAAAAATGATTATGACGCAAGTTAAAAATATACTTTAAAAAAATTACTAGCCACTTTTACATGGTGGCGCCTTTTCGGTGGAGCAAATGTGATGGCACGTTTTTAAGTTCGATTTTCGAGACAACCACAATTGTAAAAAAAGATTGCGTTTCGGAGATACAGGGCGTTTTTCAAATTTTGACGATATCAGTACAACTCTTTTTCTCAGTTGTTAGTAAAGACAGAAAAAAGAAATAGTACATAACATATTTATGCAGAATTTTACGAAAAATCCATAGGCGTACTTAATTATTTTTTATCAGTTACGGTTTTTAAAGATTCAACACACAGTAGGCTTTTTTTGGGACACCCTGTTTATTATTTGACTATTTGTTTCCAAAAAAAATTACCTATTTATTGACACCATATCCTTTATATTTATGTTCAAAAAAATTGCTTATTTGCAAAGAATTAAAAAAAAACTCATGAGTTTCAAATTTTGCATGCCCTGTATAAATAAAAGTACCTATCTACATTGCAATAAACGTATCAGTTCTTAGGTTGTATACTTTTAGAAAAATAATAAATATTATTTTTATATGATTAGCTAATTGCACCTTTTTTATTCATTCCTAATTTCAATTAACTAAATCCTCCTTTTCTTTGTTAGAATGCATGCTGGTTTAGAAAAAAATGATCGTGGCAATATTGGTATATTATTTGAGAAAGAAATAATAATTAAATACTGTCAGATTTTCGTGTTTCTAAATTTTAATTAAAATGAAATTGGATTTTAAAAACTTTAAAATGTTATATCAATAATATAATATTAATATTGAATATTATACTGCGGGCGGGAAAAAAAGTGCAAATGCTTTATTTAATGCGTTTATTAAATTTTGCTAGATATCCAGAAAAAAGCAACCAAATATTAATACTTTTAAAACACTAGATAAAAACCTAGTTGCCTATGGATCATTTAAAAAAATAAATAACTAATAATTACATAATAAAAAATAATAATAAATAATAAAAAAATTAATAATAAAATTTTATTTAAGGAATTCAAAATTTAAATACTATGTTCAGATTCATGATGTCTTTTTAATAAATTTTGTTTTCACGAAAATCTGTTTTTTGAAATAAATATAAAGTGTGCAGTGTCAATAATAGGGTAATTTATTTTAAAACAAATAGTAGAATAATGGAGAGGGTGTCCCATCTACAAAAAGCAACTTTGGAATATATCTTTAAAACTGTAAACACGAAACAAATTCAGCAAGTCACTGGATACTACGTAAAAGTCTACACAAATCCGCTTTTTACTTTTTTTTTATCTCTGACAACCGAGAGACAAATATGTGAGGAAATCATTAAAAAATTTGAAAATTGAACTTAAGAATGTGCCATCGGGTTTGCTTCATCTTTTGAAGTTTTCCCAATACTATGAAAAAACATCGAAAAAGGCATCACCCTGTCAATACATATTACGTATACATGTAATATTTGGATGTGAAAAATTTTATATTTATTTTTATGTAGTTCTAGACTTATAAACGTTTATAATACGTAAAAATAAAAACGAGAATGCTAACCCGCGTTTTAAATGTACTTTGTTGAAATTAAATTATGCCTATTACCACGGTGTTTTTTAGTCTGGCCAATCGAAATGTATTGTAATTATGGAGTTTTGTTTATTTTTGTTTGTATCGATAAATCGATGGTAAAGTATCTTTCACTAAATTGTAGTCATCTTTTGCTAAATATACCTACCGAAAATACTTATTTTAATAATATTTAACAATACCCTAATAACTATTTTTTGTATTTATATTTTGTTTCTTAATAAGAGAACATTGTTACTTGTAACTTTTAAATTCCAATAACTCGCTGCCAAAATCTAATTTTATTAATTGCATGTTCTATAAGAATTGCAACAAAATAACGATTTAAAGACAAAGATAAGATTCATGTTGAGACAATTTATCAATAAAAAATACTATTTATTCTGTCATATTTTTTGATAATTTGGAATTTTTAACATGTTTTGGTTTTGTTATGGAATGTAAACTTGAATTTTAAGCTTTGGATGTAAATCACAACATTGACTAGGTACTGCAATAACTTTTCAAATAAAATATAGAATTATGAAACTTGTTTTTAGTACTTATAGTTACTAATTATTGCTAAATAATGTACAAAAATCAAATGCATTTTAAATAATATTACTTTTTCAAAACAAATATTTTTTTTTACTTTAATTTATTAAAAATTTCAGTATTAGGTATCATTATAATATATCGTCAAAGTTTAAGGCTACAATCATAGGCGTGCGCAGGGTAAAGCTGGTGTGGGTGCCGAGATAATAATAATAATAATAATGAAGTGCATAAAACTGGATACGATACATTTCATACATTTGAATTTAAGAATTGTAATAATTAAATCGAAACTTATCAAATAATAATTTTCATATTTTAAATGCAGTAATCTTTTTTAGACTAGTGGTGGTGCCACGGCACCCACTGTGCGCACGCCTATGGCTACAATATTTGTAAAAATATATATTGGGTAGCAAAAATAAACAGCACATTTTTATGTATAACTTTATAAATAAGAAATGTTTTTTTTTAATAATTTTTGATAAATTAACTGTCTGACATACACCGTCATCCTTGAACACGTGAAAAAAGGAGATAATCTTTTTATAACAGAAAGGACTAGCTAAAATGTCCTACTTAAAATGACCATATTTAAGGGTCATACCATAGCCATCTAAATAGAAGATGTCACGCCATTAAGGTATATAAGAAAAAGTAGTGACTTTTCACTTTTGGATATTGAAACATCATCTTACTACTAACCCCTGTACACTTGTATTGGTAATTTAATCTTTAATATGGCAAAATCCCAACTGTGCTCTTTTAACATAATACTGTTTTAAGGTTAAAAAATTGATTCTGGTCATCATAATAGTATAAAATCTATTTATAATATTAAAAAATCTGTATTTATGTTACATAATGTATTACTACTACTGTTTTAAGTACAAAACAAAATTCTAGACTCAGGGGTGCATTTACGCAAAGGCTGAGTAGGCTGAAGCCTAGGGCGGCAAATATTATGGGCGGCAAATTTACGATTAATTTAAAAAAATGTAATCGTAAATTTTAATGATATAATTAATGATTTTGCAGAAAAAAAGATTCGAAGAAAAATGTTAATATAGGGTTTTGTCTATAATTAAATAATACATAGTTCAAAAAAAGAATTATTTGTTTTACCATTTCAATTTATATTTTGTTTTTATATTATAAAATTTGTTTGTTATAAAGAATTGTTATTTAATTTTCTGTGTAATTTACTTTTGTGGTTTTGGTTAGTTGTGGTTAGTTGTGGTACCTACTAAGTAACCATGGTTACTGATTTTTTAAACCAATAAAATAATTTCTGGTTGTTGTAAGTATGGTTGCTGACTTTTTGAACCAACGCAATATATTTTTTGTTAAGGTATTTTTCTTAATCGAAAATGATTATACTATAGTTTGCAAAAAAATTAAACCCATTTAACATGGTTTCATTGAACTTCGCCACTCAAGGTGGTTTTACTTAACCATTAAATATATATCGCTGTCAAATAAATATCAAGTGAGTTTTAGTCCCTATTATTATGTGTCCGTCAGTAACGTTAAAATAGTTATTTATGATATAAGTGCTAAAAGTGACATTTTATTTTGTAAGAAGAGAAGTTTGGACAACGACGCCGAAGGCGAACAAAATGAAATCACTTTTAGCACGTATATCATACACTATTTTTTCTACAAACACCATTAAAAGTCCAAATTAATAATTTTTTTATCACCTACATTATTATTATTTTTTAAATCTAATTTTACCTAATTTTTTTATAAAATAAGTTGCTAAGGTAAAAAAAATCGAATTTGTTGATTTGTCTTTGTTGGCAAGTAACGTCAAATAATCGTAAATTCTTGTTTGATGGAAAGTGATCAAGAAAATAAATTTCTCCCAGTGGAAATCGAAGAAGTTGCCAATAAAGCTATTTTTAAAGTTATTGCCTAGTAAGTCAAACCAACAATACAAATTAACATACGATCGTTTCTTAGAATGGTGTAATCAGAAAAATGTTAGTGGCAAGAATGCCAGTAAAAAACTGCTCCTTGCTTACTTTAAAGAAAAGTCCAAAATATGGAAATTGTCTAAGCTCTGGTTAAATTACTCCATGTTCAAAGCGATAATGAACATACATAATCAGGACAAAGCAGACATTACAAGCTAGTTGCCTTTTTAAAGCGAAAGGGTAAAGGATATCGACCGAAAAAGTCTAAAATATTGACAAGAGAATAAATCGACAAATTTCTCGCAGAAGCCCCGGATGAAATATGTCTTATGCAAAGATGAGAAGCCACAATTTTCGGTGTATTTAGAGCCTGTCGTCAAGAAAAACTGTGTTATTTGACATTAAATAACATCAAAGATTTGGCAACATCACTAATTGTGCATATACCAGACACAAAAACTAATGTGCAACGAATCTTTGTAATTAGTGGTACCTTGTATATAAACTATTATAAAAAGTACATAGCCCTTCGTCCAGTGAATATTAATCGTTCAAGAGTTTTTATAAGATGCTTCAAAAATAAATGTGCCATAACTCTAGTTGGAATCAACACATTTGGTAAAATGCCTGCCCAAATGGCTAAATTTCCTGATTTGCCTGATTCCCATCTTTATACTGGACATTGCTTATATAGAAGACTCGCTACAAGAGAAAAAGAAAATTTCTGATCACATTTTGTCTAAAACTTTGGTGGATGACATTGATTCCTGCCCGGGTACATATCTTACCAAAGTAAATTGTGTAAGAACCACCAGTGAGATTGGCCATGGAGTTTCTTATTCTAATTCTATTTTCAGTAATTGTACTCTTAAAAATTAAATAAATAATTTATTTTGGTCCAAGTATTACGTTTCCGTAATTTCTTATCTGTGTCAAAAGTAAATCACTTTTAGCACAAGTGCTCAAATTAATTACTTTTAACACCAGTGTTATAAAATGACATTTTAGACATTGACAGCATGCATTAAAAATCAAACTTTTACTGACGTTTGTAGAAAAAAAAATACACCAGTTTATCAATCTGGTGTATTAATTAAGTTCAAAATTCAAAATCCTAACCCAAAACTGAACACACTTCAAAACTTGTTTTGTAAGTTTTGGTTGTTAAACTAAACAAATTTTCGTAGCACGTTAGCATACTTATTCAGATTTGTATACATTTTATTACTAAAAATACATAAACAGTTGTCCTCGATCCTAATATCGGTAAAACGTGTAAGTTAAAATGTTAAAAATTATCTTTTTTTACATGAGTTTAATTTTTTTAAATAATTAATTTAACAAGCTTGTCCTGGTCTTTTCCGAAAATCTAACTAGGCAGTTATTTAGGTACAGGAGTATATAAACCGGATAAGAATATCTACATAATACCTATTCTAAAATGGATGGATCAGTTGCAGCTCAATACTGTACTTCTAAAAATTGTTGGTATTTTTAATTTGTCTTATTTTAGTAGGTATGTAAAAACTAACCAAAATGTTATAACTGAAAATAAATAATGTTGTCTTATATTTTTTACCTTTCACACTGACAACCAGATTAACACAAGAACTATCCACAATACTATCCAGAGCTTAAAACTAACGAAACCTATATCCAGCACTAAATTAACACCAAGGATAAATTTGGAATGCACGGCGGTCTAAATTTAACTCGTTACGTAACAGCTGAATTGTGTCGCGGAAAATGGCTTTTTCAAATAATTTTTTGAAAGTTACAAAAACCCTAAGTTGACGTTACTCTCGCGTCTGAATCACCGCAGCAACTGCCGTTTTCAAACGAGTTTTTAGACTTCCTATTTAGAAAGCTTCACTGGGCGTTACAAAAGGAGGGTTACCAAGGCAGCAGAGGCGTGGTCAACCATTAAAACTAACCAATGGAAAACTGCTCTTTGAATTAATGTTTTTCATGTATTTGTTACTTCAGGTGCTAATTTTCTATTATCTGCTTCTTGTAATGCCTTAGCTGGTGTAATATCTCGAGGCGAACTGTAAATGAGAAGTAGACAGGAAGTTCTTATTTATGAAAACAAGTTTTTTTTTAATTGGTCATTATTTTCCTTTTAATGTGAATCATATAGTTTTTTGTATCTTAGATACATACAATGTATTTGATTTTATTTGCCAAAAGAAAACATTTGTCTATAGTTAATTAAAAGTAATAAACCCCTATTAAATATCTATATGGTTTTTAAAATAAATTATCCGCCAACAGTACCAAATGTGAAGTATATTGCACAATGAGGGCCACAATGATATTCACTGTTTTTTTTTATTTGGAAAAACCACAATGTTTAAAAAAATCTAAAAATTAAAATTTTAATGAAGCGCATTACTTGTAAATAGTTAGGTATCTATTATATAATCCATTTATAAAAGGTACCAATGTAAAATCAATATACTTAAAATGTATTTTTATCTATGTATCTATATCTAAAGGAAATACTTTTTCATAATATTTTTTAACTACAGTTGCGACAAAAATTAGACAATACCTTGGACTGTAGGTGAAGCAACAGCTTGGATCCGTTTTTTTTACCGCAATTTAGTAGGATTAAAAATATAAAAGATCGAAAGCTGGCGCCCAACGTGGGGCAAGAACATTCATGCAAATAACACAGGTTCACAAAAAAGAGTGGTGTGTGCTGGCTGCCAGCCTAAGATTTTCTGGTGTATTTTTTTCCGGTTAACACGAATCTGAAGTCAAAATATGGGATCAAACAGCAAAAAATCGAGAAAAGGCGAAATTTCAGATATTAACATTTTCTTAAATTTAAAACGTCAATATCTCAAAAGCTATAAAATATATACGAATCTTTATAGGACATAAACTATGTATTTTTACAAGACCTTTATTTTAGATTATATAACCTTTTTGTCTAAATACAATATTTTTCGTGTTATAATCAAAAAAACCGAATTCTCAGAATTTTTTCAAGGTATAACACTGGAAATTTAAAAAGTATTATTTTTTTTGGGATTTTGTCTGCAAATTTTAGGTGATTTGGGATTCAAATGAATAAAATAAATGAATAAAATAATATTAAAAAATTATAATTAAAAACTTTAAAAATCACAGTTAAACAAAATCCCTTTTTTAGACCGATATTTTGTGTCGAAATCACATTTTCGTTTATATCTTCTTTATCATTCATCTCATCAACAATGTTTACATAATTTTTTATAAAGTCAATTTAAATTTTATTAAATTTTTTGTATATCTTATAGTTTATGGAGTCGTAGTACAAACATTCCGTTGTAGCAGGTTTCTGCCGGTAAATGTACCGTATCGGTGTTTTATGGGTTTTGTTCGATTTTCTGCTGTTTGACCCCCGAACAATGACTTCAGATTCGTGTTCAGCGGAAAAAATACACCAGAAAATCCGAGTCCGACACCCAGCAAATAACATTTTTTTTTGGACCTGTGTAGTTACTAATATCGACTCATCTTATCTCTTATTTATATAATAATATTAAAGATATATAATTAAAAAAACAATAATTATTTACATTTCGTGATATAAAAAAAATTAACCAATATTTGTATTTCTTAGACAGTGTTTTGCGTAAACAAAAATTTTTATGGGTGAATTTGTCACCTGAGAAAAAAAAATAGAATAAATGCGCGTCCACCAGAAACGGTCATATGTTTACATGATTTACATAATAATAATATTAAAATTATGTTTATAAATTAAAAAAAATACATTTCATGATAAAAAAATATAAATAACCAATATTTGTATTTCTTAGATAGTGTTTTGGGTGAACAAAAATTTTTATGGGTGAATTTGTCACCTGAGAAAAAAGGAATAGAATAAATGCGCGCACACCAGAAACGGTAATATGTTTAGCAAAAGACAAAGATAGACTTATTTCTAGCAGCGCACAAGCATATATAGGAAAAACTTATTCAATAATAAATTACGATAAATAAGTGCTTTTTGGAAAACACTGCAGACAAGTAAAAGCTTGTAAAATTGGGTTATATTTATTTAAAATAAAATATTTAATTAAGAATCTTTAAAACAGCAAAACTTCTATAACTTTTATGAACAAAGTTTACTCTGTTATCAAATTCCTTTTAACTTGTTAATTAAATTATCTTTCAAAACTTAATTATAAAAAAGATCCCACTAAACACATCCTTACTTAAGAGACTCTCTATATAATATTTTAAGGATTTTTTCTTCATAATTTGTTATATTGCGATGTCAAAATATCGCTAATTATCAGATTCTATTTAATAAAAAAAGTGCTTTTATATTATTAAATAAGAATAACTGTGTGTCATCCAAAGGTAGTTTTAGGAAACCCTTAAATAATGTTACAGACTTTAGTTAGTGTTTAGTTATTAGAAATATAAAAGGTTAGAATTATTTTATTTAAGGTTAATAATTTATTTAAAATAGGTTACCTTAGTTTTTCCCTTTTTCGACGGTCATTGCGGATTATCCTGAGGGCGCTGGAGACATCCTTTTTACACTTTTCTTACATCCTGTAGTAAAAGAATCCTTCCAGCTAATTCTAGACTTTTCCGGACTTTTCCATTCTTTTCCACTTCACTATAAAAAGCGCGAGGAAAATCCGCACGAGTCAGTTTAGTTTTGCATTTCACAGAGATAAGAAGTTGACAGATAGTTAAATGTTAAACAGTTGTCACAATAACGTTACGTTGAATTTTTGTTACCATAGAAACGTTTGTGAACCTGATTTGCAATAAAAAGGTGTAAAACCAGGATACGTGTTTTTATACGGGGTGTCACGGAACAATAAAATAACTTACCACCACCAAATTTATTTTTAAAAGTAATAACTATATCGGACTTAACAAATCAATGTGTCTTTAAAAAATACTTTATAGCGGAATTTAAAATATTTTAATTTTAATTATTGTTTAATTTACATTTTTAAGTTCATTTTGTATCTTAAAGATGGTGACCGACTTGTCCCCGAAACGGTGAAAAATGTTCTTAATTTTTTTAAAAAGTTTTTTTTAGGTTTTGTGATAAATAAAACTGCCACAATGACAAATATAAATCTAGTATATTTTTTGGGTTAATGCAACTGATAAACCAATCATTAAAATTAACAGAACTTCTTTTGACTTGATTACGTAGCAATGAAAATTCTTGAGATAGGGTTTTTATGATTAAACAGGATGAGTCGGGTGGAACGCACCAAGCTCCAGGTGTGTATTGTACACGTAAAAATAATTTAAAAAAAGCCATAAGTTTTTATACGATTCTCATTTGTTTTTAAAATATAGCGTAAATACAAACAAACAAAATTTCCTAAATTAACATGAATTTAATTTATGCCCTGTTTTAACAAATGTTTAAAAATACCACCATTAACCTTTAAACACATTCTACATCGTCTGCGAAGGGCTCTTGTTGCTTTTTGAGTAATACATGTCTTCTTTAAGAAACACTGCCGCATTTCTAATGCGTCGAATTAGGAACCTTCCGAGTGTCGACTTTCACTTTGTACACCTCATTTTTAAATCACTCCCTCAAACAAGTAGCTTGAATTTTTTCTTAAAGACTTGACTTGACTTGAAAACTCAAGCTTTTGAAAATTTGATATTTGACTTGACTTGATTTTCGGACTAAACTACTTGACTTGATATCAAGTAAAATCAAACTACTTGATATTACTTGATAGTGATCTGTGAAATGCGCATCGAAGCGTTAAAATAGGGGATTCACCGAGGTTAAATAGGGGATTCACACAGCAAGCAGGCACTCGATGACGACGTGCTCGTGCTATTAGTAGAGCAGCGTTGTTCAAGGATAAACGGCGACCGCAAAAGAATTATTATGTCTGATTTAAGAAGTGATTTGTCAGAAATGGAGTCGGAACCTTTTCAAAGCAGCGGCTCAGAATATATCGTAGATGAAAAAGTGTCAGAATCTGATGATACCGAACCAGAAAAAGAAAGTGCAGGGTCGGCGCCACCAAAGGCAAAACGAGTTAAAGCTAATAAAAGTGTATCTAATAAAACGAATAAAATTAAGGATTATTTTATAATCGAGCAGGATCCTAAGAGTAAGAAAAATACTGACAAACAAGGCAAATGTACCCTATGTGTCGTAAAAAATACAGTTTCAAAAATTAAAAACTGTGGAAAATCTTCACTAAGGAGGCATTTGCAAGCTAAACACATTAGAGTCTACGAAAACATTTTTGGTAGATCCAGCCCACCTAATTCCGAGGCAGAAGCCTCTGCCAGTTCGAATAGGCGTAGCACAATTACAAATTGGCTTGAAAAGGTAAAAAATTAATAATAATTAGATTTGAGCTAAAACGAAATAGTAAATGGTGGGCATTTTATAAGGGGCGTATGCATACCTCTTCCTCAGAAACTACAGGGTGTAGAAAAAAAATTATATAAAAGGTTCTTGGCAATAAAAAAAAATAAAATTACCTATTGGAATTTTATTTATACAGGGTGTCCGAAAAGTGCTGCACCAGAATCCTTCATTTGTTTTTTTCCAACTTTATCCCTTTTTGAAAAATCTTTAAAAAAACACATAAAGGAATCATGCTAGAAAAAAACAAATGCCTAATTTGGATTCCTTGATCACGAAAACCCCTTAAGAAGTTATTTTTTTCAAAATTTGGATCAGTTCATTTTAATTAAACAAAAATGATCAATTTTAATCTGGATCATAAAAACTCGAGTTTGTTATCGTTTTATATGATTTCGGGATCAAGAATCACGAATCTTTCATTTATTTTTCACTAACTTTATCCCTTCTTGAAAAATATTTACAAAACAGATTCAGAATGATATGCTAGAAAAAAATGCTTAATTTGGATTCCTCGATCCCCAAAAACACCTTAAAAACTATTTTTTTCCAAATCCGGATCAGTTCATTTTAAGCCACACTTATAGTTTTATAATGTTTATTATTATTATTATAGGTTTCTTGATTTTAAAAGTTATTCTATATTAAAAAGGTTTAATAAATTATTAATAAATACCGAGATAGGCGAGATATCAAAATATTAAATAAAAGGCGGCTCTTGAACGGAAAAAATTACAACTTTCTAATAACAATTCAAAAAGTTTTTTTAAATATAAGAACCACTATCGACTTCTACTTTAGAACCGCTTTTTTATTATATAACATAATTTTTGTTTGATAATATAATTGTGTAATGATGTCTCATTTAAAATTCTGATTTTGAAGTCGGTGCAGCAGTTTTTGGACACCCTGCATCAATAAAACTCATCAGAGTATATTTACAAAAAGCTATATTGACTTTAAGACATTCTATTCAAAATTGTGGGACATGCTATAAATTTTTATTACAGGGAATTTCAAAAAAATTACCTACTTTTTCATTTAAAAGTGGGATATTATAACGTAAACATTCTTGCACCTTGCGCTGCATTTTACTAACTCCAGTTTTGTTTATTTTGCAAATCACTAGTTGTTCAGAAAACTTCCAAGAAGACAAATTTCAAAAACTACTTGTGAAATATATAGCACAGAAGTATCTCCCTTTCAACTTTTTTGAAGATGCTATAAGTGGAAAAATGTACAAATTCCTAAATCCAAAGGCAACTCTACCTGGTCGGAATCAAATGAAATCTTTGACATTAAAAACATTTGCAGCAGCGCAGCAAACAATTAAGTCATTTTTGAAAACATGCAATTCAAAAATCTCGTTCACAATCGATGGATGGTCTTCTTTTAATATGAAAGGGTACTATGGTATTACCGCCCATTTTATCGATAAAAATTGGAAACTTCATTGTATCCTTCTAGATTTTGTGCCAGCATATGGGCAACATACTGGTAATGCAATTGCAAAGCTATTTTTCGAAGTATTACAATTCTACGATGTTACAAAATGCGTACAAGGTATTACTACCGACAATACAAATAGTAATTTTACGTTCATCAGAGAACTTAAAACGCATATTTCTGAAATCGATACAAAAAATATCCACTTTGTATGTTTTGCACACATCTTAAACTTGGCAGCTAGAGATTTTATGAAAATCCTTGATTCTGAGGTTGAAGAAACCGCCAACATTTTGACAGATATATCAGATGATGATGATGATGACTGCCAAGTTCCGCCCTTTTCTGTAAGAAAAATCCATTCCCTTGCTAAAAAATTAAAAAACTCTGAACGTTTACGTAAATATTTTGACAAATTTTGCACCACTTTAAACCTGAAATTTACTATGTCAAAACTTGATGTCATAACAAGATGGAACTCCACGTTCGACATGTTGAGATGGAGTCTAAATTTGAGAAACGCACTTAACATCCTTTGTGATAATGTAGAAAATTTAAAAACTTTAAAGCCAACCGACACAGAATGGTTGTTAATTGAACGAATTTGCCAGTACCTTAATGATTTTAAGAGTATTTCCATAAATTTAGAAGGTGCTAGTTTACCCATGGTAATAATCGGGATTAATATGTGGCTGGATAGACTAGAATCGTGGGCTATGGAACTTGACAATAAACCTGATCGAGATGTAATCGATGAAAAGATTATAAATAGTATTCAAGCGGCAAGGGACAAAATCATTAAACATTACGAACGAACTAACTGGATGTTCTGTGTTGTCCTGATTTTAGACCCCCGACATAAACTGGAAACATTCTCCAATACAAGTTGGGGAAAAGAGTTACAGATAGAAGCAATTAAACATTTTGAAGATATTTTTAAAGCACAATATTTTAGGGCTGACTCTCTGCAAATTTCTGAACCATCACTTCAAGTAGCAGCATCTTCAAAACCTAGTAAAAATAGTAGTGTCGAAAAGTTTGAAATAGATCTACTAAGTTTGTTTAATAGAAAACCTGCCCATAATGCAGACGACGATATGGCCTGGCGTTACGAAATCGACAAATATATTTCTGACCCAAGAGCTGACAGTACTGAAGATATTTTAGAATGGTGGAAGAGACACGAATGCATTTTTCCAAACCTTGCCGCAATGGCCAAAGACTTTTTGGCAACGCCAGCTTCTTCAGCTCCAGTTGAAAGGCAGTTTTCTAGAGCTGCCTTAACTCTTACCAAAACAAGAAATCGATTAGGCGATAACTCCGTTAGAAGCCTTATGTGTCTCAAATCATGGATGGCAAATGAGGATATTAAAGATTTATTTTAGATATTCATTTTCATGTTTGTTGTTTTTCTATTGTTTTATTGTCAGAATTCAGAATATTTCGTATTTTTATTTCATATTATTTCATTTATAATTAAACTGAGTTTGTTAGAGTTTTCGTTTTTAGATGTTTTTTAAATAAAAGATTAAATCTATATATACAGAGATTTTTATTGTTATTCCGTTTTGGCAGTTAATCAGATTAATATCAAAAAAGTACTATTTTTTCAAGAAAAATCAAGTAGTTAGCTTGAAAAACTTGATTTTCAAGTTACTTGATGTGTAACTACTTGACTTGACTTGAATTTCAAAAACAAATACTTGACTTGATCTTGACTTGATATCAAGTCAAGTCAAGTCAAGTAGCTTGAAAATCAAGTCAAGTCGTGAATCTCTAATACCAGTTGTAGGTACTGTACGCGCTGTACATGGTATGGATATAGGCCTTGCTCGTGGAGCGTGTTGATTACTCTTTTATGTGGAATGACCAATTGAGCAGAAATTCTTCGTGAGCTGGTCGTTGCATCATCTTCTACCAATGAGCTGACATTATAGATAGAAAAAGCATTTCATTCATAAACGCAATCGAGAGCTGCGCCCAACATGGTTTGTGTTTATTATTGGCAATAGAATGGTACAAGCATAGTTTTTAATTTATTAAAAGTACTTACACAAAACTAAAATTTAAACAATTGTCACAAAAATAACCCAAAAAACAACAAGAAACATTTATACTAAAACGCCATATTGATTGTGTCATCTGTAGAGCGAAGCCGAAGGTGGCCGAAGTACAACGACTATTAGTCGTTGGCCGAAATACGCCTTTACGAAAAATGCACTGTTGTCACGTTGTCGTGCCTTTATTAGTAGCTGTCTAAGAACAAAATAGTATTTTGACATCATTACTTTTCTGTGTAATACTTTATAGTAATAATAATAACAAATATTATTTACAGTTTAAAATACAATAGTATGGCTAAAATTTGATGTAATTTTAAGAATAAATTAAGTAAAATCAAAGATAATACTACTACGGATAGATGGTTCATTTAAATGGGGCGCTCTGAATCAGTTTGGAGATATCAATGCTTTCGTAAATGCGAATAAAATTAAGTCGGTAACCCCTGCCAAAGCGAAATGAGGTACCAAACCATGTGCGACGTTGCCAATGTCTGTCGCTTGTACCTTATTCGGAATACGAAGTAGCGAAAGCGGGCGGCTAAACGGGTTGTGTATTTTCTAGTCGCGTTTCATCACGCCAACACTCTTTCTCCGATGGACATCGGCTCGCATTAGCCAAAGTCCATTAGGGGTATCAAAAATATAGCATTGAATGGTTTATCTTATCCGTAGTAGTATTATCTTTGGTAAAATTTAATCATAATATACTATCAAGTAAATGAAACAGAAAAATACTTGGCAGCCACGCTTTACTGTAGTAACCATTTTCCCGGGTTTTGAAGGATTTTATTGTTTAAGTACAGAGGTTTCATTCATCGCTAGGCAGAACATTAGAATGTGCGTTTATGATGCCACGCTTATGCCAAATCGATGCTTTCTCCAGTTAACCTAACAGCTCATTGTCTTCTACCAAATTCAGAATATTTTCTAAACCTTGTCGAGTGGCACATTCAGAAGTTATGTTAGTACTGGGCAGAGTTCAGGTTTCCCAAAGTTTGTTGTAAACTCTGATAAATACGGTTTTGTCCATATTTCTCCGGTGTGGAAATCGTTGACGGTATTTTTGAAAAGCAGCTGTAGCATTTCCATTACAAAAGCCGTAAACAAAAACCATATTTGCATATTATAAATTTGAATATATGTGTGGCATTTTTGAAAACTTTAATCGTGCAAATTCGAAAATAAACGCGTCAAAAACACTGACACTGACACTAACACATCTCAGAACAACAAAACGGACCAAACAAACGGTACCTGACTACAGTAAAAAGCACAACCCGGCGTTGCGGTGATTGGCCGCTGGGCGCGTCCTAATTCAAATTTTGGCGGGCTTTATGTTAGTAAAAATTAAGATATTTTGAATTGTAGAATAAAGATATTTTTTATATTGTAATTTAATTCTACTGAATGTTTAAATTTAAAAACATAAAAAAAAATAATATATGTCTATTTTTTTCATTTAAAAGTGTAATATACCATAATTGGAATTAAAATTAATAGAGAAGTAAAATATAATTTAATAATTTAGGCCATTTTAGGCCTAAAATGTTATGTAGACTTGTAGAGAATCCGAATAAAAATGTAGGTATACCTATATCCAGAATTCTAATTGTGATAATGTGTATTTAATTATTATTTATATTTGTACTAAATTATTATTTGTATTTAATAATTATATATTTATATTATTATTATTGCATGAAAAATATTGGGCTGGAATAAAAAATGTTTGTCTTAGATTTTAATGTCATTATTGACAGAACCAAATTTTTTTATGATAATTATAGGTATGTCAAAAGAAAAAATAAATTTTAAAAGGCAGACGTTTTCCATTCCATCATCAAACATCATACCTATTTATAAATGTTTATTTTTAAAATGGGTGAATATATTGACTGAATAAGGGAGAGTTGGGGAATGGTGCGCAGCGGGTAATCGTGCGCACCAAGATATTTTAAATTTCGCGGGTCATCCGGAGCGCTCAACCAGTGCTGCTCTGTGCTACGTGACTGAGAAATTCTTGGCGCGACCGTTGGTGATGTTAGTTTGCATACGACCGCCGTGAGATAGACTTATCGATTTTTCAACGTTTTTTTACAACTTCTCGGCATCAGAAAACAAGGCGGTAAGTTCACAATTTTTATCCAATCGTTTGAATTGCCATATCTTTTAAAAATCTAGTATTTTGTGAATGTTTTGGAGAATTTGAATGATAGATTCATAAGTTGATTTTTGTCATATCATCAATTTATAAAACATAAACACAAAGGGACAATCGTGCGCATTAATGCGCACGATTCCCCCTCATATAATTAAATAGTAATTAGTGACAAAGGGTTTATTTATTGTTTCAGATGCCTAGAAATTATACACGTAACACTGCTATCCTGTCTTACACGGTTGAAAGCCTGCAAAATGCGCTGGACGCCATAAAGAATGATGGAAGAAAAATTAGGGAAGTGGGAAGATCTTTCAACATACCTGAATCTACCCTCAGAAAAAAGCTGCTAGAAGAAGATCTGCAACCACCTCGATTGGGCCGCAAGACTGTATTCTCAAAGCAAATAGAGTGCGAGTTAAAAGAATATGTTTTGCTACTTTCAAAATTATTTTTTGGGCTGACACCTGATGGGCTAAGAAGGCTAGCATTTAGGTATGCAGAACAACATAATATTGCCCATAACTTCAATCGAGAAAAGGGAGTAGCTGGAAAAGCATGGCTTTATGGGTTCCTAAATAGAGTTCCTGAGGTAAAACTAAGACAGCCTGAGGGTACTAGCTTGAATCGAATTTCATCCTTTAATAAAGAAGCTGTAAAATTATTTTATTCTAATCTTGAAATTCTCATGCAGAAGTTTAAATTTCAACCAAACAGAATATTCATTATGGACGAAACAGGTATAACAACCGTTCAAGCTAAATGTCCAAAGGTTTACGGGGCCAAGGGAGCAAAAAAAGTGGGCTCCGCTATATCCGCTGAAAGAGGAAGGACCATAACTGCCGTTTTCTGTATGAGTGCTTCAGGAAATTACATCCCTCCTATGCTTATTTATCCTCGCAAGAGAATGCCAACAACTCTACAAAAAAATGGACCCTTAGGTGCTTTATACAAATGTTCCAAAAATGGTTGGATTAATTCTGAGTTATTTTGTGAGTGGTTATCTCATTTCGCAAAACATGCAAAGCCTACTGCATCTGACCCCATCCTTTTGGTGCTAGATAACCATTCAAGTCATATTTCGATTCCGGCTTATAATTTTTGTAAGGACAATAATATTCATATGGTGTCTCTTCCGCCGCACACCTCAGATCATCTTCAGCCCTTAGATTTAACATTTTTCAGTGCCCTCAAGAACGCTCTCTATAGAGAATACGAGCTTTACCTATCCTCCTCTGGCCATCAAAAAATAACAGAATATGATGTCGCTGAATTATTGAACCGGGCTTTTATGAAAGTCGCCACAATGGAGAAGGCCATTTCAGGATTTCGTGCTTCAGGAATTTATCCATTAAATCCGGATAAATTTAATGAAGATGATTTTGCGCCTTCCAATCAAGTAACAAATTACACTGTAGAATATTCGAACGAAGATGATCCTACCTTATCCATACCAAAAGATACAATGTCATTACCTGACACTGGACCAAAACCTAACGTTTCATTGCCTAACGATACTGAACCAGAACCTAACGTTACATTGCCTTATACTGGACCAAATGCTTTAGTTGATTACAATAATCCTCAGCCAGGTACATCCAAAGAGAATTCTTTCCTTGACATGGCTCCTATACCAACAAAACAAGTTACCAAAGGAGTTAAAAGGAATAATCGAAAGAAACAATGTTCGAAAATACTTACAAGCACACCTGTCAAGGAAGAATTAGAAATAGCCCAAGAAAAGAAAAGATCAAGAGAAGAAAACCTAAAAAAGAAGGAAAAAGAAAAATCATTCAAGAAGAAAACTGTAAGGAAATGTTTTGAAGAAGAAACACAAGACAGAAAAAAAAATAAAGGCAAACAAAAAATGAAGAGAGAGGCAACACCTGAGTCATCTGATGACTCACTGGAGGAGGATTTGTCAGACATATGCGACGATGACGAGTTAGACGATATCGACTTAAGCTTCATACCATCAGCTCCAAAAACAACCTCCAAATCTAATGAGATATGTTTGATGTGTGGAGAAATTGGTAAGAATGAAGAGTTATGGTACCGCTGTGTGTTATGTTCTTCTTGGAACCATGCAGCCTGTACAGCTGTAGAGACTCCGGAAAATTATAAATGCGACTTCTGCTTATCTTAAACTTAAGTATATTTTGTATGTAACTAGTTTTGATGTTAATGTTGAAAAATAAATATTTTTCATAACAAAGATTTATTGCGCACCATTGCCCAGCCCGTGCGCATTATTGCCCGCCGGGGTGGGCAATTGTGCGCAAATGCATTTTTTCATTTTTTAAATGTCAATCCTGTGTAGTAACATTTTCTTTAAATATTATTTTACATCGGTAAATAAGAATAAATGCTGCATCTCATAGCGTTCTTGAAATTGATTTATTCAGCATAGTCTCACCAAAAATACAATTTCCACTTAAGTGCGCACCATTTTTTCTTCTGACTTCGAGGATGTTTGCTTCTTAATTCTTGTTCATGTCCAGCTTGTGTTTTCCAATAACTTACTGAAACTTGCCCATCAATGTATAATTTGTAAATCAGCCTGGAGAGACACAATCTTTTAATTTTAATTGTCCCACCAGATTTCTCCGTCCTTGTTTTATAGTTGGGCTTGTATCCTGAAGATATATTTATATATAATAGATAAGTATATAAAGGGTGCTTATAAAACCCAGTATATATTTTAAAATAGCTATTGAAGAGGGTATTTACTTTCATAGGTAGGTACCTAAAAACCGGCCTAACAAGTATTGCACTTACCTTTGTGGTTACTTCTGTTACAATCATAATACATAGTATCTTAAATTCCTTTTTCTGAATTATCTTGCATTGCAAAATTTGCCCAAATTTTTTCTGCATCTTTCCATGTACTTTGTTTGCTAGAAAATTCAAAAGTCATTAACTCAATACTCATCTGGTGATTTCCTGCAAGATGTTTTCGTAATCCTCATGACTTTTACAATTAGTTTCTTCCTCACATAATGGACAAATAATATAACTAATTTTGGGACAACACCTCTATTTTATGGAATCTTGTGATATGACGATTCCTTAATCCCACATTTTTAAATCTTTTGCTGCAGATATGACACTCTTCTGATGAATTTTCTTTAGACGACTTTGTTGAAGAGGATGCAACACATAAGGATGAATCCATGATTCCTTGCTAAAACGTCTTTACTATTTAAACAATATGTTCTAACAAACAGGTTTGTAAAATAATCTCTTTCAAAAGTTACAAACAGAAGAACAAAAATATGTAAAATATGTTTGTTCGTTTGTTGGTCTAAGGCTCTTTCCTTGTCTAAGGTCTAAGGTTTGTTGTCAATGTGAAAAGAAGAAAACTTAACATAACATAATCAAAAACGTCAAATAACCGCCAATAATTGAACTTGGCTGGCCAATCAGGACTCGAATATCTCGACCAATCACTACAATGCCGGGTTGTGCCTTTTACTGTCGTCTAACGGTACCTACAGCATTTGTGATAAGAAGCAAGAAATTATTTAAAACATTTTAATTACGCTATAGGCACCGTGCGCGATGACAACGACATCTGACGGCTGCATTTAATCATGCTTTAAAGCCATGTGAGAGGTGTAAGATTACTTATAATATTTATTTTTCGTAAATTAATATACAGTAAAGCGCACCGTACTGCGAACATAGGAGGCTCCTGGATGATTTTGGATATACCCAATTCTAAAATACCAATAATAATTTTGTGGCTTGCATTTTTATTTCTGTCTCGTTTCCTCACGTGGCTCATTTTTGGTTGGGACTGGTGGGGAGTACGGTGATAAATTCTGAAGAGTTATCTGCCCAGTTTAGTTGTGTACTACGTTTTTATTTTCAGTAAGAATATGCAGTGTTTATAGGCAAGTAACAGAAGCTAGCTAGCATCAACCGTCTTCGATCGTATTTCTTATCAGCCATAAATTTAAAATTAGTTGCTTACGACACCGCAACGTTTGCTACGGTTTTAAGAACCAAACAGTTTTTCCTAATAAAATAAAATAATTTTCTCAAATAAATAATGGAACGTAGAAGATATTTTTAAAAAATAAATTAATGTGCATTCATAAAATAAAAAATAAAATCTTTCAAGTTATCGAAGATGCTCAAATAAACCACCTTCCTGAGCCAAACAATAACCAAGATTGTCATAAAAACGCCTTCTGACATTTGCTAGAATGTTAAGGGTAATAATCGTAAAAGAATTCTCAATTTGTAATTGCAATTCTTGTAGATTATTAGCCCTATTCTCCTGGAAACCATAAATTTGTGATTTTACGTGACCCAGAGAAAAAAAAACGTTGGTGAGACCATGAAAAACAATGTTTCTTATGAAATTTTCATTGTTATTTTTCTTTACAGTTTCACAAAATTGCATTCGTCTAAAATGATCATCAGGGAAAATTTCATGGGTTTTTTTTTAGTTTGTAGGATCGGTATTTATTTTTTAAGCACTCTTTCCACTGATCCTTTGCTCAAATTAACCTGTTGTACAATTGTATTGATGAAATTGTAGGATTTTCACTAACACTTGCCACTACTATAATTTCCTTCATTTCCCTTTCGTTGTTTTTTTCTGGTGCACTATCATGTTTATGTTTTCTTGGGGTTAAACAACCAAATGTCAAAAGTTTTTAATGACTCGGTGAATAGTGAAAATTGTGGGGTAAGCCTGGTTGGAAATAAATTAATAAATAATTCCCTAACTCCCCTATCAGGATTTCCACGGTGATACCATTTAATAGTTTTAATTTTTTTTTCCGGTTCGTGAACATCCATTATTAATAATTATTATTTTATTTAAAAAAAATTTTTGTCGCAAATAATCGACACCGTACAACTATAGCTGTCGAGCGTTCGATAGTAAAGAATTATTTCAGGAACAAAGGTATTGTGTTGATCGCTTTGCCGGCCGACGCGCGTCTTATAAATTTGTTTACCGAAAATTATTGATCGATAAGCAATGCGTGCGACGTTTTTAGGTACATCCAAAATCGTCCAGGATCGTCCCATGATACTATTACTAGAAGATAAAACCACTTGGCGATTTAATTTCGTACGACGTTGCGCATGACGTCACTCGACGACAACAATTCTGCTTGTCGGTTGGGAAAGCAGTGTTTTAAAGCCTTTTTTTAACGTTTATTGTATTTTGGCATTATATGACGTTTAAAAAATAAATAAATCATGCGCTTAATCCATCTAACATCTAAACAGAAATCGGAATGCCATATTAAAACTCGCCGTTTCTGGGGAAATAGTCGTCGAGTGACGTCAGGCGTGCGAGAGAGATAGGCTTATCTCATGCGCGTGGGTTTATCTTTTAGAGTAATAGTATCATGGGATCGTCCTATGTTCGTAGTGGTCTGCGCTTTACTGTATACAAACCTGTTCAGCATTGTAAAAGTGAAGTACCGGGTGTTCCACTAAGAGAGGTGGTCGGCTATATCTCAGAAACTACTAATAGTACAACTTTCGGGAAAAAAATTTTTAGATAAAAGCCACCAAGAGAAATTGCTGGAAATTATTTTCAAGTCTGTGGGATGGCCGCTAGGGGGCGTAAGGGTAACGTCAAAACATAAAACTATACATTTCTCAAAAAAATATCAAATAAAGTGTATCAGTAATTGGTACTATTTTTATCTTTAATGTTTTCTAAACAAAGAAGTTCAAGTGAAATTTTGTCAGTTCTAAATTAAAGTGGTGGGGAAGGTTACAGTTTAATTTAGAAAAGTGCTAATAACTCCGGATTGCTTTAACCGAATTTAGTGAACTTAGTCTCGTTTAAAAGAGCATTTTAAGCATTATTTTTAAGTGTATAAACTATTGCTACACTCATTTCACAAACGCCGCTAGAGGGCGTCAAGGTAAAAACTAACCTATTTTACGAATTTTTTTGAAAAATTTAAATACAATGATATATACCTTTTTACATATTAAGATAGAGAAAAAAATCCTAACAAAACAGTGAAAACCGCAATTTAATATTTCTTTTCAAACCGAATATATTCGCAAAAATATAAATACTACATAGAGACGTAACGCATTTCAGGACACGATGTTTTCTACTAGGCCGAATTTTTTAGGTAGAAATTAAATTTATACATTTTTACAAAATCTAATGACATACTACGTAATTTTTACTAATTTAAACCCATTTAACGATATTATACAACATTAGATAATTACCAACCTATAACTGTAATAATCCATCGAGCGTGGTCCTTATCAAGTTAGCTTTGAAAATAAAAGTATGCTAAAATGTCAAAAATCCAACAATTTTTATTTCAAAATATAATTTTTAGTGTTGTGCTATTGTGTTTTTAAAAGATGCTTTTATTGCTTGAAGAAGCAGTTGATATTATTGCTATTTATTTTGAGTGTCTGCAAAATGCGACAATAGCTGCAAGGCTGTATGTATTGAGATATCCTTAGAGAGGCCGGTACGGCAGCGGCGGCAGAATGTTCACTTGTTTAGCAAATCGCTTTTGTACCACGGGAAGTGTTCTTCGCCCCTTACACCGCAGACGCCGTAGAACTGGGGAAAATGTCATCAACGTTTTTGCTTATGTAGAGTTTAATCTTCAAGCAACAAAGGCATTTTTAAAGAACACAATAGCACAACACTAAAAATAATATTTTTAAAGAACACAATAGCACAACACTAAAAATAATATTTTGAAATAAAAATTGTTGGATTTTTGACATTTCAGCATCCTTTTGTTTTCAAAGCTAACTTGATAAGGACCACACTCAATGGATTACTACAGTTTTAGGTTGGTAATTATCTAATATTGCTAATATCGTTAAATGGTTAAAATTAGTAAAAACCATGCAGTATGTTATTAAATTTGTAAAAATTTATAAATTTAATTTTTACCTAAAGAAATCGGCTCTTGGTAGAAAACATTGTGTCGTTAAATGCGTGACGTTCTATGTCGTATTTATATTTTTGCTAATATATTCGGTTTGAAAAGAGATATTAAATTGCGGTTTTAGCCGTTTTGTTGGGATTTTTTTCTTAATCTAAATATATAAGGGGTATATATCATTGTATTTAAAATTTTCAAAAAATTTCGTAAAATAAGTTAGTTTTTACCTTGACGCCCTCTAGCGGCGTTTGTGAGATGAATGTAGCAATAGTTTATACACCTGAAAATAATGTTAAAATCACTTCTAAAGACCAAGTTTACTAAATTCGGTTAAAGCAAACCGGAGTTATTAGCACTTTTCTAAATTATACTTTAACCTTCCCCCACCACTTTAATTTAGAACTGACAAAAATTACACCTGAAGCTTCTTTGTTTAGAAAACAAAATAATAAAATAGTACCATTATTGATACACTTTATTTGTTTTTTTTTTGAGAAATGTATATTTTTTATATTTTTTTGTTACCCTTACCCCCCAGCGGCCCCCAAGACTTAAAATAATTTCCAAAAATTTCTCTTGGTCATTTTTATCTAAAAAATTTTTTCCCGGTAGTTATACCATTAGTAGTTTCTAATATAGCCGACTATTGTCTTAGTGGAACACCCGGTACAATATCAATAAATTTAATAAACAATTTTAAAGCTTGAAAGTAAGATAAAAGGGGTTTTTTTAAAAAAAAAAAGTTCTTGGAGTTTCGTAGAATCGAACTTGGACCTTTTTTATTGGAAAAATAAGGTTATCCGGTGTAATCAGTGCAAACCCAGTTAAATAACATTACAAATGTGAGTATCAAAAATTAAAAAAATATATTTAAAAATGTAGCATATTAAACAGGTTTAAAAAAAAAAAACTAATTTCAATTGAAGAATATTTTTTTTTTAACTTAAAAAAAATTGGCAATTGGTTTGATAATGAAAAATCACCTGACAAACTTAAGTCAGGGCTTTTTCAATATCTTTTTAAAACTAATATATACTTTACTTACTTAAAGGCTCTATAGCCATTTTCTCTATTTACAATTAAAGGAGAGTTCTTGTACACTACTTAGTCTATTAAAAAGAATCTTTTTCTTTTTAAAACTCGCAAATCATTAAAAAAATTCAGGACAGGCAGGAACAAAAAGGCCCGGCAAGAAACGATAAGTTTGTCTTCTTTTCTCAAATTTAAAGTTTGCATAACCTTAAACCCGAACGTCATTCGGCTCTTCTTGTTTCTTTTAACTGCATTTATCCATTTTGACCTTTTTTTAATTTCCAACTAGCAGTTGGAAATGTATAAAATTTGCAGTAACTATTTCTGCCAGTATTCTGACATTTTTATCTAATTGTTTACATTTGAATCAAGCATGATTTATTGAAAAATTTGCTTTTTCAATAAATTGTCAGTTGTCCCCACCCCTAACTTCGCACCTTGCCAATAATTTGAAAAAAATAAAATCGGATAGGAACATTTTAGTTTTTAAAATTATTTTTTTCGTGTACAATACTCACCGGAATTTTTTTCTGGCTTTCCAAAGATTTTAAAGTTTTGCTCTGTCTTTGCAAATACGCATCTTTTTTTGCTTTAGTTTTGACATAAAATCATATCGATAGGGTTACCTTAAACCAGTAATATATCCGTCTACTTATTTTACCTTTTTTTTATCCCAAGTTTTATACATGGCTCTTCTACTATCCGGGGGTTAACCCTTTTATATCCGTAATTTGATATCTTTATATTTACGGACGTATAACGAACAGTAAAATGTTATCATAATAGCATCATGAGAACTAGTCTTTATTGGGTTTTCTAAACTAAAGTATCGCTTACAATCAAAATATAATTAAAAGTACAATATCTAGTACGTATAGTTCACGGTATTTTATGAAAGTTTAATTTAAGAAAGGATATGTTAATTTACATAACAATTTTAACCTTCATGCATGTCAAAAATAGTGTCAAGATTGGAAGCGTGGGTCAAAAATTGGTGACTTTAGAATACAATACACAATTTCTGTTACATATACGACAGGGTCTTCAGGTTAGAATAACTCCAATTTAATTAGTCCTAAAAGCTTTTGTGGATGTCATACGTTTGTTCTAATTCTCATGACCCTAATGAACTGTAACTTACTGGAAAAATCAGTGTTTTATATGATTGACTGTCTTTCCAAGATATTATACAGGGTGTAAAAAGCATAATGCTCTCGCTTTTAATGGGCGATAGTGGAGCTCAAAACAAGTCGAAAAAGCCAAGATCATATGCGTCAAAAGTTAATTGTTTTCAAAATATGGCCTTTTAGAGTTTAAAAAAGTTGGCAACATCGCGCCTGTTTCATCGCAGCAAGTCGGAACGTCGAACATTTTTTGCGAGGTTTTGAATATTTGCACTTTTTTTGAAGGTTCACTTACATACAAATTATAAAAATTACTTCTTTCACTTTATTTTGATATTTAATTTGAAATTAAATTTAAGCAAAAACTAATAATTATTTTTGGTTTTTTCTGTAATTAAAATTATCCATTTTAAGAACACAAATTATTATGTTTTAAAACAGCTTTTTTTTATTTTGCTTAAAGAATAAGATTTCTCGGTTGCACACATTCCGTTTTCAAAAATATTTGGTACATTTTGCACTACGGTTGGCGTACATTTAAAACATATCTACATATTTATCCGATTTAAAAACAAACAAAAATATCGTGGCCCGGTGAGCAAAATGTACAACTGACTTTACTTTACTTACAAGGCTTCTAGGTAGCTCGCTGGCCAATAGTTTTTTAACTTTTTTACTAGGTGAAAAATATTTTTATTTTTTTTATTTGTAAATTGAAACATTTAAAACTTAGTTTATTTTACCAAATGAATCTACTGATAAGCGATTAAGACGAAAGTTTCCAATTGTTAAGATTTTAGAAAAAATTGCTTCTAAAGTTTTATATATAAACTTTTTGACTTGTTTTAAGCTCCACTATCGCCCATTTAAATCGTGAGCATCATACTTTTGACACCCTGTATATATATACAGGGTGATTTCTAAGTTAACGCTTTTTTTTAACTGTCTATAAAACTCGTTAAAATAAGCAACTTTTTTAAATAACATTTTTCCAAAACCCAAAATTACAAAGCTACATAAATTTATTTGAAAGTGTGGCTTGCGGGACTGAACATAAACAAATAGTTTATTTCTTATTTACACTTTTTTTGCCCCCTTAATCACACGGTTGACTCAGTCGCTTAGCTCAGTTGCTTTAACCTGACAAGGCGAGAATTAATTTTAATTTTAAATCATTGTTAAATAGCGAAAATTGCACAATCCCTTATTAATGGAACGTGTCGTTAATCTGCAAACGTTGCTTCGAGATTGTACGCGCGACTTTCCCTTGCGGGCTTTTCTGAACCCAAGTACTCCGGGTCATTGGAAAGTCAGGCTTTAGTAAAAAAAGTGTGGAAAACATGTGCAGGAAAATCACGTTCAACGTTTCCCAGCAGCACAGCCCAAAGATTTCTTAGGAGGTGACAACTTACTTAAGCCAGGACCGTATTCGCCGCAATAAAAGAATGAAAGTTCCTTATTTTTTAGTATTTTAAAAAAAGTTATTTAAAAAAGTTGTTTATTTTAATGAGTTCTATATACAGTTAAAAAAGCGTCAACTTAGGAATCACCTATATATATATATATATATATATATATATATATATATATATATATATATATATATATATATATATATATATATATATATATATATATATATATATATATATATATATATATATATATATATATATATATATATATATATATATATATATATATATATATATATATATATATATATATATATATATTCGTCCCAAATAATGGACACTAAGCAACAGCAGATTCACAAATAATGAAATTTATACTATCCGAATATACAAAGATACAGTTAAACTTAATTTGCTTTCGTTTTCCTTTCAATTTTTAACCAAATGATCAAACGGTACAAAATTTGGGTCTGGGGTTTTCTGAGGCAAATTTAAATTTGTCCACGCTTTAATGTTGCTAGAGGGTTATTTACAGCTAATGTCAACTTTTTTTGACAAAATTTGTTTTTAGATAAGTTTATTCCAGCTGCATCAAAATCATGCACTTTATTTGTCCTAGACTACTGCCGTTCTCGAGTAATACTTTAATGGATTTGCAAATTTTTATGAAAAAAATTTTATCCATGTTTTAAACTGCATCAGTGATAGCTTTAATTCGTGATCAAAGGTCTTCCACCGCACAAAATCCTGAAAAACGTCCACCTCCAAAATCACCCCAAAGGTCACTGGGGATTTGGGGACTTTGAGGGTGATTTTGGGGGGGATTGAGGCGTTTTCGGGTTTTGTGCCCTGGAAGACCTTTGATCAGCGTGTTTAGAACTATCACTATGCAAAGTTTAAAAACAATTGGATAAAATTATTTTTCATAAAAAAATTGCAAGATCCTTTAAAGTGCGTTTTTCTCGAGAACGGCTGTCTAGAGACTTAAATAAAGTACACATTTTTGATGCAGATGAACTATAGTAACTTATTTTAATAAACAGGTCAATATTCTAAGCCTAAAAAAAGTTACGACATTTAAAACAAGTGAGGTAGGCCGTAGCTGGAGCCTCTAGTAGCAAAATTAAAAGCGTGGACGAATTTAAATTTCCCGCCTCAAAACCCCCAGATCCCAAATTTTGTACTGCTAGGGACATTTGCTTAAGAATTATTAAGAAAAAACGAAAGCAAAATTAAAAGTTTAACACCCGTATCTTTGTTATTATTAACTTTCGGATATAGCAAGTTTAGAGTAAATTGCATTATTTGACCTAAGGAATCTGTTGTTGCCCTGTGTCCCATTACTTTGGGACACCCTGTATATATATATATATATATATATATATATATATATATATATATATATATATATATATATATATATATATATATATATATATATATATATATATATATATATATATATATATATATATATATATATATATATATATATATATATATATATATATATATATATATATATATATATATATATATATATATATATATATATATATATATATATATATATATATATATATATATATATATATATATATATATATATATATATATATATATATATATTATGTAATTTGTCACTACCTCCGGTAATTGATTATATTTACTTTGAATTGATTTTTTATATACTTTACTTAATTTTACTTTCTTTAAAACATAAAACTTTGAAGAAAAGAAAAAACTGTATCAACTTTCTAGGTTATGTCTAGCACTTAGCTATGAAACCGCTTTCTATTGTCTTTTTCGACCCCTGGGGAGCGTGGTTACTTTAGCGACTGAATTTGGACTAATCTATCTTTTTCGGGGTTAATTCGTTTATATACCCCAAGAACTAATATATATATATATATATATATATATATATATATATATATATATATATGTATATATATATATATATATATATATATATATATATATATATATATATATATATATATATATATATATATATATATATATATATATATATATATATACAGGGTGTAAAAAGTATGATGCTCATCATTTTAATGGACGATAGTGGAGCTCAAAACAAGTCGAAAAAGCCAAAAACATATGGGTCAAAGTTAATCTGTTTTCGAATTATGACCTTTCTAAAGTTTAAAAAGTTGGCAACACCGCGCCTGTTTCATAGAATGCGAGTCGATCGACGAAGATTTTTTATGATGGTTTTCATATTTACTTTTTTAGGAGATGTTCATTACATACAATAATAAAAATTACTTCTTGCAATTTATTTTGATATTTAATATGAAATTAAATTTAAGTAAAAAACAACAAATGATTATTGTTTGGTTTTTATTTGTTATTAAAAAATAGTTGTACTTACCAAAAGAATAGGCTAAATATAAATTTTAAAAACACAAATTATTATGTTTTAAAACAGCACTTTTGTTAGTTTTGCTTAAAGAATAAGATTTCTCGTTGCACACATTCCGTTTTTAAAAACTTTGGTACATTTGCACTACGTTTGTGGTAAACTTAAAACATTGGCATATTTTCCCGATAACAATTATTATGTTTTAAAACAGCACTTTTTTATTTTGCAGATTTCTCGGTTGCACACATTACGTTTTTAAAAATCTTTTGTACATTTGCACTTCGTTTGTGGTAAATTTAAAACATATCGGCATATTTTTTCGATTTAAAAACAAACAAAACCATCGCTGCCGGCCGGTGAGCAGTATTTCAGCTGATTTAACGTCAGACACCAGGATGCTCTGTTGCCAATTGTTTTTAACTTTTAACTGGGGGAAAAATTATTCATATTTTTTTTTATTTGTAGATTGTAACATTTAAAACTTAGTTTATTTTTTTACAAATAAATCTACTGAAAGTTTTAAGACAAAAGTTTTCAATTCTTAAGATTTTTAGAAATAATTGTTCTTCTGAAGTTCTAACTTTGACATCGTATAGACAAAAATCTGTCGTTAGGACACATATGTCATATAGACTTTTTGACTTGTTTTGAGCTCTACTATCGCCCATTTAAATCGTGAGCATGATACTTTTTACACCCCTGTATATATATATATATATATATATATATATATATATATATATATATATATATATATATATATATATATATATATATATATATATATATATATATATATATATATATATATATATATATATATATATATATATATATATATATATATATATATGAGACATTTTGCAAACTTTAAATACACAAGAAATAAAAAATCACAGAAATTCACTGGAAAATATCGGGGAAAACTGTACTTGACTGTAATAAATCTAAAAAGATGAGTGGAAGGCCAAATGTGTAAAATAAATATTAATGCTAATTTAATGATCAAATTATAACAAGATAGTTATAAATATACAGAGGGTTGTAACAATAGTGGCCAAAAATAAACATTAATGCATAAAAACCCTAGGCAAAACCAATAATGATCGACTCATGGAAAATTACATAATATTAGGATTAGATTTAGTTAGAATAATATTATTAGCATAATAACAAAAGTGTTTGGATTTTAATAAGAAAAAGGACAATTTTAAAAATTGGTGAAACAGTGCTTTTGGCATCCAATGATGCTAGGAAGTTTTATAGTGACCGTAATAAAAAAAACCCAACAAAACTATATCAAAAGATAGGGAAAGAACCATATTTTTCATGATATAAATATATTAAGGAAAAAATAAAAATAAATACTTTAATTTTTGCGTATAGTGCGGGGCGCGTTAAAAGACAAAAAAACGAGCTTATTAAACTCATATTGTGGAATTTATATAAAAACCTAAACCTTATAATTAGTCATAAAGATGTGTAAAATTATCATTTATTTAGATTTAGTATTAGTTTTACCCCAGGGAGTCCGCAACGGCTGTTGTTTTAAGCCCGGATCAGCAGCTGTTTAGGACTTCGGGACTGACGCACCCGGGACCCCGAGTCACGTTATATGTAACACTTCTGTCTTCTGTAAACTTCCCCATACCCGCTCCCTCTTGTATATGTGTAAAACTCCCACACCCACACACATACACACACATACACACACAACACACATAACACATACACACACAAAAACACATAAAATCCGGACAACAAACCCCAAAGTCAAGCAGTAATGCGACCCGTGGCGAGGACTGCATGGCACCTGGGGCAAAAGGTGTCACAAACGGAGCCTTCAGAGTACCTCCCGCCCCTCTGAAGTAATACAGGGTTACCATAGTAAGGAGCACTGCTGTGGCGGACCAATTTCTTCCATACTCGTGGGATCAAAATGATCAACCTAAACGAATTTCCCCCAATTTCAAGGTCTAAAAGACCACGGATCGTGTCGCCAGATATTATAGAACAGAAAATAGAAACATACAATAAATTTTTTATAATTAAAAAAGATGAAGATAACTTTACAAACATGTCTCCATTTATCCTACATAAAGCAATTATTAAAGAAGTCGGTGAAGTACAAAATATAAAAAAACTAAGGGATGGCACCCTATTAGTAGAAACAAAAAATGAATCACAAACAAATAAACTAAAAGCCCTTACTCAGTTAAACAATTCAAAAGTACATGTTGAAGCCCACAAAACACTAAATCAAATTAAAGGAGTAATAACATGTAGAGATTTACTTAACTGCAGCGAGGAAGAAATTTTGGACAACATAAAAAACCAAGGAGTTATAAACATTAAAAGAATAACTACTAAAAAAGAAAATGAAATAATTTCCACCGCAAGCATAATTGTAACATTTGAAACACATACGCTTCCCGAAAGATTAAAAGCCGGTTGGTACAACCTTAAAGTCAGACCATATATTCCAAATCCACTAAGATGTTTTAAGTGTCAAAGATTCGGACATGTTTCTGCTAGATGTGAAAATGAAGAAATCTGCCCCTCATGTGGAAAAATAAACCACCCAAATTATGCTTGTTCGCCACCACCCATATGCACCAACTGTAAGGAAGAACACTCTCCAAGATATAAGGGCTGTCCAATATATAAATCCGAACTGGAAATACAAAAAATTAAGGTAGTTGAAAGGATCTCATACTTCGAAGCCAAACGAAAATATAAAATATTACATCCACAATATAGCACAACATACGCTATGAAAACCAAAATCAACAATAATATACCACAAAACACTCAATCTACACAGATAGAAATCCAAACACCTTCTCTAAACAAAACACCTTCTCAGGCAGAAACTCAAATAAAACTTCCCAATCTTCCATTACCCAACCCCATCCTCCAAAAAACCACACCCGAATCCATATCCAAACCTACACCACCCCCATCCCATTCACAAACATCATCCCCTACAAAACCATCTCAAAACCGAAACGAAATAAATAAAACAATCAGATCAAATAAAGATATAATAAATTTACATAAGAGCTCATCAGAATCATCCATACACACCGATACAAGTGATAATTTAAAAGAGTTTGATCGAAAAAGCATACCCAAACTTAAAAGACCTAACAAAAAGAAATAAAAATGGTACCCCAAATTATTCAATGGAATCTTAATGGAATCAAACCCCAGCTACAAGAACTCAAACTATTGATCAACTCATTACACCCAAAAATACTCTTATTACAAGAAACAAACCTAAAACCCACAGACAACATTAATATTAAACATTATAATATAATTAGAAAAGATAGAAATAACGCAAACAGGGCATCAGGCGGAGTGGCTATTCTGATTAAAGAAGATCTTACCTACACCTCCATTCCACTTAACACAAAATATGAATCATGTGCGATATCAACTAATATCTCTAACAAGAAAATTACTATTTGCAACCTATACATTCCTCCTTCCGAAAGATTTGATACCACAGAATTTAAAAACTTATTAACCCAACTTCCATCTCCCACAATCGTTATGGGAGATCTAAATGCACATTCATCAGCATGGGGATCATCCACTACAGACACAAGAGGAAAAAATATAACGAAATGCATTCAAGAACTAAACTACACAATAATGAATGACGGTGCAAAAACACACATATCTACAGCTTACGGTACCCTAACCAATATAGACATTACATTCTGTAGCTCATGCATCGCACCTGATTTCCAGTGGAGCGTATTAAATGATACTTACGGCAGTGATCACTACCCGACCACACTAGAACTACTTGCATGGAATCAACAAAAATCCCCAAATACGCCCACTTTCAACATTAATAAAGCTAACTGGGATCTCTATAAATCCTCATTTAAACCAGCAATAATTACATCAGATATAACCCACTCGATAAAATCATTCACTCAAGCAATATTAAATGCAGCGGAAGTAAGCATACCCAAACTATACTACTTAGAAAACAAACCACCAGTACCCTGGTGGAACAATGAATGTAAAGCTACCATTAAAAACCGAAAAAAATCCTTAAACAAATTTAAAAATCACCCAACTCTGGACAACTTTATCGAATATAAAAAATGTAAAGCAATTGCTAGAAGAACTATCAGAGAATCAAAAAAGAAATCATGGGATAAATATGTTAATGACCTCAATCCAAACACAACCAATGCAGAAATCTGGAACAAAATCAACCGATTAAAAGGTAGACCAACTAGAACTATATCAGGAGTTGAAAACAATGACACGTGGATTGATAAACCGGAAGAAATCAGTGAGGCATTTGCTCAAAAATTCTTTTCAACATTTCGCAGTGAAAAACCTGACACCCTCGATACAAATACAACTAATACATGTCAAGAAACTGATTATTCATATAACCTTCCATTTACCCTAAGAGAATTAACATATACATTAAACCAATGCAAAGATACCTCCCCTGGACAAGACGGTATAAGAATCCCCTTAATTAAAAATCTACCACAAGAAGGTTTGATTCAATTATTAAAAATATATAACTTAATATGGAAAACACACAATATCCCAAACATCTGGAAACAATCAATCCTCATACCTATACATAAAACAACTAAACCTAGATCATCTCTAGAAGCATATAGACCTATAGCACTTACGAGCCATCTATGTAAAATTCTGGAAAGAATGGTAAACTACAGATTAATGTGGATATTAGAAAAAAGATCTCTACTAATAAATCAACAAATGGGTTTTCGCAAAGAGAGAGCAACATTAGACCACTTGGTGGCATTCGAAATTGATCTACAATACGGATTTCAAAATCATAAACACACTTCTGCAGTATTCCTAGACCTAACTAAAGCATTTGACAGAATCCATAGATCCTCCATAATAAAACAAATATCAGAATGGAATATTACCGGTAACCTCTTTCACTTCATAAAATCATTTCTTTCAGACAGAACATTCAATGTTAGAATAAATAACTACTACTCAACTATTTACACCCAAACAAATGGAGTACCACAAGGATCTGCCATCAGTCCAACACTATTCCTGATAGCTATAAATAATATCAAGAAATACATACCACCGCAAGTAACAACAAAAATATTTGCAGACGACATCCTTATATACCACACATCCGAAGATTATAAGCTGAGTGAAAGACTTCTACAAAGATCTATAACCTCTCTCTCACAGTGGATAGATAGTATAGGTATGAAATTTTCACCAACTAAATCCTCTGCTGTACATTTCTGCAGATTCAGAAAATGTCCTAAAATCTCAAATATCTCATTAGATTCAGTAACAATCCCAAATCAATCTTACTACAAATTCCTCGGGTATCTTGACTAAACCTTAAACTGGTCAAAACATTTTAGTTTTTCCCTTGGGCAAAAATGCATTTCCCCTGACCTAAAAAAATTTCAAGATGTTATAAGTATCAGATGGGGAGCACATCGATCCACTTCTAACAATATACAAACTTAGTCCTCTCCAAACTGGACTACGATGTATAGATACTCTCAGCCAACACAAATCAAATTAAAAACTAGACTCTATCCATAACAATGGACTGAGGTTTGTCTCTGGGAGCTTTTCAACAAGCCCAATTAGTATCTATTGCGAATCTGAGCAATCACTATATGAACGCAGAGAACTCCTTCTTTGCAATTGCAGACAGCCTAAGATTTGAAAACAAATATCACACTATAAATATTTTTTCTATCCTCAATATACAACTAGATCGGAAAACAATAAATACCAATATTTAGATAAAAAGCATCACGGAAAGACTCTATAACATATCCACCAACTTACGCAATAGATAAATATCAATTTCCTCCCTGGAATATCCCTACCGTCACATTTGACTCACTATGCACAATACCCAAAGAACGAATTTGGGCAACGACTGTTTTAAAAAGACTCTTTAAAGTCATTAAAACAAAATACGATAGACATAGGATTATTTATACCGATGGATCAAAGACAGATAACAAAGTCGGTCAGCAAATTTTCAAACAGAAAGAAATGTCATACTTACTACACAGTTCAACAGGAACCCTAACCCAGAATTGTTCGAATAAAAGCATTGGAACTTATCCTAAAGGAGAATAATAAAAACTACATTATAGCTAGCGATTCACTAAAATTAATCAATTAATAAAGTCATATTGCTCTAAAACCCCCCTCGTAACACAGAACACAATAAACTACAAAGAACACATATCAAGAGCAAGAGGGGGAACTTTATAATTCCTAGTCATTTTGGGATCCCAGGAAATGAAATGTGACAATCTAAAATTAAACCAAAACAATTATATAGAGATCAAAAACGTATTTTGAATTACTTAAAGCTAATGTCATTAAATATCTAAAAACTATCAACTTAAATGGGACCCTTAGACAAACCAAACAAACTTCAGGGAAATTTAAAAGAATTTTCAAAAGGAAAACTAATAACCCCCCAGAAAATCATTTACACAAAGGGGCTAGACTCCCATGGCCCCTCTTTTTAACACACAAATATATCATGGAAAACTGCCCCTTTCCTATATGAAACATGCAACACACAATTAACAATTAAACACATATTTAATGAATGTAACAAATATGCCAAAATTTTAAAAAGACCTTGACATCACCGGAAACCTAAAGAATAAACTGTCTATGCTAACACTGAAAAATAATAATATTCCTTAAAGAAACATCCTTATTAACAATATAAACAAAAAAAACCCTTCTCTCTAGAAAAATATAACCAACTTTAAAGCCCGGAAAAACCCTAAGGATTGAAGTGTCTATAATTAATATCTCTCTCTCTCTCTTTTTTTTTTTACTACTTAGAAAGAACTTCATTTTGTAACAACAAACAGGTAACTTAGAATAGACATTTTAAAACCGAATAAGGTTAATAAGATTTCTCGCCCTGGGGAGAAAAGGACAGGCCCAGATTTGATTGATTGATAAAGAAACAAATTGAGGTTTGTCCCCTCATGCACCTAGGGGCAAGCATCTCTTGTGTATTTGTTTCAGGATTTTTAAAATTTTTAGACAGGTGTAGTACTGTTCTTTTCTGGTTCCAGCCTCCTGGTGGTTATGTCCCCCATGGGTTTTAATTTGTTCTCCAGTATGTGAAATGCAGGGCACTCATATATGTGGAGGCTGCCCCTTCCTCTCGTCAATAGCCTCAAAAGGGTTCTTCTCTATAGATGCCCATAGTGTGATATGCTTTCTTAGGGTTCAGTGTCCGGTTATTAATCCTGTCACTATTCTAATCTGATTCCCATTTAGTTTTTGTAGTTCACTTGTCAATGCTTTCGATGGTGAGTCCAACATTATTTACTGTGGGTTTTGTTTGAATGTGGTTCCAGTATGACTGATGTTGTGTTTGAATCCATGATCATGTAGCCACGAACCGAGGCTTTGGTATTCCAAAAAAGGTTCAGACCCACAAACATTGCTGCGGGGGTCTCGCGTGGCAGGAGTCTGCATTTTCATTGACCTGTATTCCCTGTAGACAATAAGTAAGACAAGGAACGTACATCATTTCTTATAGGGGCGTTCCATATTTGTTAATAAATATTAAGTGTTATACATTTTGTAATTGGGATAATAAGAGGTCCAAAAAATTAAATGAAAAACCAGGTCTGTATTTAAAAAAATCAAGTTGATGGTGGTCTAACGAAAACGAAACGTCTTACACAAAATCTCTCAAACGCTGTTTTGCAGAGCTTAAAAAGCGGCCATATATATTTTTGTTTTTTCCATATCTCTTTAAATAACGCCAGAAAAAGGAATACGAAATCAGCAAATTTCGTTTTTTTCCGGATATCTCCGAAGTACTCGAATTTACAACTTTCTAATCGGTATATTGTTGGGCACCTAAATGCGCAACTTTGCCATAATTTAATCGACTTCGTATCTCTTACGGTTTCCGGAGATGTTCCATGCATGCACTCGAATCTGTGGCACCCTCCTGTATATATATATATATATATATATATATATATATATATATATGTATAATATATATATATATAGGGTGATTCCTAAGTTGACGCTTATATATATATATATATATATATATATATATATATATATATATATATATATATATAAATATATATATATATATATATATATATATATATATATATATATATATATATATATATATATATATATATATATATATATATATATATATATATATATATATATATATATATATATATATATATATATATATATATACATATATATATATATATATATATATATATATATATATATATATATATATATATATATATATATATATATATATATATATATATATATATATATATATATATATATACAGTATGTCCACGGAAAAGGTGTTGGAAGAGGAAAACTTTTTTATTTTTGATTTTATTTGAAAAAGGCTACTCTTGATAAAAAATTTTGCTACTTCTTCTTAAAGTAAGAATGGATAGAAACATTCAACATATTTATAATACGGTGTTCAGAAAATTGCAAAAACCTAAAATGGTACAAGAGTAAAGTGCATTTATTTGAGAAGATATGGAAATAAGTTACTAGAAAAGTTGTTCAAGTAAAAGAGTTCCTAATACCAATTTTCGAAAAAATCGGCCTACTTTTATTAATTTGTGATAAAAATTACTTTATTATCAATTAACTTATTCTAAATTAACAACTCATTTTTGTACTAGTAGGTGTTGATAGTGACAAGCTTTATTGACACTTCGCTTTTATAATTCATTAGCCGTAGTATTGTCAGCTTTAAAAGCTTACTTTGCAGCAAAAAATTTGATAAAATTGATAATAAAATTAATTTAAATATAAATAAATAAAAGTAGGCCGATTTTTTCGAAAATTTATATTAGAGACTACCTTAAAATTTTACAACTTTTCCTATAACTTAAAGCGAAATGTAGTCATAAGCGAATGATAATAAACCGTATTTTCTAAAACCAATTAAAGCGTAATTATGTCAATAAACGTATTTGTATATGTAAATAATTTTGTTTATTATAGTTCTTAAATAAGAAAACTTTCAATCGAAAAGAATAAAATATCAAAATTTTTTAAAATGAATACCATGACATTGGACTTTGGCCATCATTAAAATAAATATGATAAGGACAGAATAAAACCTGTATTCCATCATTCAGCTATTAAATTTACAAATACATACAAACACCAGGTACCATAAAAAGAAAATTGTAACAAAATCCAAATTTGATAAATTGTGGTGGTTGACAAAATCCGCCACATTTAAGGATAGGACTGTTAACTTGAACACATTTGTTCGGCGGTTGGGTAAATAATGATACGTCAGAAACGGGAATTAAATGTTGTAATACGTCTGACTGTGCAAAGACGAACGTCTTCGTACGCCTCTAGTGCCTGACTCCAAAAGAGGCCATGCCACATTGCGCCTTGCACAAACGATCGAAAACAGCAAAGTAAAAACTGTGCAAATATACATCACAAAGCATTTACCTGGCATGAGAGCAAAGACAAATTCTCCGCCAACATTCAAGCCATAAAAATATAACAAACAGCTTGACCTGCAGCCAGAAAGGAACGCCGGTTCTCATAATATTGTATCACGTTAGTCAATAACTGTTCGAGCAGCTCTGCAGGTGCGTTTTCTTTTAATAGATGTTTCACATTGGCACTGTTTTCTTTGCACCGAGCCAACGTTATGTTCGGGGCGTGAAAAAGAAGAGGTGTTTGTAGTGATGATCGCTAACAACCATAATATAAATTTACCTCTGTAAAAACCGTTGCATAGTGCCTAACACTTCTATTTTTGTGTTGAGAATGGCGGGGATATGGTCCTGCTTTGATAGCTGGGTTCCAGGGGCTCTCAAAACTACCATTGGTCTAATGAGTTATTTTAGTGCCATTTTTTGACTAATGACATGTTTGTTATTTCCAACAATACTTGACTGAATAAATGTGCGGTCGGCAGCAGATCTCTGATATTTTTCGTAAATACGACAACTATCGATATGTCCCGTTATATGTTAACGTGCCGTTCAAACGTTGGCGCCACTTCTATTTTGCACCATCTCATAGATACAGATCCATCACACTGATGTTGCCCCGTCATTGCCCCGCTCGGCAACAATGGGAACAGCATAATTGGGTTTCAGCCAAAGATATTTTCAGTAACCACCTCCGGAGAAAGCTGCTCCCGTTGCTTTATTGCATCTCTTTGCAGTACGTTTCAAAATAACAGGTAAAACCATACTACTGTTAAACATCGCTGGGAGTCATGTCGTACTTCGGTATATACTAGAAAATATTAATATTTCCACTTATCAAATAAATATTTCATTGTAATACATTTCTAAAGATTTATTAATGGGAATAATTTAATAGTTTCTGAATGTTTTTATAAAGATCTAAAGTATTTGCAAATTTAAAATGCTTCTTTAATTGCATGTTATATTTTCCCCAGATTAAATAAAATAAAACAACATTGTTGGCAATAAAATTCTTGTTGATTTTGGATATATAAACATAATAAAGTTGTATCACAGTTCTTTGTTACACTGTTATAATTTCTTCATTTTTCAAACAAATTTAAAAATAAATTCTTAAATAGTCTCCATTCATATAAAGCTTACAGGCCCAAATATATAGTAAAATCTGGGAAGATATTAGTCAGGCATTGTGTAGGTATCACCACAAAATAAAAATACCCAACAAATACGCCAGTTGCTCCACAAATAATAAATTTTAGAGAATAGAAATATGGTTCTACTCCTCACACTTTAATAATGATATCAACTCCGTTAATGCATTTCAACGCCTGTAAGCACAGCCCAAAGATTTTGAGAGCCGCCATTTCAGAATGGCCACATTGAATGAAGTTCCTTTATTTTTTTAGTATTTTAAAAGTTGCTTAAAAGTTGTTTGTTTTAATGAGTCTATATACAGTTAAATAACAACTCTTAGAATCACCCTATATATATATATATATATATATATATATATATATATATATATATATATATATATATATATATATATATATATATATATATATATATATATATAGCAGTTAGTATATATATATATATATATATATATATATATATATATATATATATATATATATATATATATATATATATATATATATATATATATATATATATATAGGGTGATTCCTAAGTTGACGCTTTTTTAACTGTATATAGAACTCATTAAAATAAACAACTTTTTTAAATAACTTTTTTTAAAATACTAAAAAATAAGGAACTTTCATTCATTTATTGTGGCGAATACGGTCCTGGCTTAAGTAAGTTGTCACCTCCTAAGAAATCTTTGGGCTGTGCTGCTTGGAAACGTTGAATGTATTGTAAATCTGTTGGGTTGATATTGATGATGATGATTATCATTATTAAAATGTGAATAAGTTATATTTCTATTTCTCTAAATTTATTTATTTGTGGGGCAACACAAAAGTAACCTATTGAATTATTTTTTATTTTTTATTAATGGTGATGCATATCTGCCCTAATTACCCTGACTGTAGAGATTCTTCCCCTAGGTGAGTTTAGTTTTACTATATATTTGGAGCCTGTAAACTTATATGAATGGAAGACTGTTTGTTCGTTTCACAAATTTATTTTAAATTCTATTTGAAAAAATGAAATTATTAACAGTGTAACAAATTTACTTGATATTCTAACTTTATTATGTTTATATATACAAAATCAACAAATTTTTTATTATAACAATGTTGTTTTATTTTTATTCTATCTGGGAAAATGTAACGTAGCAATATTTACTTTTAATTAAAAAAACATTTTAAATTTGCAAATATGACTTTGATTCTTTGTAAAAACGATTCAAATTTATTAAATTATTCCCATTAATAAATCTTTAGAAATGTATTATTACAATAAAATATTTATTTGGTCCCTACTTATTAAAATTAAATATTAATATTTTCTAATTATATGACTCAAATTACGAACCTGTTGTTTAACTCCTAGCGGCAAACAATATTACTAAACTAATTCCCTGACACAATTAGTATAATTTTACCTGTTATTCTGCTAAAATGTTTTTGAAAGAAACTTATTCTTTCACAAAAAAGGATATAAATAAAACTAGCAGGGCGGCTTTCCTCTGTGAAAACTTATTGGAAGTGGATTACTGCAAAATATCGCTGGCTGGAACCAATTGATGCTGTTCCCCTTTTTGATTGTTTACGCCGGCTCCACACATTGGGGCCAATGTTGGGGCCAACTGCGTTCGTCGAATGTGTGGAAGAACCACTGTATCTATGGGATGAACGAAATAGCATTGGCGCCAACGTTGAACGACGTTGGCGCTCGTGTTGGGACATATCCGATGGATGTCGGTATTTTTGAAAAATATCAGAGATTTGCCTCGTCGTTCGTCTTGCCGACCACACATTGGTTTATTCAGTCAAATTTATTTGTTCAAGGTGTAAACATGTCACGTGAATCGAAAATGGCTAAAATGGCTTCGTGTTGTTGGACCAATGAATTAGTTTTGAAATTTATAGAACTGTATCAAGCGGAACCGCTTCTATGGAACCCCCGCCATTCTCAACACAAAAATAGGAATGTCGTGATAGACGCATGGCAACGTATACAGTTTTTTGCAGAATTAAATTTATAATATAGTTGTTAGCAGTCATCACTGCAAACGCACACAACGTAATTTCTTTTTCACGCCCAGCCCCAGACATATTAACGTTGGCTCGGTGCACAAAGGAAAGAGCTTGGTGCCAATGTGTGGCCACTCTATTAAAAACGCACCACGAACATAGTCAAGTTGGTGCAAACGGTGGCCCCAACCTTGGTCCCAATGTGTGGAGCCGGCGTTACCATTTCACGAACACGAGGTCAAATGTTTGATTACTATTTTTTTTTGTTGTAATCGGCTTGGATGTTAACGGAAATTTGTCTTGCTCTCATGCCCAGGTAAATCACTTTGTAATTAATATATTTTACTTTTAGTTTTACTTTACTTTGTTTTTCGATCGTTTAAATACTTAAAACTTTATAATAAAATAACATAACCTCTTTTGGGTCAAGCACTAGGAAGCAGCTACTCGAAGACGTTTCTTTTGTCTTTATCCGGTGGAACGTATTTTCCTCTAGCAACTGAATTTGACAGATTCCCGTTTCTGAGCGTATCGACTATTTATAACCTTGGGAACAAATGAAAAATATTCTAGAAAATTTAGCAGTCCCTCAGCCGTCTTGGCGGATTTTATTTGTCAACCGTACAATTTTATCAAAATAAAATTTGGATTTTGATTACAATTTTCTTTTTTATGAATTTACCTGAGCTAACAAGACCTTATGTATTATTTAGTAAATTTAATGCTTTTTCGAATGAGCTAGGTTAATCTGGGTTTTATTCTATCCTTGTCATATTTATTTTAATGTAACCAAGTCAATGTCATGAATTATTCATTTTAAAATTTTGATATTTTGTCTTTTTCGATTAAGTTTTCTTATTTTAAGAACTATAACTATTAAAATTATTTACATCTTATTATTCTACGTTTATTGACACTAATTGCTACCTTTAATTGGTTTAGAAATACGAGTTTATTGTCTTATCATTCGCTTATATGACTACATTTCGCTTTAAGTTATAGGAAAAGTTGTAAAATTTTAAGGTAGTCTCTAATATAAATTTTGAAAAATCCCACTTTTATTTATTTATATTTAAATTAATTTTATTATCAATTTTATCAAATTTTTTGCTGAAAGTAAGCTTTTAAATGACAATACTATAATGAATTATAAAAGCGAAGTGTCAATAAACTTGTCACTATCAACACCTACTAGTACAAAAATGAGTTGTTAATTTAGAATAAGTTAATTGATAATAAAGTAATTTTTATCACAAATTAATAAAAGTAGGCCGATTTTTTCGAAAATTGGTATTAGGAACTCTTTTACTTTTAAAACTTTTTTTATAACTTATTTCCATATCTTCTCAAATAAATGCCTTTACTCTTGTACCATATTTTATATATATATATATATATATATATATATATATATATATTAAAATATATATATATATATATATATATATATATATATATATATATATATATATATATATATATATATATATATATATATTTTATATATATATAAAATTTATATATTATATATTTTTTTTAAATTTTTAAATAAATTTTTTTTTTAATTTTTAAAAATTATTTATTATATTAATTTAATTTTATAATTAAATATAAAATTATTATTCAAATATTTATTTGTGCTTTTATAATCATATTAAGTAAATTGAAAATATTTTCGGTTAAAATCTCAATGCAGCAAGGGGGAGAAAATTAACTATTTTTTAAATAGGATATTATACCATTTTGGTATGTTGGTATTTTTTTCCAAATTTAAAAAATTTTTTTAAAAATTAGCCACGAAAAGCAAAATTTTTTTATCTTTTAGTTTTTTAAAAAAAAAATTTAAAATTTTAAAAATTAAAGGGGGAAAAAAAAATTTTTCATATTTTTAATGTTTAATCCATAAATTTAAAATAAAATCTGACATTTTTTTAATAAATAGTTAAAGATATATCAATTTTAAATAGGTTGTTAGCCCCAACAGTTATTTTATTCACAAATATAAAAAAGACTTTAAAGAGACCATTATCCTTCAGTATCCCTTTTTTTGCAAATTTTTATTATATTTTATTTGCATACCTTTCTTGAACCCCCTTTTGGGTAAAATTTTTTATGATCTTGATAAAATATAACCTCCCTACTCGAGAATAGTTTTTCCTCGAGGACGTAGATAACGACAGAAGGTGTGAACCCTTTTTTATTATTTCATTTGATCGAGCTTTTTGATAAAGGGAAAAAGCATTGCTTTGAACGTCTGCTTATATGAAATAGAATAAAGGTCAAGCTTGTGCTTTTTCTTTTCTCTTGAGATATTTCCTGTTTATCCACTTTTGCACATCCGAGGTAGGTATGAAGCGACACGTTATTTGATTTTTCTTTGCTCCAAAAATAATATTCTAAAATGCTAAACCAATAAAATATATTTAAAATAAGAAAATATATGTAATTTATTTAAAAGCACTTTCAATTTGCACAAAAGTGTGCCGCTAAAATAAGGTAACAATATCAGTCCAAATTTTCAAATATTAAAAAAACTTATTTAAATTTTGCAAATGTCAAATAGACCTTACGTTTTTTTAGTTTGGATATCCTTTATATGAAATCTTTTCTTCGTTGTTACCCTTTAAATTAATAAATATCCAAAAAAATTTATATGAGTCTGGTTTGTTGAACTGTAAATTTATTTGTAAGTACCTATTCAAGGTAAAATTTAAGGTATACAAAATCAAAGGTACCTACGAAACTTTTTAGTGAAAAGCAAATGAAAAATGATTATATCTAAACATTAAAAACAATATCCTGAAAGATATGATATTTCAAAAATTTTTTAAGTAGCATTTTGTTGAAAACTTTTTAAATAAAATTTATTCTTGTAAAAAATTAATTTTAATTTTGGACCAGTGTATACAATTTTTTTAAATTCCCTTTCCAAAAAATGTATTTTTCCAAGAAAACTTTTTTTTTAAAAATGACCTAAAAATAAATTTTGGTCCGTTTTTTCTACCCATCTTTGAATATAACAGTAATTAAGTAATAAATAAAGGAACATTAAGGGGGAAAATAATTTAGGAAGTAATAGATGTAAAAAAGAAAATAAAAATTTGAAAAGACCTGAAATTGCTAAATTCTTTATCTTTCCAACTATACCCTAGGAAAGTAATAACTATGGTATGTATTTAAATCATTTTTGAAGTAGCTCAAAAAAATAGGTTTTAAGAAAAAAATATTTCGCAGTATTGCTACTGGAATTTATTTTTTAAATTATTCATTTTTTAGGGCGTACAATAAGGGCGGAAGAAAAGGGAAACTTTTACGGAATACCTCCTTCCTGACTTCAGACTCCCAAACTTACCAAAACTAAAATCTGCTTCCCTGTTTTTCAAGGGGTTAAGCATTTTTTTTTTTAAAAATACGGGCTTTGTGCCCGTAGATACTGATAGCTGTTTAAAACCACTATGAAAGTTTAAAAAAAAATGACCCAAACCCATTTTTTATAAGAAAACCCAAAGTTTTTAAAAATTTAAAATTTATCGCTGTGCTTTTTAGAAAATAAAGTACCAAATTGTTTAAGGACCAAAACGGCAAACATCAAATGAGTTAAACGGTTACTACTTAATAAATTTACTTTTAAACTAACAACAAACATATGGCAATATAGTAGTATTGCTAGTACTTTCGGAAACTTAAACACATTCTAACTTTTTCCCAAACCCTTGACCCCTGGTCCTTTTGTCAAATAATGATCACATTATTTACAAAAGTTTTTCCGACATGATAGCTCAAAGAAATATTCAACATGTTTTTTTATACTAGCTATACAAAAATAGACAGAAAATAAATTAACTGTAATACCACGTTATATTATATTATATCGATAGTACACATGAAAAGCCGACTCGAACTTTCGATTATAACAAAAATCTGAGGATCGCAAATTTGATAACGAATTACACAGGCCTGCGAAAAATTTGTGATTAAGCGTTTTTTTCATTTTTCGCCTAATTAGGACTTACATTGAGCTGAAAAAACCCCCCTTTTTTTTCCCTATCACGTACACTTTTTATATACCAGTATTATCTCTGAAATAAAAAAAAAAAAAAAAAGCTTTTTTTTTTTTCAAAATCTTGAGAGAGTTAAAAAACCCCTGTTTATTTGAAAATTTGTTGAGGGGTTTTCCCGTCCTTCGTAGAATATTGTTGGGGATTCCCCGAGACTCGTTTTTAGGATTTAGGACGAAACTATTATTTTTGTATCAATGTGGGTTGTTCGGGGGTTTTCTCGGAGGTTGTGCACCGAAATCTATCGGCGTTTCGTTGTGTACTTTTTATTTCATTGTGCAAAATGTCTATGGGGGGTAAAAATAGACCTGATGACTTTTTTTATATTTGTGGACAGTTCATAGTGAAAAGTTTAAAAGAAACATTACTGATTTCGTAAAAAAAGTATTTTGCATATTTTAAAGTAAAACTTGGAGATCAAGATAAAGGTTTGGGCACCACACGTTATCTGCAAGGTTTCGAAGAAGCACTGAGGCATTGGTTTAAAGGAACAAGAAAAGCCCTACCTTTTGGCGTACCAATGGCGGGGGGAACCCAAAATCACGTCGACGACTGCTATTTTTGTCTTTTTTTGATACTAAAGGTCATAACACAAAATCTCTAAAGTATATCAACTATCCTAATCTTCCGTCGGCAATAAGACCAGTTCCATGATGCTGATATACCTGTACCAACTCCCCCAAAGTCTTACAGTCCGTCGAATCTGAACCTTCAACAGATTCAGATATTGACATTTTTGAGCCATCTGCCTCAGGAAGCAAATGAACCGCAGTTATTTTCTCAAATGGAACTAAACGACTTGGTCAGGGATTTAGGACTTCCAAAAGATCTTTCTGAGATTTTAGGATCCAGGTTAAGGGAATTTACTGGCTCCAGGTACTACATTTTATTGGTATAGAAATCGTGAAGCTGAATTTGTCGATTACTTCGCCGCATCTGGTTCATTTGTATATTGCCAAAACATATCAGAGTTGGTTATTTATCTTGGTGCTCCTGAATATAATCCTACCGAGTGGAGACTTTTTTTAGACTCTTCAAAGAGAAGCCTTAAAGCTGTTTTACTTCACAATGGCAATTTATATGCATCTGTTCCGGTTGGTCATTCTACTCAGCTAAAGAAAATTACGAAAATCTTGAAGAACTGCTTTTGAGGATAAACTATAAGCAACACAACACAAATTTAACACCTGGCTTAAGAACGTAATTCGAGAAAGCCTTATCCCCCCCAAAAAAATTTTATTCCCCCCCTACATATAAAATTGGATGATGAAACAATATGTCAAAGCTCTAGACAAAAATGGTGATTGCTTTAAGTATTTTGGTGAATCTTCCCCGGGGTCTTTCTGATGCTAAACTTAAAGAAGGCATCTTTGTTGGGCCACAAAAAGAAGATTGATAAAAAATCATGAAATTGAGATGGTTATGCAGGAAGATAAAAAAGAAGCATGGAGAGCATTTAAAGAAGTTGAAATAAGTTTTGGAAACTACAAAGACCCAAAATTTTAAAAAGGTATTTTAAAAAGGTGTTGGAAAAATTTTTAAAATTTAAAATTTTTTGTAAAAAGGCATTAAAGTTCATTTCTACATGCTCATATGGACTTTTTTCCCGGGATAACCTTGGCGATGTCAGTGAAGAGCAAGGGAGCGCTTCCACCAAGCCCAAAGAGATGGAACGGCGATATCAGGGGCGTTGGGATGTTCGAATGATGGCCGACTATAGCTGGATGCTTAAAAGGGACCGTCCTACCGCAGAATATGCAAAGAAAACAACTAAAAGAAGCTTTCTGGAAAGGAAAGATTTTCCAAAAAAAAATAAAGGATTATTGTATATTATTTTTATTTTTTTTCGCGGTTTCATTATTTTGTTTTGTTGGTTTATTATTTTTTCTTGTTTTCTGCTAAAAATATATATAAATATTTTTACTTTTTTTGTAATGTTTTCCCATTTTGTTAAAACCTTACGTGATAGAAAAAAACTGAAAACAGATTTGAAATCAGAACCACTGGAATACTAAATTTCAGTTAGAAAAATTCAATTTCCCACATTTAGAACATATTTAAACGCAGGCCTGTGTTATTAATAAACCGATCTAAAATGATCTGCGAACAGGAAATGTTACTGAATATTTCAAAATTTTATTTAATCGCGAATGCTGCTTTTACTGCGCATGTAGATAGTAATAATAATAATAATAATAATAATATCCTTTATTTCCAACAAAATCATTTAAAATGACAACGAAACGTCAAACAATATATTTTAAATACATATAATTACTTAATTATATTAAAATCATATAAAGTATAAATACAATTGATTAAAATCAATTAAATCTCTGTGCAAAAAACAATTAAAATGAAACACTCTTCATGTACAGAAAAAACAAGTAAATTAAAAATCAAAGTTAAAAGAGTAGAAACATTTACTCTGCAGAAACTGCATTTTGAAATTTATCCTTGTTTTCTAGTTAAATGGGGGTAGATGGCAAAGATTTATAAGCCTTAACTGCACGAAAATTAAGATCCCCCTCAAAAACGTTGAGTTATGGGGAAGGAATACTAAGACCACCCCTGCCTCTAGTGACAATTGTTATGAAGTTGGGTAAAAACACAGTTTACACTGAAGAAATGAGGACTTTTTTAAATTAACATTACTAAGGCTAAGAAAATAAAGACTAGAAACAGTAAGAAAACCTAAACTATTAAAATGCGGTTTAAAAGAGGATCGAGAATGAATTTTAGGTATGCATCTGATAATACGCTTTTAAGTTGTGTAGAAGATCCCCCCCAAACAGAATCCCATAACTTATAAGGGACTGAACACAAGCAAAATAGAAGTCTACGGAAATGAATCTTTCAATCTTCGTATCAATGAACATACTTTTTTAGTTTTTTGCAGGAAGTAAAAATGATCTTTCCCAAATTGAAGTCTCCTATACTAATAACTCCTAGAAATTTAATGTTGTTGACTACTGGAATGGATTTACCATTCATCTTAGCATAAAAATAATGAGTTTGGGTTAAAGACTTTTTAAATGTTATTAGTCCAGTCTTATCTGCGTTTAATCCTAAATAATTTTGCTGGCACCAATTCTTCATCTGCTCTGCTGTACCCGAGCACGCCCCAAATAGGGTCCCCAAGCACCCACTCCCCCAATACAACCATTATCATCAGCATACTGACACACATGACCCGAGGTAAACACCCAAAAGACTGTTTACATAAAGCAGGAACAAATGGGCCCAATATTGAGTCTTGAGAAACACCCCTTTACCTCCGTAGTCCCTGAGAACCACTGCTTCCCATTACTTGTAACACATACTGTCTGCTTTCTTTCTGTGAGATATGATTTTAGTTATAAAGCACTTGCACCTGATAACCTTCCAGTTTATCCCTCATTAGCTGATGGTCAATAGTTCGAATGCTCTTGATAGATCAAAATACAGACTTACGACCTTGTCATTATTATCCACTTTACTCATTAAGTAACAAATAGTTTTAAAATTGCTAGTTGAGTAGAGCTTTTGGTACAAAAACCATGATGGGTATCTTTTCAAAAAAGTTATGAAGATGCAAAAAATCAATAATTCTAGAGTATATGGCTCTCCCCAAACACCTTAGAACCTGATGGCAACACTGACCTTGCCTGTAGTTTTTTCCCGCTGTCGCTCACATCACTTTTGCTTCTTAACCTCCGTAGGAAACCCCCCGAAGAAAAGACTCATTAATTATGTGAGCGAATGGTTCGAACACCCATTTACTTGCGTATTTGACTTTCTAAACTCGTTCAGGGAAAGCATCCGAGAACAAAAACTATTACTGCGTTTTTTAAACACCATGTATAAAAAACCCTATTTTTAAAATAATGCCAAAAAATCAAAAAGTTTCTTAGGAGTAACGTGCCCGTACCTCCTTTGTGTTTTTATTGCCCTCCGATCCTTTCCCCCGGGATCAAAACTTCGCAAGAGGAAAAGTGATCTATCCTTCCTGAAAATGTAAATTAATTACTCTTCCCGGACTTCGAAGGTAAAAAAGTTTTTTTTATGTTTCGGCTGTCAACCTAGAAACCCTTTACCATAAAGTAACGCTTTTTCTAATAACTAATATATTTTTAATGACTGAGTAGTATATACCTTACCTAACCCATTAAAACCCATGCATATTAATATTTTATTGGGAAAAATATATACGGTGTTGTGCCAGTGTAAATGGAGCAAGGATGTACTAAATTATGTTTTGAAAGACATTAAATACTAAAGATAAAAATCATTTACAGCACCATTAAAGAAAAAAATATACTCAGCAGTCTAAAAACAATAAAATATGTTTCGAACTGTTTGGGTATTTCTTTTTTAAAAAATAATTTTTAATTTTTAAAAACAAACTGCTGCAAAGTGTGATATAAGTTTTTGTTATGAAAATTTTTTTTTTCCTGGGGCATCTTAATTTTCTACGGAACAACGCAGCCTCTTGGGCTTTTTGTGCCTAATCTCCCATTTTTTTTTTATACCAATCCCCCCCCCACTAGTCTTGTTCCTTCTACAAGTCTTATAATCCCGAGAATGGTTGTTGAAATATTCCTGTGGCACAATCTGCAACTTGGGTCCCATTGTATAAGTATATCTTGTGTAGGTGTTCTCTTAGGTTATCGTGCCTGTTAGCTGCCCTGCTGTAATGCGAAGTTTTTTTCCATTTTATCTGAGCAGTTCTTTCTTCGTTCTTTTGAATGGGCCCTTTATGAAGCCTTTTTCATGTATTATTCTTCTGATGCTGAACCTGCTTATGTCTAAGTAGGACCGAAGCAGTTCCATCTGGCGATTACCCGACGAAGACGAAGCGAGACCACAAAAAACATTTTCATTAAAGGAAACATCACTTTAACCGGCTTTCCCCTCAAAGTACAAAGTGGAAAATTGTAAATAATACTGTTAAGCCTAGAAAAGTACGAGAAGATTGTGGTGCACCCAAATCTGTTGATTTATCCAATAAAGGTTTAATTCGTGGGAAAAAATTTATCAGATGTACGAAGAGCAAAATTTCCCCCACATTATTATCGCTTTCAGCGGGGCTATCCGAGGATGATTGTGACATAAGTTGTTCTACTACAACCTTATGGCGTACTCTACTCGTTGGGGTTTTATTTTAAAAAATAGACAAAAACAAGTTCAATTGATTACACCGCTTGCAACAACTTAGAATACAATTTTTGGGAAAAAATAAATAAGGTTAGATCGAAAAATAAAACTATAATGTACCTAGATGAGACATGGTATGACACTATGACACACCAAGTAAAGGATGGACTGATAAATCAAAAAATGTCACACTAAAGCTCCGCCCAAAAAAGGAAAAATAATAACAATTCTTCATGGGGGGTCAGAAGACGGATGGGTACCAAAATGTTTATTTTTGGCACCCAAAAAACATTTATATTCAATTTAGATTACTACTGCGATACAACTGCGGGAGTTTTTGAGGACTGGTTATAAAACAAATTATTACCGAATATACCACAAAGACCAGTATTGTGATGGATAATGCATCCTACCCCTAGTCGCCAGTTGATTAAAGTGCCAAGTTTCACCAACAGAAAAATTCAAGACTTTTTGTCTGACCGTGACATATATTTGAGAGTTATAATGTTAAGCAAATGTTAGAGGTTTTAAAGTGTACAATTTTTAAAAAAAAAAAAAAAAGTTTGCTATAAAATTGCAGAGGTAGCAGGTCACGAAATAGTTCGGATTCCGCCATATTACTGCATTTTCAATCCGATCGAGTTGATATGGCATAAACTTAAGTCTAATATACGCGCCCCACTAATACACCAACTTTTAATCCTAGTGTTTATTGTGCTGATAAAAACAAAAGTCAAAAATGTAACCGTTAAAACTGGGACTGTACTGAACGTTAAAAATATTGAAAATTCTTATCCTCTATGTATATAAATATAAATACCCCAGAACCTGTAAAAAAGTATTATTAATTTGGAAGATAGATATGGAGGTCTTATTTTTTTCTTAAATGCAAGTATTATATACTGTTAAAATATAGTATTACTGCAAATTTTTTTTGTTTTTTAATTCCCAACCAACTTTTCACTTTAGTAGAATTAATAAATTGTAAAAATTTAAATTTATTAGATTTATCTTTTTATCAGGTTGGCGGCCCTGCAAAGGAAATCCAAAAGTTTTTATATGATTTTATTGCATTCCGCCAAGTCAAATCAAGTTAGTTTCTTAGATCGTCAAAAAAATTTAGACACAAAATGCAAAACGAAACTAGTTATTTTCGAAGATTTTAGGCACGTTCTAGTAATACCAAATTAGGTTTTTGATTTGAAATTGGGTTTTTTATTAAATTATAATTAATTACCACTTTTATTAAATTATATTAATTATAATTTAAAAATTAATATGCAGTTTAAAATTAAAACAGCTAAAATATTAAATAGCTCAGGTTTTAACTATTTATTCTTTTAAACTCTTCCTTGATTATATTATCCAGATCCTCATCGTCAATTTAATTTGATAGCTTTCGATAGCACTGCTCTGCTTCGTGAGATCTATTTAATTTTTAAATTTAAATAAAGTTAGAGTTCCCAGACACCTGCGTGTTTGTTATCCTTTTTATTTGCTTCAGTGCATTTTCCCCTAAGCATGTCATTTTCTTAAATATATTCTTCCTGGTAAACCAAACGGGGAGTTTGGTAAATTTGGAATTGGTAAAAATAAATTTTTTCTTTGATTATCGCCCAGTTTTTTAACACATACAGAAACGTAAACCAAAAATGAATATATCGGTGATCAAACGAATGAATTATACGGAGATACTCATCTTTTTTCCTCTAGACGACCTTGGAAAGGGCATGGCCGAAAGTCCTGAATGGGAAATCACCTCCTAAAATAAAATAAAATAATTATTTAGTAAGATAAAAAAAACCAAGCACAAGGTTACGTGCATGTTTAAATAAAGGTTAAAAGGACATATGACTTTAATTTAGATAGTTTTAAAAAATAAACTTTTTAGTTTTTTCCAAGCGCCATTTTATCTAACTCAGGACTGTGCGGGCGGTTGGGCCAGGTTAAGTTCTGGCCTGAAGCACGCAGTGTGTTTATTACACGAAATGTTTGGGCGTGTTTTCCCCTAGGTAATTTTTTTAAAGGGGGATGTTAAGTAACCCAAAAAAACAAGTCACTGCGGCCATTATTAGAATGTGCAAAAAAATTCCCTCATTTTGAAATACCCAAGGGGTCAGGTTAAAATATATATGGTTTATCCTTATGTCCTAACGTGATGTCCCATAATCTAACGATTATCTGGAGGGATATCTAAATAACAAAAGGTCATATATATATATATATATATATATATGTATATATATATATATATATATATATATATATATATATATATATATATATATATATATATATATATATATATATATATATATATATATATATATATATATATATATATATATATATATATATATATATATATATATATATATATATATATATATATATATTTTAATATATATATATATATATATATATATATATATATATATATATATATATATATATATATATATATATATATAAAAAATTTTAAAAAACTTGGACCATGCTCTTTTGGGTAATTCTTTATAAAAATAATAAAAAAAGTCCTATGCACATTGGTCCGGAAACCAGGGTTTTTCCGAAATACAGGAGTTAAAGTTTTTTTTTTCAATTTTTTCAAATGACATAAATACCACTTAACCGATTTTAATGAAACTTAGAATTTGAAAGTGTATTAATAAAGTGCATAGTTTAAGTAAAAATCTGCTTACAGCTGCGGCAGTGGCTGCGTACGGGGTAACTGTAAAAATGTATTTAGAGAAAGAATATGTGCGCCATATTTTGCCAATTTTAATGCACCAGTTATGAAATTACATAACCACAAAAGTTACCTCTTGGTGTTTTTCGTTTAGGGTTTCCTTTAGCAGATATGGTTAATTTTATAAAATGTGCAAAGTACCCATTCGTCGGCGTAATGAAAAAAAGAAACTCAAACACCATGATTATTCAAAACTATTGTTTTTGTACAATACACAATTGACTTAAAGCTAAAGAAAATGTTGAAAGTGACCACCATTAGCGTTGTTACAAGCATTTAACCTTCTCCGCAAAGATCTTACTTTTCTGCAAATATTGTGATCTTCTCTAATGATGACAAATGCATTTTCTATTCTTTCCAATAATTCTTCTCGTGTATTTAATGGTGTTTTATAAACTATTTCTTTTAAATGACCCCACAAATAAAAATATAGTGGATTCAGGTCCGGAGATCCAGGTGGCCATGGCACTGGACCTCCACGACCAATCCATCGGTGACCGTATGTGTCAGCTAAATATGTTGGAACCGCATTGTACCATTTCTCACAAAAAGTGGTAGTAACTTAACTAAAAAATTTAAATATGATTCCTGTTCAAGACGATTCGGTAGAACAACAGGACCACTTATGTTATTTCCAATAACACCAGCCCAAATATTGATGGAAAATTGATACTGCGTCAATAATTGATACTAAGTCAATTGTGTATTGTACAAAAACAAGAGTTTTGAATAATCATGGTTTTTTCTACGATTACTTTTTTCATTACGCCGATGAATGGGTACTTTGCACATTTTTATAAAAATAACCAATCTGCTAAGGGAAACCCCAAACGAAAAAATATCCATAAAACAGGTAACTTTTTTTGGCTTATGTAATAAGCCATATCTGGTCATCAAAATTGGGAAAGTCATGGCGCACATATTTTTTTTCTAAATACATTTTTACAGTTACCCCCGTACGCACCCACTGGGGTGTAAGCAGATTTTACTTAAAAAATATCTTTATTAAACACTTTAAGTTTAAGTTTCATTAAAATCGGTTGAGTGGTATTTAGGTCATTTGAAAAAAAATTAAAAAAAAAAGAAACTTTAACTCCCCTATTTCGGGGAAACCCTGTTTCCGGACCCATTTAGGACTTTTTTTATTTTTTATAAAGAATTTCCCCAGAGCGATGGTCCATGTTTTTGAAAAACCCAAAAAAAAAAAAAAAAAAAAAAAAAAATTTTTTTTAAATTTAAAAAAATTTTAAAAATTTTTTTATTTTTTAAAAATTTTAATTTCCCGGGGGGAAAAAAAAAGAACGGGTCCTTTATAAAAAAAAAATTTCTTTTAAAGTAAGATTGGGATAGAAACATTTCATATTTAACGCGGTTTCAAAAAATTGAAAAAACTTAAAAAGGTACAAGAGTAAGTGCATTTATTTGAAGATATGGAAATAAGTTACTAGAAAGAAGTTATTCAAAATTAAGATAGTCTCTAATACCAATTTTCGAAAAAATCGGCCTACTTTTATTAATTTGTGATTACATTTATTTTAATATCAATTTAAATTTTTAATAACAATTTTATCAAATTTTTTGCTGTTAAGTAAACATTTAAAGCTGACGTTACTGTGTCTAATGAATTATAAAAGCGAAGTGTCAATAAAGCTTGTCATTATCAACTTTACTACTAGTACAATAATGAGTTGTTAATTTGGAATTAGTTAATTAATATTAAAATAATTTTTATCACAAATTAATAAAAGTAGGCCGATTTTTTTGAAAATTGATATTAGGAACTATCTTTTACTTTTGAACAACTTTTCCTAGTAACTTATTTCCATATCTTCTCAAATAAATGCACTTGACTCTTGAACCATTTAAAAAGTTTTTCAATTTTCTGAATACCGCGTATAAAATTTGTTAAATGTTTTTATCGTCTTACTCTAAAAAAATAGCAAACAGAAGTAGTTTTTGATAAAATTAAAAATAAAAAGTTTTTTACTATTGTTAACCTTTTCTATGGACGTGTCAGTGTGTTGAATAGGAAAAACTTCTTTATTTTTTGATTTTATCGAAAAAAAGTCACTTGTAAATTTTTTGCTACTTCTTAGAGTAAGATTGGGATAAAAACATTTAACATATTTTATACGCGGTGTTCAAAAAAAAACTTTTATTTATTTCTGAATAAAATTTCATTATCAATTAACTAATTCCAAATTGTACTAGTAGGCATTGATAGTGACAAGCCTTGACGCTTCGCTTTTATAATTCATTAGCCGCAGTAACGCACCCGTATAACAGCAAAAAAATTGATAATAAATTGATATTAAAGAATTTAAATTGATATTAAAATAAATTTAATCACAAATAAAAAAAAGTAGGCCGATTTTTTCAGCTTGTATTAGAGACTACCTTTTAATTTTGAACAACTTTTCCTAGTAACTTATTTCCATATCTTCTCAAATAAATGCACTTTACTCTTGTACCATTTTAAGTTTTTTAAATATTTTCTGAACACCGCGTATATAATATGTTAAATGTTTCTATCCCAATCTGACTTTTAGAAGTAGCAAAATTTTTTTTATCAGGAGTAGCTTTTTTCGATAAAATCAAAAAATAAAAAAAGTTTTTTCTCTTCAACACCTTTTCCGTGGACATACTGTATATATACCGGGTGTTTCTCAAAGGTGGTTCCCCCCTATAACTTTTTTATTTTTTAGAATGGAAAAATGAAATTTGGCGTGTCGATATATGACCCAAATATGCATTTAATGACTTTTTCAATTGTTTCTGACGTTTTCCCGGTTTTTCCCCGGGAAATGACCTCAACTTTTGAATTTTAAATGGAACACCCTGTATTTTTTTCACCTATCCGAAAAAATGACATCCTAAATACAATGACACCCCATTTTGTAAATTTTTTGACATTTTTGTTTGAAAATATTTAATTATTTAAAATTCAATCTAGAGTGCCATGACGTCTTAAAAAAACCCAAATTTTGAGTCAAAAAGGGGCGTAAAAAAATAGTTTGAATTATCTGACGCATTTTATGTTTTTTTCCAAAAAGGAAAAAAAGATTGAAAAATTTTATTTCTAGACCTAACTCTTTTTTTTTTAAATAGAACGAAGGGGCTCTTTGGGAAATATTTAAAAAGAGCATTTTTTTTTCTAAATAATTTAATCCCCCACACTTGATATTTTAAGTTAAATTAACACTTAAAAAGAAAAAAAATAGGCATAGCAGTTGTTGCTTATAAAATTTTTAAAAACATCCGGGCTGCCCACTCGATTAAAGAAGTCATATGTATTTCGGAAATTTTTTATCAGGTGGCGGAAATAAACAAAAACGTTAATGTTAAACAATGATTTCACAGTTTAATAATTAAAGGGGGGGTTTAAATTTATTTAAAGTTATTGCTTTTTTAAAAAGGTTTTTTAAATTTTAAAATACCTATAAATATAATAATTAATAAAATTAATATAATAATTATTATTCTTATAAAAACCCTACTATGCCTTTTTTTTGCTTTATTAGTGTTGATTTAACTTAAAATATAAAATTGTGGGGTATCAAATTTTTCCCAGAAAGAAAGGCTTTTTTAAACAGGCAACGGGGCCACCATTTTATTTGAAAAAATTGAGTTAGGTCTGGGAAATAAAATTTTCTTTTTTTCCCTTTTTCTGGAAAAACATAAAATACGTCAGAAAATTTAAAAACTTTTTTTCACCCCTTCTTGCCCAAAATTTTTTTTTCCCGATGGCCCCTAGTTTGAATTTAAAAATTAAATATTTTTTTAAAAGAAAATGTCAAAAAAATAATTTTTAAATTTAAATTTTTTTAAATAAAAAAAAATTCAGGGTGTTCCCTTTTTAAAATTAAAAATTGAATTTAATTTGGGAAAAACCCCAAAAAAAACAATTGAAAAAATCCAATTTTTTAGGTCCTATATTAACAAGCCAAAAATTTCCCAAATTTTTTAAATTTTAAAAAAAAAAAAAGTTATAAGAGGAATTTTACGGGAAAAAACCCCGGGGTTTCAGCTCACCTCCCCTCTTAGGTAGCTCTTTTATTATTCACTGTAAAATTTTCATATTTTCAGACGTTTTCCTTTTAAACCCACGGTGCATTTCAGAAAAATAATTTTGGTTATACAGGGTGTCGCAAAAAAATGTGACGTCACGATGGTGCATTTTTTTAAATGGAAACCCTTTTATTTTTATATATTTAGGTACCCCTTTTAGTCAACTATCTTCCCCTAAAATTTTTTTAAAATCGGTTCAGTAATTTTAGAGAAAAATAATAAAAAAAATTTAAAAAAAAATGTTTTGCACCATTGTGTTTAAAAATGAATAAAAACACTTTATTTTTTTTTATTTTTAAAAACGAGCCCCTGTATATTTTTTGGTCGTTAGATGTAAAAATTAAAAAACAAACATTTATGTTTAAAAATTTAAACCCATCGAAATTCCTTTAAAACATTAAAAAATTATTCGTTAAAAACTCATTTTTGCATGTATTTTTTAAAAGTAAACCAATTTTAAAAAAAAATGATAAATTTTGGGTATTAAAAAAAATTTATTCCCTTTTTAAAAAAATTCCCCAATAACTTAAATTTTTAAACCCAGAAATTGGTTAAAGTTGCATAAATGTTAGCCGAAAAAAAATTAAAAAATTAAAAAATTTTGTTTATTCAACATTTAATGTTTTTTTTTAAAATTTAAATTTTAAATTTAATTAATAAATAATAATAATTTACTCGAATTTTTTTAATATGTCAAACTAAGATTTTGTAAGTTAAATAAACTCCAATGTCAATAAATTGTTTTTCCCTAACCTATCATTTTTTTTTCAATGTTATTGCTATTTAAAAAAGATGCGAAAATGAGTTTTTAACGAATAACTTTTAATGTGTCAGGAAATTTTGATAAAGGGGGATAATTAGAAAAAATGTTTGTTTTTTAATTCTACAATTTAAACCCCCTAAAAATATACAGCGGCTCGTATTTAAAATAAGAAAAATAAATTCTTTCAAATTTGAAGAGTTTGACACTAAATTTTGGACACCCTGTACAGTTCGAATTAACCCAAAATTTGGGATAGGCGACTGATATAACCCTACTTAATAAGTTTCTGGTTTAATTCCATTTAAACAAGCCCTATGGGTATTTTTATTTATTTTTTTAAAAACAATGGTGCAAAAAAGTTTTTTTTTTTATTTTATTTTTTTTTCTGAAATTACTGAACCGATGTTGACAAAAAATTTTAAAGGGAAAATGGTTGACTTTAAAAAGGTACCTAAATATATAAAAAAATACACGGGGTTCCATTTAAAAAAATCATCGTGACGTCCCTTTTTTTCGACCCCATAACCCAAAAATATTTTTCTGAAATGCACCTTAGGTTAAAGGTAACGTCTGAAAAATATGAAAATTTTACAGTGAATAATAAATGAGCTACATAAGACGGGGGGTGGGCCAAAGGGCCCTGTATATATTTTTCAACAAATAAAATGTGTTTAGCAAACCTTCCCAAATTTAAAATATAAAATTAAAAAAAACAAAAAAGGAAATTTCTTATCTAAGCCATATTTTGTAAATAAATACTTTAAATACGGTTTTTTATTTTAAATATCCGGAAATG
>JAHBCN010000490.1:0-179931 GCA_019359885.1 Listronotus oregonensis | reverse complement strand
TGCGAATATTAAATAATATTAATAATATCCTTATTATTTGTTTATTTTCAATATCATAACATTTTTCCCCTAATTACAGGCTTGTGAATAATAATAGCTGATTATTATTTGGGTTTTTTCATAATCCTTTTCTTGTGCTGGATAAGGATGCTTTTTTCCCCATTTCCCTTTTTAAACGGGTTGTCAAACGTCAAACATTTTTTTTTAAAAAACCCCCTTTTTCGTAATACCGGGGATATTTTTTTCCCGGGCAATAGAAGCATTTAAAAATTTTTTTTAAAAATAAACGGCAGTTGATCGTATATCCGGGTGAGGGTAAGAAAAAATTTTTAAAAAATTCTTAATAACGATTAACAACACTAGTACTAATAATAATAACGATAAACTGCGTTAAACAAAACTCAATTTAAAATTATCAGGTTTTACAAACAATGCACTTGACTTCCATCTGATAAAAACCCCGCGTTGTTTATCAGACAGTTTAAAAAGGGGGTAAGGATACGAGTAGAGCAGTTTTCACCATTTTTTTTCTTTTTTATTTTTTTAATGGGCTTATAAAAATAATATCATTGTTTTTAAATTTTTTTGGGGGAAAAAATGACAAAATTTATAACTTTGACACAAAATGAGTCTCGGGGGATAAAACAAAAAAAAATTTTTTTTTCCCCAATATTTTTCTTGCCTTGGTTATTTTTTTAAAAAAAACTGTTTTTTAAAAAATCGGTTAAGCCGAAACAAATTTAAAAAAAATTTTTTTTTTCAAATGTATTTTCTTTCTCCTCCCGATATTTGACGGTTAGGAAAAATTTTTAAAAAAAAATTTTCCCCCCTTTTTTACATAGTTTGTAAAAAAACTATCGACGACATTTTTTAAAATATGGCATTTTTTTAAATAATCCGTGTTTTTTTTTTTTTTTTTTTTACCCCCTTTGTGGCAGAGTTGGAAAAAAAATTTTTCCCATCATTTTCTCGAATTTTACTAAAAACTTTTTTTCCAAAATTTATGCGATGGGGGTTCTCGAAATTTTTCGCCGGAGGACGCCCTTTTTCAGTACACCCTGTTTTGCATTAAAATTATGTTTTAATAGCTATTTAAAAAGATTCCTGATTAAAATGAAAAAAATTTGGGAAGAACCCCCTTCTGAAAAATTTAAAAGACATATAAAAATAACTATTAATATAATTTTTATACTTGTAGTTTTTTTAAAAACGTTTCTTCAATTCAAGGCCCAATCTGAATCGTCGAATGTTAACTATTTAAATTTTTTATAAAAAATTTTTTTAAAAATAATTCTTACCAAAATTTACATAAATAGGTTAGTATGTACCTCATTGATAAATGATGCATTTAAATATTAGTTCTTAAATATTTTTTTTTTGCTTCCAGGATAAATTTTTAGCCCAAAAATATTGTTGATCCGATGTTTTTCGATTAATAGGAGGATGGCCAAATCTGGAGTGGGAGAAAAAAATTTTACCAGCAAAACTGGCCTTTGATATAAAAAAGGGGGGACCCGGTTTTTTTGGAAAAAAAAAATACGGAAAAAAGATAAACCCAGAAAGAATGGTTCCCGGATTCATTTGACTTATCAGGTAACCTTGATAACGGATTTTTTGTTTTGATTATTTCTTTATTTAGAAATTTTATTATTCAGTTTGGGCCCCCTTGAAAGTATAAAGAAGGATAAAAAAAAAAAAATTTCCCCCAAAAAGAATATTTGCCCCCATATATCCCACATATTAATGGCACATGTTTTGTATCATTAAAATTGATTATCATCAAAAATTTTGGAAGTTTAAATTAAAAGGCTTTTTGACTTAAGACATTGGTTCTGTGACTTTCTTCCAGCAAATGTTGATTATTTTATACCCCCTTTTCCCCTTTTACATTTATTTTTTCGGCCGTTAATGTTCATAATAAGTATTGGTTGGGATCTACTGCGCAAGGATTTCCCCTCGCTTTTCCCAAAACCCTAATTTTAATCATTGGATGTCTTGTTTAGAAGTTGTTTTTCCCCCAAAAAAATTTGTTACAAGTCTCCTAAAAATATGGTTGATGGTTTAAACAATCCGGGGAAAAAAATCTAGAAAAAAATATATTGGATTTTTTTCCCCAAAAAAAAAAACAATTGTTAGTAACACAAAACTGTAAAAAAAAGCCGTCCACTTTTTGGCAAAAACTCAAAAGTATAAGTGATAACTCAAATATTATAAAATTTTCTGAAAGAGTAGGCAATTTCAGTTAAAAAATTCTTTTAATTTCCGGGGAAATTTTGGGGGCCCCAAAAATTTTTAAATTTTTAAATTTTTAAGTTAAAATCGGCTTTCGCGCGGCAATTTCCCGGGGGGGGGCGCGCCGCCATGTAGTAAGCGTAGTTTGTAAAATTTTTTTTTATGCAAATTTTAAAAAAAAATTTAAAAAAAATTTTTAAAAATTTGGATCTAATGTTCAAAGAAAATGATCCCCGGGTAATAAAAAAAATTTTCCCCCAAATTTTTAAAAAATTTTTTTTTGTTAATTAAAGTTTTTTTCGGGGCTCTTTGTAATAAAAGGGGTATAAAAGTTTCCTTTTTTTAAACATATTTAAAAAGACTTATGAAAGTTTATAAAAAAAATTCAATTAATTATTAACTTTTTAAGTAAAAAGAGTGAAACATTTTTAAAATTTTTTTTAAATTTTTTTTTTTTTTAAATTTTTTAAACTATTACTGATTTCATCTTCATATAGGCATTTTATAATAACTATTTAAATTTTTTTCCCCATTTTTTTAAAAAATTGTTTATAAACAAATTGAATAATTAAATTTTAAAAAAAAAAAATTTTTACCATGTTGGTTTGCCTATAAAAAAAAAGTTTTTTTTTTTTAAAAAAACAATATTTTTTGATAATTGTTTTTCATATTATTATTATTGAAATAAATTATTAAGGAACGTTTTTTAAATCATAATTTTTATTTTTAATATAATGGAAAAAAATTTTTTTTAACAATTTTTTCATTTTTTTTTAACAATTTGTTAAAATTTTTTTTTAAAAATTTTTTATATATTTTTTTTTAAAAAAAAAATTACAAAAAACAACCTACAACAATATGGAAAAAAATTTTTTTTTCGATTTAAAAAAAATTTGGGCCCCGACGGGAACCTTTTTTTTTAAAAACATAAATGTCTTTGAATGGAAAAAAAATTTTGTCAACAATGTATTCATTTATTTTTCAACAATTTTTTATAAACTTTTTTTTTTTATTTGTTATATTTTTTTTTAAAAAAAATTAAAAAAAAAGCAACTTGCAAAATATGGCAAAAATATTTTTCGATCTTTTTAAAAACTTTTTGGGGCACGACTTAGTCCAAGGCTGCCTCAATTTGTCAACAAACAAATTTGTAATTTCCCAACTATTGCAAATACATTTGACAAATGGTGGAAAAAAAAATTTAGAAAGTTATTATAAAAGGGCCTAACATAAAGATGAAATCAGTAATATTTTAAAAAATTAAAAAAAAATATATTTTAAGAAACTTTTTTTAAAAATTTTTCATTTTTCTTTTTTTAAAAAATTAATGAAATTTTTTTTAATAAACTTTCATAATGTCATTCGGATTTTTTAAAAAAAGAGCCCCAAGAAAAATTTTTTGGGGGACATCAGAGACCCGTAAAAACTGTTAATTAAAAAGAAAAACTTTTGAAAAAAAACAAATTTTTTATCGCGGATTATTTTTTTAAAAAATTTCTAGATCCCGGAAATTTTTAAAATTTTTTTTATTAACATTTAATTGCATAAAAAATTTTTTAAAAAAAGTCGCTCATTAAATGGGGCGGGGGCATAAAAATAACCCAAACCCGATTTTCAACGTTAAATTAAAATTATAAATTTTGGGCTACAATTCTGCGAATCCAGAACTTTCTTTAAAATTTTATATTATTTGACCCCCCCCTATATTTTTTGGAGTTTTTATAAAAAATCTGAACGGCTATTTTCTTACATTTTTTTGTTAATAAAAATTGTTTTTTTTTTTTGCAGAAAAAAAAAATTTACGTCGTTTTTCTGATGCCATTCCGGATCGTTTAAACCATCAACCATATTTTAAGGGGACTTTTAACTAATTTTCGACCTCTCCGGCTAGCCCTTTTTTTCTTTTCCTCAGTCCCATTTCCCCCGGGCCCGGTAACTGCACCATCTAAGACTAAAATTTCCCCGCTAAATGTAAATGGTGAAATCAGGGGCTTTAAAAATTTAAAGTTATAAATTTTTTATAAAAAAAAAGCATCAAAAAAACTAGGTTTTCAAAAAATTTTAATAAATTATTTTTATCACATGTACACTTTAAAAAAAAAAAGGACAAAGTATGACTGTACCCCCAAAAAATATGACTATAATGTATTTGTCTGAAAAGTTTTTGTTAATGTAGGGGCTTAAAATTTTTTGTTTAAAAAGGTTGGTTCCATCTTCGAAAAACGTTTATTGTACGGATAGGGCAAACCCAAACCCAAAAAAATAACGGTGTTTATTTTTGGGGGCCGCGTCATAAATTACAGATTGTTTGGGGGTTAAAAAAAACCCCCTAGTAGAAATAAAATTTTTCTAGGTAAAGGGGATAAATTTGGAGAGACGAATTTGACATAAATTTTTTAAATTTTCCCCCTTCCCGATCCCCCCCAAAAGGGATCTTTTCCCCCGGGTGACCAAGTAGTTTTAAGGGGGAGGTTTAGCAGAAGTTTAAAAGTTGCGAACCAGCTTTTTTTACCATTGATGGATCTAAAGCTAGTACAGGTAGGTTATTTTAAATTTTTTTTTTTCTTTTTTTTGGTTTAAAAAAAAAATATATATTTTGGACATTCACCGACTGAGTTTATATTTTCTTTTTTTTAAAAAAAAATTTTTTGGGAAATTTTTTTTTATCCCTTTTTTTTTATTTTTTACTCCGTTTAAATAGTCGAAAATAGGCTTTTTTATTTTACAAAAAAAATTTTTTTTACTGTGGGAAACCCCCAAAAATAACTCTACACCGGCTATAAATATTCCAGTTCCCGTTATGATTGTTTTTTTGGGGGAAAAAAAAAGGGGGGCTTCTTTTTCAGTTACCCCACCTGGAAACTTTTTTTTCGGTTTTTGGGGGAAAATAAAAGGGGTTTTTTTAATTTTAGGCTAAAAAAGGGGGGGTTCCCCAAGGGGTTTTTCATAAAAATAAAAAAAGGGAAAACAAAAAATTTAACTTATTTTAAAAAAGGTCATTGGGGGAGATGCCCTGATTCATGGGCTTTTAAGGGGTAAACATAAGTTAAATTACCAGATAGTATAACTTCGGACTCGGTATTGGAACCCCGTGATCCGAGCTTCGACAGTGTTGGCAATGAAACTGCTTTATTAACAGAGACGTGTTATTTCAAAAGAGGGCTTTTTTAAAAAATGCATTCAATGTAAAAAAAAAAATGGGTCTTTTCTTATGGGATTTTCGTCTGATATATAATTGGGGGAAAAAAAAAGCCGCTTTGCTAACTAGAACCCAAACCCTGACCGACTAGAACTTAGGGTTTTTTTTTGAAGAACATTTTAAAAAAACCTGTTTTTTTCCCCCCAAAATATATTCACAATTATTTAAAAGAGTTTTTTCCACAGATCATTTTCAAACAAAAATTTTTTTCCATAAAAATCAATACAAAAAAAAGGGGTTTTTCCCCAAGGGTTAGTTGTGGTTAGTTTTATATTCTTTGGGGAAAAAGGGGGGGCAATTAACAGTTTATTTGGTTTGGCGACAGTAAATGGGGGGAAAAAAAACAAGTTCGGTTTGGTCATTAGGCAGATGTACATTATTATTATTATTATTATTATTATTATTATTTTTTTTTTCCTTTGTATTTTTTTGGGGGTTCCGATTTTTAAATTTTTTGGCCCTTGGTTGAATAGTGTAATATTTCGATATTATTTAAATTAGGAATTTTTTTTTTGTTCTAAAAATTTTTCAAAAGTAGAGTCTGTTTTTTTTGTGTTTTCCAAACCTTAAACTGTTTTGCCCCGGGGCCGCTTCCTAAGAATATATTTACCACTTAGAGGTATAAATTCACCTTATTTTTTTTATTGATACTTTAGTCGGAAAAAAATTGTTTCAAAATGACTTGTGAGTTGAAACTGCAGTAACAATTTGTGAATATATTTTGTGGAAAAAAAAAAAATAGTAGTTTTTTTTATCAGTGTTCTTCATGATGTTTAAACCCACCAAGTAACGGCTAATACCATAAATTTTTTTTAAAATTTTTTAATTTTCTCTATAAAAATTATTAACAAAATTTTTATTTTTTTTTATATGGTAAGTGTTATATATTTTTTTTTTGGTAATTATTTTTTTCCCCCGGGTTTTTCTAATACGTTGTTAAAATTTTGTTTATAACTTCCACAAATAATTTAGACAAAATCAAAACCCCTAAGTTCTAGTCGGTCATGATTAGTTCTGGTTAGAAAAGGGGTTTTTATTTTTCCCAATCATATTTTAGAAAAAAAAATGCTGGGACATTTTAAAAAAGACCCTAAATTATTACACAAAAAAAAAAATTTTTTTTAAACCCGAGTCCCTGCATAAAAAGGGGTTTTTTATTGTAACCTGTCACGGGGATCTCTAGACGCCAGTAACTTCGGGGCCCTAGGTATGTTCAGTGATCCTGACTTTGTGATTTTGGGGGTTTTTTTAAATTTTTTATTATGCTGACCGAGTCTTGACTGTGTTTTTTTTTGATATTCACATGTTATGTTGAAAAAATTTTGGGTTTTTGGCATTTATGTCGGGTTTTTTTAAGGGTGGTTTTCTCAGTAACATTTTTTTAAAAAAGGTAAAAAAATAATTTTAATAATTTGGTATGTAAGTTTTTTTTTTATTTGATTTATTTTTTATTTTTATTTTTTTCTCTTTGACGGGAAACAACTGGTACTTCAAAATTTTAAATATCACCGCCGGTGTATTAAATTTGCTATTACTATGATTGGATTTCTTTTTAAATAAGAAGTTTTTTATATTCTTTTTTTTATATTTTTGGTTTAAAATATTTATTTTTTTGAATTCCAATCTGACTTGCTGGCTGCTTTAAAAAAAGGGTTTAATGTAATTTTAGTACCTGGAAAAATGGATTTATCATTTCCCCAAGACCTACACCCTTTTTTTTGGGGGTTAATTCCGTCGGGGGAAAACCAAAAAAAAAAATTAGATCAAATCCTTTTTATCATGACTCCTTGATTTAACATTAACAAAGTTTAACCCCCCTGGCCCCGGGAAAAATTTTTATAACCAAATTTTTGAAGCAATAAAAAAAGACTCGTAAGGCGTTTTATTGTATTTTTTTAAAGTCATATCCTAATAAATCATAATTAGCCCCGTAACTGGGGAAAAATTGGAAAGTTGGTAACAACCTCCGGGTTTTTTTTGTTCTGTGGCCCCAACCCAAAAAATCACCCCTAACAACCTTTTAAAATGAAAATTAGGTGTTTTTTTCCCCAAAAAATTTCCCCAGTAAAAAAAATGAAAAAAATTTTAAAAAATTAAAATTTTTGGGAAAAGCCTCCCGGGGTTTTGGGGTCACTAATTACAATCCCTTTTGGGGGAAAAAAAAAGGTTTTTGGGGGGCCCCCTATCAAAAAACCCCTAGAATACAGAAATGGGAAATTTAAAAATTCAAAATTTTTCCTTTTTAAAACCCCTATCGGGGGGTTTTTTAGGTTGTGTTACTTTTCGTGAGGATCAAAAAAACTAAAATGACAGAAATGGGAAATTTTTAAAAAATTTTAAAAATTTTTTTTAAAAACTCTTTCGGGGTTTTGGGCCTGGTTGAAATTCCCGGGGTGGTTCACCCCCTTTAAAAAACCCCAAGGATCTTGAAAAAGAAGAATTTTTTTAAAAAATTTAAAATTTCCCCGGGGGGGACTGGGGTTTTCTGTTAAAATTGAAACCGCAGTTAAAAAACGGGGAGGGGGTTTTTTTTTGGTTAGGGGTTTTTCCCCCTCAAAAAACCCCCCCAAGTGACAAAAAGGGAACATTTTTTAAAAATTTTTAAAATTTTTCCCCTAAATTATATCTTGGGTTTTTTGAGTGCAAAGAATCCGCGGCCAAAAAAATGTGAAAGTGGTTGCAACCCCTCAAAAACACCCCCAAGAGATACAGAAATGGGAAAATTTTGTTTGGGGGTTTTTTTTAAATTAATGAAAACTTGAATTTATTTTTTTAATAATTTAACTACTTTTTTAACCCAAAAAATTTTTTCGCATATTTAAAAATTTAAAAAAATTTTGGTAACTAGCTTCATTCTTCACCGATCCCAAAACCCCCGAAAGACGTTTTCCGGGGGTAGAAGAATTTTTAAAATTTTTCCATTTCTGTAACCCCTAAGGGTGGTTTTATTGGGGTGCAACCACCCCTCGATTTTTTTTTGTGGATTCGTAAAACGGCCCCAAAAAAACCCCAAAAGACGTTTCCGAAGTAAAATTTGAATTTTGAAAATTTCCCCCTTTCTGTAACTCCTAGGGGGGGGGTTTTTAAAGGGATGCAACCTCCTTTTCTAATTTTTTTACCACGTATTCTAACCCTGTAAGACGATTTCCGATAAATTTTTTAAAATTTTTAAAAATTTTTCATCAGTTTTTTTTTTGGAGATTATTTGGGGGAAAAAAATACCCTAATTTTTCAATTTTTATTAAAGCAGATGTAGGGGGTGAAAAACGGGGGAAATTTTCCTAATCCTACAAAAAAAAATTTTTTTTAAAAACGGACTGTTTTTAATTTTTTCCCCTTTTTTTAGTTTTTTCCCCCACCTTTTTTCTTTGGGCTTAAAAAAATAACCGTGGTTTCATTTAAAATTGGGGAAAATACTGGGTTTTACGGAATCTGAAAATATACAAAGCAAGTAAATGGGGGGGTAAAACAGATTTATGTCAAATGCTGACTTTCCCCAAAATTATTTTTTTATCTTAAAAAAAAAAAATTACTTTTGAAAACACCCCGGGATAGTTATACAATTCCCAAAACCCCTCTTGTGGCCCCCGGAGGGAAAAACTCTTGAAAAAAAATTTTTAAATTGCTGTATACCTGAAATTACTGGGCCGCCCGAAATAACCCCAACAACCAAACTAATTTTTCCCCAAATTTTAAAAAATTTTTTAGTAGTAATCCAAAAATTAAAAAAAAATTTTAATATAATTAAAAACTACACAAATCAAATTTAATTAAAAACAAAAAGGGGCCTCTGTTCCGGTGAAGGCCCCCCGGGGGGTTGGTGTGAGATTAGATCATGGATCGACACAAGAAGGGCCGGTCCTGGCGAACTAACTGCACATTGTACTGGACCCCGAAAAGTTGCATATTGTGAACTTTATGACCAGGCGATGCTACATTTACTTTTAAATTTTAAGCCGCAAGAATGGGGGAAAACATCATTACTATTAAATACGCGGGGAACATTTAAAAGGGTCACCTTTATTTTGAAAGTGGCTGGGGGGCCCCCGATGCGAGTAAAAGTTTTACTTAAAATTTTACAAGTATAACAAGATGCGTAACAGGGTTTTTTATTATATTTCTGGCTTTTTGGGGCCCCTTTTTTTTGAGGACAAAAAAAAAATTTTATATAAAAATTGTGGTTTTTTCCTTTTCCTTTGAAATTATTAGAAAAAAAAAATCGCAAAAAAAAAAGGAAAAAAAACGGGCCCTTTAATTTTTTTTAAAAGGAACACCCTGTATTTTAAAAGGCTACAAAAAAAATTTTTTTTTTTTTTAAAAAATTTTAAATATATATATATATATATATATATATATATATATATATATATATATATATATATATATATATATATATATATATATATATATATATATATATTGTTGATATTTGGATGCACCTTTTTTTTAGATATTTAATTTAAAATATAAAAAAAAATTAAAAAATAAATCATATTAGTATCAAGAAAGCTATGAAAATAATAAAATTGTTTTAATAAATTTGACGTATTGATATTTGAAAAGTTGAAATTTATCATTTTAACTTTAAAAGTAGTTTGTATTGTTTTTTTTTTCGAGGGGTTTATTTAGAAGAAAAAAAAAACGCTTTTTGCGTCTTTTTTTTGGTAGCAATAATAAGGGTGAGGGAAGTGCAAAGGGAATTTACTTATTATACCCTTTTAAAAGGGTACTTCTATAAATACTATTAAATACATAGTAAGAAAGTTTATTGAACGAAAAAGCTTTAAAAAAGGAGAAAAGAAAGGAGGCAACATGAAAAAAAAACAAAGTTTTGAAAATCCGTTTCTTCAGGATAATTTTTTTTTTCTATTGGACTAGCACTACTACTTTTAATAATTTTAGAAAATCCTGAAATTTTAAATTTTTGGGTGCTGCATCTGAACTTAATAAACCAGATTAAAAAATTAATTTAACCTTAAAAAATTTTTCAAATTTTATCCTAAAAATTTTTTGTTCGTTCAGAATCTTCTAAAAAAACATCAGGACCGACCAAGTATGTTTTGGGAAAAAAGCTAGGTTTATGCAGCGGGGAAAAAATTTTTTTAAAAAAAATTCTATTCACCACAAGTCTTCCTTTTTTTTTTTTTTTGCAGGAATGTTTAATCAAAAAAATAAACATTATTGGTCCAGAAAAACCCCCACCATATTCAGCAACATAACAAAATTCTATTGTTTTATTTTTTTTATACTAATATGAAACTTTTGGTAATTTTTTAATAATTTAACCTAAAATATCATTAATGTATATATATATATATAATATATATATATATATATATATATATATATATATATATATATATATATATATATATTTAAAAATTAAAAAAAAAAAAAAAATTTTTCGTTGTGGGCCCTAATATGGGGGGGTTTCTTTTTAAAAAAAAAAGGCCCATTTTTTTCCATTTTTTAATTCATATTTTTTACTTATAACTTCAAAAATGGTATGGAAAAATTCAAAAAATTTTTAAAAAACTTTTTTTTTTTTCAAAAAAAAGGCCTCAGAAGCCACGTAAATATAATAAAAAACCCTGAAGTATACAGTATTTTTAACTGATGTAAAATAAACACTGTCTCTTCACGATGTAACGTATTTTTAAAAAAATATCTCTTGATTTTAACTTAAATGTTTTCACAAACATGGTACTTACCCCTTATATATTTGTATCATTGTCAAGTCCCAAAAAAAATGAAATGGGAGACATTTTGTAACAAAAAAAGATACTTCCCCAAAAAAAAATATTCGGAAAAATATTTTATCAAAAAAAAAAAATGTTAAAAAAAAGACAACAGTGAGTATTATCGGGCTTCTCCTTATAGAATGAAGTTAACCTCTTAAACAAACTTTGTTTTTATTTATTCTTTTCTGATGATATTGCTCTAACATTCATTTTTTTGACGTTAAATTAATTTGAGATTGAGTATTATAAATAAATTCTCAGGGTTGAATTTTCCCTGTTTTTCACCCAGATAGCCAGTGTTCCGAACAAAAAGACCCATCAGTAGTTCTTACCCAAAATTTTTTGTTGTTACTGAGTCAAGTTTGCCCCAGTTGATGACAATCTACCACTGCAAAAAGGCACCTAACTGTCAGCAACACTTGTAGTCAAAGCGTACAATTTTCCGACAATAACTTTGACCGTAACTTTTTTAAATCAAGTTTTCCCGTTGTAAAAAATTTACTACCAATTTTTTTTAAATTTGCATTAAAAACTTTTCGACAACTTGACTACAGTTTGCGAAGGTAGATTCCCGGCCCTTATTATCCCCAATGACTATCTCGCACGTTAAAAATCGTGTTATCATAAATCATCATTTTTAAAAAACTACAGGAGCTTTCAAAAAAATTCATTTCTCTTCAGATGCAAAATTTTGTCCCAAAATATGTGGGCAATTATCGGAATCTATAGAAAACCTTAAAATTTTTTGACAATTTTCCCCTAAACTTTTTTCCCCGACCCTTTTCCCCCACGGAGATACAGGTACATAACGGGCGCCCCCGAAAATTTTTTTTTTTAAATAAATTTTTTGACAAAGGGGGCAGGCCCCGGACAGTTAACTGTTAGGTGGGGGAAAAAGGGAGCGTTTAGGAAAATAAAGAAAAATAAAAAAAATAGAACCATATTATTAAGGAAGTTAAAAGGGCACTTAAAAATCTATTTGAAATTTTAACACATCAGATTTCAATTTTGGTATCCTATAAGGCAGATGAGAACAATTTAAGCCTTACCTTGTTATAAAAGGGTCAAAAAAAAAACTAAATCCAATTTGGTTTTTTCACAATTTTATTATAATTTTACCAGATTGCAACTAAACAGTTAAAAAAAAAAGAAAAAACGATTTTTTTCCCATTTTAAAATATTGTAACAATATAAGCTGTCCTACAATTGTTTTTCCAAATCGATATTTCCCCAAACTGGTTTGATACTAGCAACAATGCCCCCCCAAAACGTTTAAACCCCAAATTAAATTTCTAAGGGCGGTGAACATAATGTTGCTAAAGTTTTTCCAACTAAGAATCCAGCCAACCCATACTCCCTCCCGGGGTTCTCTTCCTCGCATTGCCGGGCAACTGATCGAGATAGTTGGATCGGACACGCTTTATCTTTAGAGTTTAATTAAGGCGGCCCCCCAAACACCCCCGCTTCCGCATGGGCCCTCAAATTTGCCATCACACGGGGGTTTTATTTTATAGTTTTTAATATTTTACGCAGTAGAGGGTCAAACAAATTTCATTATGAAAAAACTCTAAATTGAAAGTTTGGTGATTGAAGGTCAAAAATATATTAAGAAAAAAAGTATTTAATGAATTTAAAATTTATCAAAATTAAAAATGGACTTCATCAACAACACCGGAGAAAAAAAGCAAATTGTTATTACTAATATAAACAAATCGGGGAAATTTTTCAATAACTAATAAAAAGTCTTATTTCATTTAATTTTTTTAAAAACAACAAAATTAAAAATTTGTATTGATATATCCTTTTATTAAAAAAAATAAACATTGGAATATTTACAGCATTTTCGTTTCCTTTTTTAGGGGGGATGTTTCTTTTTAAAAATTTTGATATTCTTGAAACCTTATTTTTTAAGTTAACATGGAATTTTACACAAAAAGCTGCCCCTTTCGGTAGGGTTTCTTATATATTTCAAAATGCGATAAAGGGTATTTTGTAAAAAATTTTTAACAATGTGTTTTTAGGACAGCTGTTTCTATTATATGTTCGTAATTATTAACTGTTATATTGGGTTTTGTTTCATGACCGACTGAAACCCCGGTGACTACCGAGTGGAAGTTAAGTGGGCTGGAGAGCTAATTCCTGGATCAGTTCCATGTAATGATATTCGATACGCAAAAAGGCTAAGGAGATACTTCGTCCCTATAGTTTTAACATATGACTTTTAAAATGTTTTATGATGATAATATATTTTGCGCATAGATAAACATCATTTATAGTACAAATGAAATATCAATTTTAAATTATATAATCTGACGTTCCACTTAAAGTATTTTAATTTTAGATACTATGAGTAAAACAATATTATAAAACATACTGCAGCTCATATTAAATATATAACCTTTACACTCTTTTTGCAGAATTTATGCTTTAATCTGATTTTATATCTACTAAAAAATTTTTTTTGAAAATATTTAAAAAAAGCTCTGTCAAATTTAATAATTTATTAATTATTTTATCATGTTAAAAATTTATGTAACACTTTAGATTGAGTTTTATTATATGTTTTTTTAAAATGTTTAAATAAAATGTTATAATATTCTTGTATTTTTTTTTTTTTTTAATTTTATTAGTGCCTTTTTAGCCTTAGAATTTACTAGAAAGCGGCTAACAATAAGACGAAAAAAAAGCTCTTCTCTCCTGGTTTCTCTCGAGATCTCTCGTTCTTTTGCTTGACTAAGGTGTTAGACGCACTATGCCATAACGATAAATTTATTGAAAATAGGATTTTAAATTACGTTTAAAAAAAAAGTTTGAATTTTAAGAATCAGATTAAAATAAATAATATATCAGACAAGAAGTTAATAAATATAAACTGAGTGTTTTATAATTCAATTATTTGAAATAAAAATATAGAAAAGTTGTTAAAGATAAAGCTATGCATGTAATATAAATATATTTTCTTTACAAGACAAATCAAAACAAATTAATTGAAACTTGCTCATGGACTTCTACTAAGCGACGAGTTAATACTTAAAATACATGATATTTAAATATTTTGTAAGCTATCTGTTTGGCAACGAGATTGATGAGTTCCTAAAAATTAATACGTTAAAAATGTATAATCAAAGATGAGTCTTAGATAAAAGGGTGCTACATATAAACAGTTATATATTTGTCATATTATAACAATACTTTGATTAAGTCTTGATTTAGCTTACAAAAGTTTAATCATTTTCAAATTATTAAAAAAAGAATTATTTTAATTTTCAATAAAGAACTAGACAGAAACTCTAAATTGCTGATTCAGCAATTTTGTTTTTTAGTGCCTCAAGTTTGGGGTACAACCAATTAAAAAGCAATAAATAATTTTTAACATCCTTTGATATGTGTTGTATGGTTCTTTTCTTTCGAAACCCAAAAAAGTTTACAACGCGTGAATTGATGATACAGAAGCAAAACCTAAGACTGACGGAAAATGTTTATTATTTCAATCATATCTCGAAAGTTACTTAAAATTACTTAAAAATGAACGTTTATCAAATTTTTCCTTTTAACAAAATTGTTTTTAAAAAAATCCAAAATATTACTTAACTATTGATAAAAAAATATAAAACAGTATAGTAGGTACTAAATAAACTATTTTTCTTAGTACTTGCCCTGCTTTCAAGCAGTTTTCCTATAAATAAAAGAAATTTAATACATAGAAAAGATCTTTTATTTAAATATACTAATTAACCTTTCTTTTATTTAATTGATAAAAATTACTTTTGGTTAGTCAAGTATGCTATTTTAACTACTGTGCCGTGGTCCTTTACGACCAATTCCAAAATCTACTAATTTTTAACATTGTAAACTTCCTTTGTCGAAGATGTTCGGTCCCTAATTTGGTCTTTGAATTTTTTTTTTTTCTATGCATTTCTCGCCTGTAACTTTCGTACCTGTAAAGGGCTAATACTTCTATAATATTATTGTTAAAAAGTTGCAAACATTCCTTAAAAATAATGTCCAGTATACAAAGAAGGATATGACATATTTAAAAATTTTGTTATTTTTGCTGGCTATTTTCCTATGACTTGTATAATGCAAATTCCGCCACCAGAGCTGGGATTCTGTAAACATATCAGAAAAGAGAATAACAAAATGTCCTTGTTGCCCCTAAAGTTTGTCACTGTTTTGGAAAGATAAAGAAAAGAAATGTCAAAAATTTGCTTACAGAATCGGACCCCAGTATTTAAGAAAGTCCTGTTTAATTTTGCGTTTTTTGTTGTAATTTAATATATTTTCTATAAATTCTAGTCTTCTTTGCCAACATCCAAATCTTTTGAATGTTTGTTTTTGTATTTGTTATTTTAACAAAAATAAATAGATTCTTGATCTTCTGTGCTCTGTAAAGACATATTACACAATTTTTTTCCTGGCAGGCATACAAAGTATTATGCAAGGAAAAAACAAATTACTTTTTGTATTATTAAAATCTGGGGTAAATTAACTTACTACTTTACTTTTATCATCTGGTGCTTTTTAAAAATATAAAACATTGGTTTTAAATTATCTTTAATAAAAGCTTAAAATATTTTTGGCTAAAACTCAACTTTTTTTAAAAATGCAATTTGAGAATGTTAATGTCCTTTTAAAGAACTCGGCTCAAAAAGGGGGATTTTAACTTCCTATTTCGGTGTACGAAATATGCCAAAAGTACCTTTACCTAAGCAACCCTGTTTTTGGAAAAGCACCAAATCCTAAAGATTTTAAAAAGTTTTTTAAATCAGAGTCATAAACCAGTGTCCCAGCATTTTTTATTTAACTATCGCCATTTTATCTTACATTTCTTTTTTAAAATTTCAAAAAGTTTGCAAAAAATTGTTTGAAAGCATTTTGTGTAATCAACATTAATAACCAATATTAATATCCAACCCTTGTAAAGCAACATAAGTCTAGCACACAGATTTTAAAAAAAAAGGACTGTATAGAGAATACTTACTAAAAACTAAAAATGGTATATTTATGCGATGCCAGCATCAAAGAATTTTTCTTTTACGATTTTGGCAACCTGAAAAAAATATTTTTAGCGACACTTCAAACATACACAAAATAATACGCAATATACAGTTGGAAAAAAAAAATTTGGAAAAATATAAAGCGGCAACAAGGTTAAAATATATAACATCGCCATTTACAAAAGTAAACGACTAAATTAATAGTTTATGGGGTTTTGTCACTACAAGTCCGGTCATTCCAATCATTTTTAAAATTACCTCTGCCGAATGGCATTGCATTGTGTAGCACTATTATTACAGGCGCTTATGAAAGGCTGTATTCTAGTTCTTTTAAAGGCCTATGGTCTAGCCGACTTTTTTAACTGTTTACATATGTATATAAGAGTAATAAACGAGGTATTATGCTGCTTACGAACAGCACAAATTCTGACCTAAGTTGGGGGAAACTAACTTAGTTGGCCTCACGTTTGTCACAGCTCAAGGGTAATAAACTTAACAAGGTGCTCGATCCCATTTAACCCATATACGCCAATTTAAATGTCAATTCGGTATTAGTGACGTAATCCGTTTGCCTTTTGTTTTGTTTACAAGTGGTAAAAAATCTTATTTTTTTAAATGTGTATATTACATTTCTAATAGTAAGTTCATATCCAAAATAGTTTTTAAAAGTTGAATCTTTAACAAAAATTAATAAAATAAATCTACCTTCTGGGCAAAATGGGCAAACGTATGATGTCCAAACATAACCTATGTATATCTGCGGACAAATAGTAAAAATCGAGCACTCCTTGTTAAGTTTACCACCCTTGGTCACAGCTAAGTCAGAATCTGACCCCTCCTACCTTGCTAAGGTACCCGGATTTCTGTCTGACGGCGGTTTGCACCACTGTGGTTTAAGCAGTTTTAAGCCCTTCTTAACCTAAGTTGCATTGAGACGGTGCCAAATATTATGACAATAGTCACATTCAAAACGTCCCTTAGTTAAGAAAACAGAAAACCACAACGGTGCAATTGGCCATGAGATATCTTGGCTAACCTAAGTTGAGCAAAATTTGACATTTTTAACGTTTTATTTTTCGAATTAAGGTTATGTTTAAATTGCTTTTGCATGGATTTACGTTAAAAACCAACGTTTGGTCGAAACTAATATCGAAAATGAAAACGCGGGAGTCGTAACTTGACAAGCCGAAATTGCGTGTTCGATCAAACAACTTAGCTCTGGTCAGAAACTAACTTTAACTTAGGTAAGAAAAGTGGTTGTTGTAAACAGCTAATATCAAATGGATGTCTATGAAGAGGTATAGTTATTTTATTTTTGAACTGGTAAAGTCCTATCATGCATAAAACATAATAAATATTTTAGGCGTTACTACCAATGAGCTGTTAGGTTAACTGGAGAAAGCATCGATTTGGCATAAGCGTGGCATCAAAAGGCACAATCTAAGGTTCTGCCTAGCGATGAATGAAACCTCTGTACACAAACAATAAAATCCACCAAAACCCGGGAAAATGGTTACTACAGATACTATTTTGTCGTAAAGAGGGGCAGCAAAGTATCTTTCTGTTTTATTTACTTGATAGTATATTATGATTAAATTTTTCTTAATTTATTCTTAAAATTACATTAAATTAAGCTCTACTATTGTATTTTAAACTGTGACAGCTACTAATAAATGCGCGACAACGAGACAACAGTGCATTTTTCCTAAAGGCGTATTTCTTGGCCAACGACTAAAAGTCGTTGTACTTAGGCCACCTTCGGCTTCGCTGACAGATGACACATTCAATATGGCGTTTTAGTATAAATGTTTCTTGTTGTTTTTTGGGTTATTTTTCTAATAATTGTTTAAATTTTAGTTTTGTGTAAGTACTTTTAATAAATTAAAATGATAAGGCAGTGCCAAGTGTGTAAAGTGATCGATATGAGTCCAGGATTATCATTTCACAAGTAAGTACAAACTATGCTTGTACCATTCTATCGCCAATAATAAACACAAACCATGTTGGGTGCAGCTCTCAATTGCGTTTATGAATGAAATGCTTTCTCATCTATGATGTCAGCTCATTGGTTACTACCACTAACCGCACTTAACACTTTAACTGCCATGCCAACTTAGAGAAAAATTGTACCGGGCCCTGTGGGCAAGAAATTTTTTTTTTACTCCTAACCACAAATCAAGTGTGAATTTTATGTAAAATTTATAAAACAAGAATGAAGTCTTCTTTGTTAAAAAATAGTATGGTCCTACGCCTGAAAGATATTCTCTTATAAATACATGGCCACGTAAGAAAAAAGTTCACAGTGCCTAGATTTAGATAGCTTATTATTATAGCCTATATTATTTATAGCCTATTTATTTAGATTAGCTTATAAAAACTGTGTCCAACATGTGTACACATGGCGAAGAATTAAAATTGCCTGTGTCCATATATGGTATACATGGCAGTTAAAGTGAATACACAAAACTTCAAAAGTCTTGGACCCCCGTAAATAATCGAGTTAATAACTTTTTATTGCGTTTTCGTTGCTAGGCAAAAAATAAAGTATTTCTCGAGTAAACAATAGCATAAATTGTGACAAAAACTTTTGTTGATAAGTTAAGAATGTTTTTCCTAAATTATTTAGTTTTATGCAGTTTGTTTGTTTAGTTGGGTACGCAAATCTTAATTTTTTCGTTAGTAAAAATGCCGGGACGCAGGGGTGGATTTACGCAAAGGTTGAGTAGGCTGAAGCCTAGGGCGGCAAATATTATGGGCGGCAAATTTACGATTAAATAAAAAATATCGTAAATCATTAATTATGATTTTGCAGAAAAAAGGTTCAAAAAAAAATGTTAGTATAGGGTTTTGCCTATAATTATTAAATAATACATAGTTCAAAAAATGCTTATTTGTTTTACCATTTTAATTTATATTTTGTTTTTATATAATGAAATTTGTATGTTTTAAAGAATTGTTATTTAATTTTCTGTATGATTTACCTTTGTTAAATTTGTTTATTAAATTTTATAGAAATTACTAGTGAAGTTTACATCCTTTTAATGCTAAACTTTTCGTTCTAAAATCCAAAAATATTGACATATTAGGGCGGCAAAATATATTAGCCTATGAGCGGCAAAAGTTAAATCCGGCCCTGCCTGAACGTGAAATGTCTGTGTTTAATTGGACAAGAATTATTGCCCTTTGGGAAGCTAATTTTTCAAAACACCATATGTAAATCGACTACTTTGAGGAGTCCAAGATCAACTGTTGGTCGCATCATCCAAAGATCCGAAGATACTGGAACTGTGGAACAAATGCCTCAGTGGGCGTCCACGCGTTTTTACTGCATAGAATAGGTACTTACCTAACACAATTTTCCCTGAAATAGAAATGCCACAGCCCCAGCTATCAGAGCTCATTTTTAAGATACGTGTCAAATGTGCTGTTTTATTCGAGAATTTTAAATGTGAATATTCAATTAATTTGAATCGGCGGGACCGATTTTTAAAAATGTCAAAGTTAATGTTTTAGTTGAAAAACTAACTTTTTTAATCGTTTTTTTAAAATTTCACAGTTAATGTTTTAGCTAAAAGACATTTTTTTTAAATTGTTCATTTTTTATGCATTTCTTAAAAAAATATATATAAATCAAAAACATCAAAAAAGATAAAATAGATATTTTATCCAAAAACATAAAAAACAATATTTTTTAACTTTAAAGGCAAAAAGTTATCGAAATCTTTATTTTTTCTTTCACGACAACACTCAGAATCAAAAAATAAATAACAAATAAAAAAATTTTAATTTTTTATCTAGATATGGCCAAAATAGGGTTGACCCCACTTGTAAATAATTCGAATTTTTATAAGTCCCTCTTCTATTGCCTCGACAAAGTGCTCCCCACCACCAGTGGGCTAGAGACCATAAGCAATGGCTTTTAAGTCAATGGAAATGGGTGTTTTTTTCTGATAAAACCAGATTTGGCCCAGTCAGTGGTGAAAATTGACAAAGAGAATATGGAGGGTGCCAGGGCGGGGAGCTGTAATTTTTGGGAGGTATAATGTTCAACCGCCCCACCCCATAAATTCGCATACTATAAAATATGACGAGTGAAATTTGCATTTAAAGCGTTATTAAGCCCATTTTTTTCTCCTCTACGTAATGAAATAGGATTGAACTTCATATTTATGGATGACAATGCCAGGCCACATCGAGGCAAAAGAGTTCAGAAGGCACTTAAACCTGAAGAAATCACCAGGTTTGAATGACCAGCCAACTTACCGAAAATGAATTCCATAGAGAACCTGTGAGCTTTTGTTTTAGAGCCATTCACAATCACCAGAACCCTGAACTGCTGATGAATTAGTTGCTGCTGCGGTAAAAGAATGAAACCGGATACCTCAACCCGTCATTAATAACTTTATAATTTCTATACCAAAACGTATTGCTGCACTATTCAGACGTAAAGGAGGAAATACAGACTATTAATTAACATCTTTTTTATTAGATCATTTTTTTATATAATAAAAGTAATTTTTGAATTAAACCGTATTTAACACTATGTCTCATTTTGACTGCTCCTGTACATTAAAAATTTTACGTAAATCAAATTTAAATCTTCACAAACAACACTTTTAATGATTTCCTTTATTGTTATGAAACCAAATATATTTGTAAAAATAACAGGGGAGGGTCCAAGACTTTTGACGTTGTGTGTAGTTTAATAATTATAACTAACTATTACAGATTGCATTGTTCACAAGTACAATATTTTTAATATCCGTATTAGTTTTGACAGGTGTTAAATTTATATAATGGCCAAAAACTTTTATGATTTATTAGTTTCTGCCATTTAACTAAGAACCATAGATTGAACATTGGGTTTATGAGTTCCGGACACGTGGAAAAATGACTATTATAGACATATTGAATAAACTTCAATAAGTAAAAAGATATTTGCAAGAAAAGTATTTGCCGTTCATACAATGCTCACTTACAAACTGTGTCGGTAACAAAACGACTGTAGTTATATCGTAAAGTAAATATTTATGTTACGAGCTAATAAGCAACAGATGTTTGAACTATAAATTAGTTATTGTATTCAGTTTTAACACGACCACGTGCTTCTTGACACATTTTTTGGCGCGGTGCGACGGTATAATTTGATTTTGGACCCTAACATTTTTGACCTAGACCTTTGCTTTAAAGTACAAATGGTTGTCTAATTTATGACAAGGTTAATTGTTTTGGAAAACATGGTTTAACTCGGACTAATGATTAATAAAAATTGTAAATACATAAAAATGTCTATTATAATCAATGACTTTCCTATTTAAATGCACTTATTGGGTATTGATTGATTCTATTTAATATGGATTTGGATTATATTTTTAAATTTCTTTTATTCGCCTATTTTTATTCGGATTTTTGCAATATTTTTATGGGGTAGTATTATTTAAATATAATTAATTAATATGTGTATATATTTTTAAGCAATACACTTTGACTTTTTTGAAAATGTTGCTAGGTTAAATTCTTTATAAGTTTATGATTAAGAGGAACATTTTTATAATTTTTGGTTTTAGGGACACACTTTATAATTAAAATTTTTATATTTTTGGTAATTATTTACAAGTGGGGACAACCTATTTTTGGCCATAAAAATAGATGAATTAATGGTCATCATAATTTTTTTTAATTCTTGTTTTTACGGCGGATTTATGGTGATGATTGCAAAAATATCAAAAACTAATTTTCAATTAAAAAGTTAACTTTGAAAGCTAAAAATCGTTATTTTTGCAAATAATCTTAAATATCTTTTCTCATTCTCATCGTCTTTAAACTTATTGTTATTTTTTTTGCAATCTACGTTTAAAAACAAAGAGCTTAAAAAAATTATGTTAAAATGAGTTTTGGTTAGTTTTTTCAAGTTGTTCGGTTTTTTAAATGTATTTTTTAAAAAAGATACATCAAAAACATAAAAAAATAGAAATTTTATCAAAAAAAACAGGAAATCCAATATTTTCGCCGCTAGCTAATCGCGAGATCGGTTTTTTAAAATTTTAAAGTTGATTTTTTAGTTGAAAAACTAACTTTTTTAACCCTTTTTTTTAATTGTTTGTTTTTTTCAAAAAAGAAAAATGTAAATCAAAAACATCAAAAAAAGATAAATGGAAATTTTATCCAAAACATGAAAACCAATATTTTTTCAACTTTTTTTATCACAAATGCGCCGTAATAACAAGCAGAATAAAAAAATGTTTATTTTTCACCTAGATATGGCCAAAAATAGGGTTGACTCCACTTGTAAATAACTACTTTTTTTTGTTCTACAACACGGTTTATTTAGAATTTATTTCTCACGTTTTGTATTCCTGCCACCACCACTAACTTACTTTTTTTTAATAGGTACCTGGATTTTATTTCATATTTTGAGAATAAATTTAATTTGGTTAATAACCATGTCTCACACCATTATTATTCTCTGTTTCTGCCCGGAAAATCCATCACCGGGAAATTTAAAAATGTTCTTTGTACGGCACTGTCTTTTTACCATACCTTTAAAGTTAAGTTATGTTTAGTTTAAAAGATTAGACAAAAGTAAACAAAACTTTAAACGGTTTTATTAAACAGAAAATTATATATTAATATTTAAACATAAACATTGAAACAGTAAAAGAAATTAAAAGGAGCATTTATTCACGAAAGAAACTATTCTTGGCAAACGCGACCATTATAAGTATTGGAAGTTACCACCACTTTTTCCCTAAACTTTTTTTCAAATTTCAATTGGCTTTTTTCAACATTCTAGGAGTACCTTTGTTACCATGTTTGTACCATGCTAGCCTTATTTTAATAACACCGGCCCACAAAAATAAGTGGTTTGTGCTTTGTGTCGGACTTGAATTTCTGGCGTATTTTTTTCTACTAAACACGAATCTTAAGTCAAAATCGGGGGTCAAACAGAAAAAAATCGAAAAAATCCCCAAAAAACCGGCACGGTACATTTACCGGCAGAAACCTGCTACCACGGAATGTTTGGATTACGACTAAATAAACTATAAGAAATACAAAAAAATTTTATAAAACAAAAACAGAGCTTTTTAAATTATTTATAAAAAAATTTATGGATATTTTTAATAAGCTAAATAATAAGGGAGATATAAACAAAAATATATTTTGACAAAAATTTCAGTCCAAAATAAGATTTTTTTTTATATAAATGTGAATTTTGGTTTTTTTAATAACAAATCATTTATTTTGTTCATTTAAATTCCAAATTACTTAAAATTTGCAAAAAAATCTAAAATTAAAAAAATAATAATAATATTCAAATTTTTTCCAGACGTATATTTAAAAAAAAAAATGAAAATTCGGTTTTTTGATCTAACTCGAAAAATATTGCATTAAGACAAAAAGGTTATATAACCTAAACTGAAGGTCTTTTAAAAAAACATTATTTATGCCCTATAAAGTTTCGTGTATCTTTTACACCTTTTTTAAAATATTGACGTTTAAAATTAAAAAATATCGTTAATATCTGGGATTACGCTTTTTTTCCAATTATTTGCTTTTGGCCCCTAGTTTTGACTTCAGATTCGTTATCAGCGGAAAAAATACTCCAGAAAATTCTAGTACGATACCCAGCACCACAAAATATATAGGTACCCAATATACCCCTATATATTTTGTGCCAGCACACCACTTATTTTTTTTTTATCTAAATTTTGCGGCGTGGTGCGATACACCACATCTTTAATCAAACTCCATATGGAGAAATCCATTGGGGTAATATCAGGTAAGCGCGGTGGCCAGTTATAGGCTCGTTATTACCAATCCATCTATTGGGTTAAAACTTAAAACTTGTTTAAAAATAGTAAATGAGAACACAGTTTTTACTTTGTTTACTATCACTATATTAATTAATTTATAAAACAGTGACTGCAGTTTCATAGTACTACTACATTATCAAACTGAAAGCTTTAAACTACAATCTAAACAAACCCAACTTATATATCTTAAATTACTATAATAAAGCGGCATAGAGTGGGAATTCCGAAGATCGGTATGGTCATTTAATAAGTTTATTGAAGGGTTTTATGGGTACTTAAATATTTCAATCGATTCTAAAATATTGAGTTTTTTGCTTTTGGCGTAATGTAATATTTTTAATTTACTTTAATCTGGAAAAGAGTGCCCTGATTCTATAAAATGGTTTGCAAAATTTGAATTATGTTTCTTTAATAAAAATGATGACCTATGTTCCTTATATCTAGTTATAAAGTTTCTGCCAGTTTGTCCAATATATAGGCTATTACATTCATCACAATTTAATCTATAAACTCCTGATTTTAAAGGGGGGGGTTTTTCTTTTACATTAAAAAATAATTGTGATAGTTTATATGATGGTCTAAAGGCAACTTGAATATTGTTTCTTGTTAATATATGGGCTATTTTATCTGAAATTGTTCCAAAATATGTTAATGTAGTGTATTTTTTATCTTGTTTTGTTTTTATGAGTGGGTATATTTGATGTGTTGGGTTTTGTTTACGTTTTTTATTCATTAGTCTGTCAATCAGTTGAGAAATATAACCGTTGTTTTTTGCAATTTGTTTAATTGTATAAATTTTTTTCGTGAGACTGTTATGATCTAAGGGAATGGAGAATGCTCTATGTATCATAGATCTGTAGGCGGCAAGTTTATAACTAGATATAAGGAACATAGGTCATCATTTTTATTAAAGAAACATAATTCAAATTTTGCAAACCATTTTATAGAATCAGGACACTCTTTTCCAGATGAAAGTAAATTAAAAATATTACATTACGCGCCAAAAAGCAAAAACTCAATATTTTAGAATCGATTGAAATATTTAAGTACCATAAAAACCCTTCAATAAACTTATTAAATGACCATACCGATCTTCGGAATTCCCCACTCTATGCCGCTTTATTATAGTAATTTAAGATATATAAGTTGGGTTTGTTTAGATTGTAGTTTAAAGCTTTCAGTTTGATAATGTAGTAGTACTACGAAACTGCAGTCACTGTTTTATAAATTAATTAATGTAGGATAGTAAACAAAGTAAAAACTGTGTTCTCATTTACTAGTTAAAAATGAACTATCACAAAGTAACGGACACCTCAATTCAATATTTGTTTAAAAATCTCGATGGTATCGGCCTCGATGGACCGGTGCACCATCCTGTTGGAAGTATTTTAGATTTTTAAGAACAAACAATGACAGGTCATTTAAAATATTCTGAAGCGAAGTAGAAAAAAGGTCAAAGTACATTAACCGGTAAATTTTTCTTTCTGACGAGTCTTACCAAAGGAAATTACCCAAAGAACTAAAGCAGCCGTTCAGGATCTCTAAATTCAATCAGTTTCACTGTTGGGAAGACGGCTTTGTTGTAGCTCAAACTTAATTGATGCATTTTCACACATTTTCATGAAAAATATAGGCGTCAATAAGGACTGTTTTGCCCCAAGAGAGAGTTTATGATGGCCATGTTTCAATCAATGTGAACAAACTGAATGATGTTAAGAGCTTGCTGCAGTAAATACCGCAAGACGGAAAAATTCAAAACTTTTATGCGGAGTTAGCTGGCTGGCCTACTCTATAGATTACTTAGTAATATATAAAGGCTATAATTAACATTTCCAAGATGCATTTATGATATACTATTTATTTTAACCCCAATATTCTAAAATATGTCGTTTATTTAAGAAACTTTGTATGTTTCCAAATTTTAAAAATTTTTTGAGTGAACAATTTCTTTTTTGGTGAGTAATATATTGTAACGATTTTTTTAATATCAAATTCTTTTACAAATTTCTATGAAAACAACTTTTAATTTATTATTACCTTTGCAGAAAGTTAGTTGCAATTTTCTAGAAATTGTGTTTTTTTGACTTTGGGGTTTCGAATGACCGATTCATTTGTGTTTGCAAGGGTTAATATTATAACAAAATACCTTCTTCTTCTTCCTGGGAGCCGTATTTTACTACCGGAGGCAGCGCAGCCTCTTGGGCTTTTTGGGCCTAATCTCCCATTGTCTTTTATACCAATCCTCCCATTAGACTTGTTCCTTCTACAAGTCTGTATAACCCCGAGACTGGTTGGTTGATATATTCCTGTGGGCTCATTTTCGGTTGCCCAAATAATGCCTGTCTTTTGTGATTTAACGCTTCACATTCACACAGTAGGTGGTAGGCTGTTTTTCCCCCGTCGCACATTCTGCAACTTGGGTTCCCATTGTATGAGCCTATCTTAGGTAGGTGTCCTTTAGGTTATCGCGCCCTGTTAGCACCCCACTGTTATACAAAGTCTTTTCCTACTTTGTCTGAGTAGTTCTTCCTTCGTTCTTTTGGATGGGCCCCTTGTGAAGCTTTTTCCACATCTTATTCTACTGAGGTTTTCCAGTATTCCTCGTGTTTGTTTCTGGATCCAGTCCCTGATTTGATCACTCCAAGGGCAGATTCTGGTCCAACGTATGGTGTGGATGATCCATGTCAATCAAAATTCAGTACTGTGTGTTCCTAGTGAAATGAAGAATTTGGAATTCCTCATTTCACTGTACACGCCCGCTCCAGTTCCCTGCCCGGTTTTGGAAACATCCATATACCAGATGATGTCTTCAACCGTGCCGGGGAGATCGGGTTTCTGCCACTCACTTGGATCTGGAATTTTACCCGAAGTTTTTGTAAATGAGTATTGGGAATTATCTGGTTTGTTCCTTCGTCCAGGATGTGGCCGCCAACCTGACTTTTTATGTTGTTGTGTCCCAACGGTTCGGTTAAAACGAAAGTGATAGGTAGATATTATTATATTCAAAAGCGGCATCTGATGACACTTTATATCTTCCTAAAATTTTCAAGTAATACGTTTTCATTCAAAAAATAAAAGACTTGGTAATGCTTTCGTTTTACCCGGAATATATCAACAGACAACTTTTCTGAAATGTGTATTATTATACAGGGTGTCCGAGAAGTCTCCGAAGTTCGTAAATATAGAGGAAGCAAATTTTGGCGAATGCATACGTTAAAAATTCTTCTTTTTTATGCAATTACAATATTTTTACCCTTGCAGGGGTTGCAGCAAAGGGTAGCACCTAAAAATCTTAAATGAAACCCTATGTCGATATGTAGCTTATTTTATAGGCGTTTAAAAACAAACATTGCTTTACAAACTAGAGGATTGTAAAGTAGCTAGCATCAGAAAAAAACGATTTAAATTTATTCAATAAAAAATAAATTTATTATCATGTGTTGTAAGTAATTTTTACGACATTCTTCTATTATCTTTCTCTAACACTATCCGTTTATGTTGTTTTAAATTTACAGTAACATTAAAAAAACAATAATAATTTTTTTGATTTGTATGTTTCGATATGGTTCGCGCAAATAAAGACAAAGTTGAATTTTTTTGTATGGACAAGCTAATCGAAGTTATCATGAGGTAGCAAGATTATTTAATAATATTTTTTCAGACAGACCAGTTTCTCCTAGTTACGTAAGAAGTGTTGTGCAAATTCACTTAACTTTAGCGTCCGTCCGTTAAAACCAAAGAGCTTCAAATGCAGGTTTTGGGCAAAATTGCCATTAAACTAAAGCAATTAGTGCGCAAAATAGCTGCCGATGTAGGTACCATAGGCAAATCAACAGTGCATGAAATTTTACAAAAGCATAAATTTCATCCCCTTAAAGTTCATCTTGTACAAGAACTTAGTGAAGATGACCCAGATCGAAGGCTGCGAAACTATTGAACATTTAATTGCCACGCAACGAAATTACCTTTATCGGATATATTTCAGTGACGAAGCCAGTTTTTTTTCTTAAATGGTTTAGTTCATCGACCCAATCGTCGATACTGAAGTGATCAAAGTCCTCGATGGAAGAAAGCCATACACAAAATCATTTTTTTATTGAGAAAAATCTTACCAGATACTTATACTTACAATTTTTAGAAGAAGCTATTACACCTGCTATTGTATTTACTATTGAGAATGATGCTTTTGACCACGATCCAATTTTTCAGCAGGATGGGGGAACTCCACACTTTCATTTAACTGTAAGCAATACCTAGATGAGGAATTTCCTGGTCGCTGGATTGGGCGTAGAGGGTCTATTAAATGGCCACCAAGATCCCCGGGCCTCGCTCCCCTTGATTTCTTATTTTGGGGTTATGTAAAGAAGAGGGTATTTGCAACAACACCATAAAGCTTGCAAGAACTACGACAACGATTCACGGGTGGATGCGCCACTGTAACACCACAAATTCTGACAAATGTAAGACCACAATTTCAAAATTGACTCTATTATTGTCAAGACAGGTCGGTGGTAGTCATTTTAAACATCTCATGAAACAAAAATTGAAACTGTTCTTCTAGACTGATATTTATTAATAATCCCTTACTAATCTGGAACGGGTGATCGTAGAGACCTCTAGTTTGTGCAGCAATGTTTGTTCCTTAAAGGCCTTTAAAATGCGCTACATACCGACAAAGAATTCCATTTAAGATTTTTGGGTGCAACTCCCTGGTGCAATCCCTGCAAGGGTGAAAAACTTGTAAATTCGTAAAGAAGTAGATTTTTTATACGTATATATTTGCCAAAATTTGCTTTCTCTATATTTACTAAGACTTTTCGGACACTATTATTGACAAAGGTATTCTGTTTGTTTGGTTAAATTTTTAATAAAATTAGTTTTGGACAAATATTAAACACTATATTATTCAACAAGTTTTTTACGCGGATAAAGTTTTATCCACCACCTGTGAGTAGCATACTATACCTTATGCATGTCTATTAAATAAGTTAAGCGATATTGAGTAAAATTCTTTATTTTTAAATTAATGATAACTAAGTCAAACAACTTTTTGACGCATCTAATTTATATTAACCGAATCAGCGTTCTGACGATTGTGTCACAGTCAAGCTGTGTTTTTTAAGTACATATTAAACAGTATTTCTTGTCAGTGCCGGATTTAGGCATAGGCAACATAGGTAGTTGCCTATGGGCCGCCATCACACCACAAAAAAAATTAAATCGATAAAGGCTCAGTAGAAATAAAAAAATACTGAGTGTTGTTACAAATAGTTAGACAAAAACTTATTTTTTTCTTTGAGCGGAAAAAATTAATACTTAAAAATTTTTGAGATCAAGCAGCACGAAATATGAACACAAATGACGCCTTTCGTGCATTCTGCTGCGCCGCTGTAGATCAGTAGCAACAGCGGAAAATGGCGTGTCATACGGCGCGCGCATCATTTTTTACCATTAAAAGCAGGACTTTTCCTATTGAGAAAGAGAGTGAGATGCGTTTATGAAGCTATAGAGCGGCGTTTCGCTCCCTTTATCTATGGAAAAGTCCTGCCGCCTGCCTGTATGTATATTTTACTGCTTTAACTAACAGGTACAATACAGTTAGTCTGTTTAGGAGAAGCGAAAACTGAACAGCCTATTCTTGTGCCGAAAAGAACGACAACAACTCGCTGGTCATGTCGAGTTGAAGCCACTAAAGCACTCTTGCGGGGCTATAAAGGTTTTATAAATGCCCTCGAAGAAATTATTGAGGACGAAGAAGACACAGCTAAATTAAGAGCAACAGCTGTCTGAATGATAGGATGCCAAAGATAGAAACAGCCATATATACAGTTTTTGGGATATTATTTTGGGACATACAAACAAAGTAATAGAAAGCCTACAAACTCCTAGGTTGGACTTGAATACTGCTGCAGCACTGCTTACTTCATTAAAATCAACCATTGAAAATAAACGAGACAGTTTTAATGAATATGAAGTAAACGTTTTCGAGCTAGTTGATTGCCGAAACTACGAAGAAGAAAAAAGGAGAAAAACAAAGAAACGTCGGGTTCTCCACTTTAGATTGCCCGCGAGCTTCGGAAGTTCAGTTGTCACCCTCGGAAAAATTTAGGACTTAAGGCGCCATCCCAGTTGTCGACCAGCTCATGAACGCTCTTTAGAAGAGAATGGACGCGTACTCACTTCCAAATGCACGATTTGGATTTTTGAAAAATTTAACAACTATTTCTGAAGAAATTTTGTCTGCCAGCCAAAACTTGGTAAAAACCTACTGCAAAGACGAAATTATTTATAGTTCAGTATAAAGAATTTGAACATAAGAGAAGAGATTATCTATGAGAGATGGATGTATAAATTGTTGTGTAAAAATAATGTTAAAGAGTGCTTTTCCAACGTTGACGTAATTCTGAGAATTTATCTCACACCAATGGTGACAAATTGTACGGCTCAAAGATCCTTTTCAAAACTGTAGCTTATAAAAAATAAACTCCGAAGTTCCATGACCGAGGACAGATTAATTACTTTGGCTCTCCTTTGTTTAGAGACTGATGTTTTGAGGGAAATAGACTTCGACGATATTATCGATATGTTTATTATTGTGAAAATGAGTTTAATTTTGAATAAATTTTATGTTAGCCAACTTATTCAGTTGCTTTCTTCTTTAACTTGACTTTAATAGAAACTTTCAAAAGTTAACCACAAACGATTTGAGGGCCTACACCACATGCTCTGCCTATGGGCCGCCGAAGTCTAAATCCGGCGCTGTTTCTTGTCGGGGGTGTTTGACCGAAGATTTTGAACTTGACTTAAAAATTTGTAATATTTAAAAACAACTTTAGAAATCTCGTCCAAAACTTCATAAATACTTTTGTTTTGGATTGTTTGTAATTGTAATTGCAACCAGAACCTAATACTACAAATTACTAGTTGTACGTTTTTTCAATATAAAATTTCCGATAGACAACACGCACGATTTCTCTTAAATCCTGCCGGCAAACGACATTTTTGTACGCCTCGTATACCAAGATTGCCAGCAGAATAAATACCAAAAGTATCAGTACGCAAGTTCAGATGTGATCTCGTTTTAAGTCGTCCTTGTCTTATGTATGTTTTAAAATTTCTAGGTCAAGAAACAAGGTCGACAATTTCTCCTGTGTCGTAGGATTATGCTGCCTACTTTGATGACGCACTGGCACTGTCATTATAAAAGTAATAAGGCATTTTATAATAAAACAAGCTTTTTACAAAAAAAAGCTTCACCTGCTTTGTTTAGTGCTGAATTTATTGTATTTGTATTTTTTATTACTTTTTATCAGGAATAAATTATAATTTTGGTTTTTATTAGTTTTAATTCTAACGTACCGTGAGTATTATTAATAAAGTAAGAGATTTTTAACACGCCATTTAAAGATTCGGAGGTTTGAAGAAACTTAACTGCATGCAGCAGGTATTACATTTTAGATACTCTAAAGGTAAAGAAAAGAATAAAGTGAAAAGTTCGCATTACGTGTTTTTTTGCTTGGAGCAGTTAGAGAAATAATTATGTATATTGGCCAATTCCTCAGAGTAGAAGCCGTAAAAATATCTATAAGAGTAAATTATTCCCCACAGATCGTGGATTTGGGTGACTTTTTCGCGACAGCAAACATTTTTGAGGCATTAAACTGAACAGGATTTTTGGCGCCTAAATCCAAATTAATTTAAGGTTCTGTAAAAGAAATATCTGCATTATTCTGCATTTGCTTTATAATTAAAGCTTAGAGATTGACTTGAGAAACTAAATACTGGAGTGATACTCTTGCAAAACTATGGATGGGTTGATCGTGGAAGAAAAAAGGTCGTTGGTGCGAGGATGAAATAGAGTTGGTAACAGTACTAAGCTCTAGGGAATCACAGCATTACCTTGGTAAAAACAAGAAGATTAGAAAGGGATCTGGGGAGTCAGGAACAAAGTTGGTAGGTGGAATGTCATCAGAAAGAAGTTTGTTATGTATTGCGTCATACCGAATCTGGTCAAACGCCTTAGATATGTCAAAAGTAAAGATCTGCGATTCACCAAGGAACTTAGGAAACTCGTTTTAGTTGTGGAAGACTAAAATAAGAAGCTCTGCTGTGGTTGTTTTGTAACGGCGTCCATACGGTTTGTCATGTACAATTTTGTGTTTTTGTAAATACTTTAAAATTTGAGAATTGCAAACAACTGCTGAAAAATATAGTTCTATTATTAAAAGAATGAGTTATAGATCCTTTCTTGGGGATGGGAAAACATTTTTTAAATGACGATTGCTGGTATGCCATCCAGCTTAAAAGAATTTTTAGTATTTAGAGAAGAACATTGGCGTCTTTAGGATTTTTAAAATGTTTTATTTAAAAAGTTAGACATGGGACTTACACCAAATATATACTAAATGCTATTAGTTTTAAGAACCACACTTCGGTAAAAAAAAATCATTTAAAAAAAAAATTCAAAAGTCCAGCTTTGTCAAAGTATTTAAGGAACCACGGTTTATGATTTTAAGTTTTTAAGTACTTCTTTTCCAGTTAAATTGTTTCAGTAATTTATAGACATTGGAGAATCGTAAGAAGATCGGCAGATAGAATCCCAAGAATGGGTGGCAGAGGAATCTTCCAAATCATCCCATTTGGCTGAATTGCAGTGCCAGATGGTGTGTGGCGGCATGCATTCAGTAACCTCAGAATGTGCAAAGTATGACACAGTAATCAAGCCGTGCTCTTAACTCTACCAAGCATTGGTAGAGTTCAAGATTCAGGAATAGTAAGAAAAAGATCAAATGGATTTGATTTAGGATAGAGAATCCGAAAAAAGTAGGTGGTTTCCAAAATAAGATTGGTAGTTAATAATAAGTTGGTAAGTTACTGACTGTGAAGATTTCGATTGCTCTGACCAGAGGATTAGTTTTAGTAGATCGCAAAGAGTCCTTGTGGTAGACACTAAAATTACCAAGACAATTACTTGGGCGGAGAAAAACTGAGAAATGATATGATCAACTTTTGTAGAAGAGTGAAAGAACTTACAAACAACTAAGTCTAGAAACTGTTTAATGAAGGTGGTATACCCACCCTCATTATTAAAACAATTTCTACACTAAGTACAGTATATTCCATTAGTCGTTCTATATTTTATTATTATATATATATATATATATATATATATATATATATATATATATATATATATATATATATATATATATATATATATATATATATATATATATATATATATATATATTATATATATATATATATATATATATATATATATATATATATATATATATATATATATATATATATATATATATATATATATATATATATATATATATATATATATATATATATATATATATATATACTTGTCTGACCGACGTTACCAGACCTTATACATACAATAGACAACCCTAGACCACCAAGAAGGAAGTTCGATAGAGAAGTGTAAATTTCAAAAATTAAATCTTATTATTTACAACTTCTCATGCAACACTAGAGGGGTAAGCTATCTGCTTAAATTACGATTTTCATATATTCAATACACCTTATGAATCCAAATACATACAACATATTTTTTAAGCCATCGAAGATACAAAGATTACATACTCCGCCGACGTTACTCGACCACGCAGGGTTGCCAAACCTTTATAAAGTAGATTGTGGCGGGAAAACGTCTAATATGTTATATATGTTACGTTCAATAGTTGAATTCGGGCATTACCCTAAAAAATACGCAAAACTAGTTTTTTGAGCAACGAATATTTCCTAAACCCGAAATTTCATTTTTATGCGGATATTGAGCATTACGAAATAAGCAGGTCTGGTTTGGCGCATTTTGAACTGTACAATACTAGTTCTGTACATTTCCGAATGATCAGCATTAGTTTTGCTTTTTTAATTTAATTAGCGCGCAGGGTCCGAATAAAATAAAGTTAACAATGTTTTTTAGATAATATATTTTATTTAAATACTGACAAATACAACAACAAATGGCACTTTATTCTTAGGCAAATATCCAGTTAAGTTTAAAAAATTATTTATTTGAACAAGAGCTTAAATGATGGCACTAAGAATTGCAGGTGACATTCTTTTTTAGACAAGAACATGCTCTGTTAATACACTTTTTATTGCACATATATGAAATAAAACCTTGTGTAGATCCAGAAATATCGGATGATGTAGTTCTTAGTGATATTTCTTTTTTATTTTTGTCGCCAACATTGTTTTCGTCTAGAAAAACATTATTATTAGAAACACAGAAATTCGTTTCTACAAAACTGTTTTTGTAAAATTTCAGTCGTTATTGCTAATTTGTAAAATCCATCATCAATCGATTGAACGACTGCCATTACATTTCGTGGTGCCAATCTGCCACAATCCACGTCTGGTATTCGTACAAAAACATTGTCGCCAACCAACGCTGGTTTAAATTTTTTATTTCATTGTGCGAGCATGAAATTGGCTTGTACTTGAAAACCTTTTTTAACGTTTTCACGATTCATTATTATATCGCAGAAACATTGGCAAAATTTTTCTATTTCTCCATCTTGAATGAAATCATGCACTTCACTACCGTCCATATTTTCCTCAGTGACAATAGAAACTTGCACTTCATCTGTTTCACTTGGCATATTTTCCATTACTTTATCCTGAACGAATCCATGCACTTCACTATCGTCCATATTTCACCTGTTTCACTTTGCATATTTTCTATTTCTCCATCTTGAATGAAACCATGCACATCACTTCCACAGTAAGTGTAGTAAAGTAATGAATTTTCATCAGAAGATTGTTTTTGAGTACCTGAAGCCTCCAATAACCGTACTAATCGAGAATCGAATTCAGCTTGCATTTTCATATAGGTACATGGGTGAATATCGTAATTATAATAATTGTAACATACACAATTTCACGAGCACGAACGAAATTAATTCAAAACAAAAAACAACAACATTACCCTACTTTTTTAAGTTTGGTAGGCTGTAAAATAGGCAGAACTAGTTTTGCACATTTCAAATTGCGCAAAATTAGTTTTGCACATTTTAAATTGCGCAAAACTAGTTTTGCTTATTTTGTAATGTTGAAAATGAATCGTTCAAAATTAATGGTGAAATTAGCAAGATCATTAAAAAACTAAAATAAAGGTAGATAACACAGTTTTTTTTAAATAAAACAGTAATATATTTATTTTTTATCAAACTCTGTGCGTGCATAAATTACTAACATAATTTATAATTCTTTGAGAAGAAAATTGTAAGAATCTAATATAAAATATAATAATAATAATAATAATAATAATAATAATATTAACAGCGTTATTAGCAAAAATGTACAGGGTAGCCCGTTTATTTTGGGATGCTACCTTTTCTTTATCTACAAGGAGTGCCAAAATAAAATATTGTCAAATATTTTTGGTTAAAACCAAAATCCCATTTTATTATATTTTTAAATATAAAGAGTACTTAGGTTTGTCAACAATTTTATTTTTTAAATTGAACACCCTATAGATTTATGTTTAGATTTAACGTTAAATTGTATTTAATTTTATGTAAACATGTTAGATTTTTTCAACTATTTTCGAGGTATAAATAGTTAAAAATCCTCTATTTCTTCAGATGTTATAGAGCTGAGATTTAACATAAAATATTAATTATATCGTGTCATCGGGTGTCCCAAAAGTATGGAAACACCTAAATATCTTGGAAAATAAGAAAGCTAGAGAACAAAAAGTTTTGTTAAGAGTTTTGGGAAATCAAACGGTAAATCTAATGGTGACTTTAATTTTGACCTTGACCTTCATCTTCAAGGTCAAAGTGATTTTTAATAAGAAACCACTATTTTTGATATCGGATTCCGAAAGAGTGAAAAATTGTACGTCCTAGACGATAGTTCATATTTTTTGAATGAAGAAGGTGTCAATAGGGGTTTGAATAGGTAAGCTAGGAGAGCACGGGCTCACTTCAAGGTCACCAACTCGTTAGTGAATGCGGATGACCAGTTCAATAGGTGTTCGATACTGGATCGATAGGTGTTGGATACCGGTTCGATAGGTGTTCAATACCGGTTCGATGGGTGTTCGATACCGGTTTGATAGGTGTTTGAAACCGGTTCGATAGGTGTTCGATACCGGTATCAAACCGTAACGAACCACTAACATACCGGTTTCGAACACCTATCGAATCGATGTCGAACCGGTTTCAAACACCTTTCGAACCGGTATTGAACATCTATCGAACCGGTATCGAACACCTATCGATCCGGTATCGAACACCTATTGAACTGGTCATGCGCATTCACTAACGACTCGGTGAAGTGAGCCCGTGCTCTCCTAGTATACCTACTGGTTTGCATTTAAAAAAATCACTTTTACCTTGTAAATCAAGCTAAAGGGTAAAGTCAAGGTCACTATCAGATGAACCGTTGACGTGAGTTACTGTTGAGTTAAAATATGAATGTTAAAACCTTCTTCCTCTGTTAAAAACAGTGGGCTCTACAACCTCTAAAAGTTAAGAAATAGCCGATTTTCAAATAATTATACCTCTAAAACAGTTATATCAAGTCTAATCTATGTTACATAAAAATAAAAAAAAATTAGCATATAACCTAATTAGTGTCCCATTAAAAAAAATGAAGTTAATGTCTGTATAAGGAACACTGAGTATAGTCTGTGTAACGAATAACTTTAAATCTGACAGCTGTCCCGCGTTTTTTAGTGTTAAATTTTATAGTGTTGGACACTTACGGTTAGGTTCAAATCTTAAGTATTTAAGGAAAAATAAACACCTTAATATTAAATTATAGGCAACACTAATATTGTTATACAACTTTAAAATAAACGGAATGTATAGTCATACTTAAAAAGTTTTAAAAAATCACTGAAACCACGTAAAAAAGTACTTTAAATATCTTTTTATTTTATTCTCATAAAATTGCAGTAAATTAAATAATACGTACCTGAATTATGATATTTGATCTTAAAACCAATTTACAGGGTGTTTCAATTTTAACCTACTACAATTGTTTCTAAGTTTATTGTCTGACTTTGTGGCTTATACTGGCCATTATTAATAACCGCTTTCTTTTTCTCGTTGGCGCCAAAATGACAAAATACCATATTTTTTTTGTTTTTTTGTTCATTTTATTTGATAATGTAGTAAAGTTGCATATAAAAAATGTTATTCGGAATATAATTAATTTGCCCTATTTGCGAATTAAAAATAATATTTTGTTAAAGCGACAAACAAGTTTTGATAACGGATTATATAAAACAAAGTCTTAGAAAGCGAGTTTAAAATTGTAATATTACATAGCAAAAATTTAAAAAATATCGTTATTTAGACATTTTGGCGCCAAAAAGAAAAGAAAGCGTCTGATAATGGCCCGCGTAAGCCAAAAAGTCAGACAATAAACTTCCATCGGTATAAAAAATTATATCAATAAAAAAACACTTCGTATATCTTCGACAATTGTCGGAAAATATTTTTTATGCTGAGAGATGGCATAGCGCAGCCTTGCCCCATATTAAACCAAGTCAGTATTTTACCTAGTTACCGAAAGTAGTAAGTAAGTTAAAATTGAACACCCTGTATATTTTTTTCCAAAAAATTATTGGTAATTTGTAATTAATAGTATTATCTCGTAATAAGGTATTTTTTTAAATCATAATTTTAAAATAAACCATATTTACTCATAATGAACTTAATTATAACCCGCTGTTATGTTAAAATTCCAACCGGTCAAAATGGCACTTAAACAAGGTATACGACAAAAAGAAAAAACCCTTTCGAGATATCAATTTAGTGTTTAAATAGGCCAAACAATAATCAAAACAAAGCATTACCGCCTATTTTACAAACCAATTAAAAACACTTTCATCGATTCTCAAAAATTTTACCACTCCATTTTTGTTTACTCCTGTATAAGACCAAAATGTTACTTATTAGTAAAACTTACCTTAATTTTAAAACCCCTAATGTTAGCATTATAAAATAACAAAATCTGATATAAATCTATCGATGTAATAACAAACTACAGCATTTTAACAAAAAAAACAACGAAATTTTGCCACCTGCTTCAAGAACTTTTTGCAATTTTACCTTGCCTCCTTTAACACCCTGTATAATGAGAAAATTAATAATTTAAATTCGATTTTTAATCAGAAGCAAAATAAGGACAAATTGTCCAATCAAACACAAAAAAAAAATTTAAAAAGTTACAGGTGGTTGAAATTCATCAAAAAAATCAGGTGTCCTGAACCAGCTTGTTTTATTTTTCTAAATGTTTAGCTTAGTTTTTGTAACTGTTTTGTTTTATTGATTTTATGTAAAACCAAGTTGGAAAATAACTTATTTTTCAGGAAAATAAGTTGTGAAATTTAAAACTCGATGTTTTAGTTTTAAATTGCCATTAAACATTTTTGAATTAAATGCTATTTTTTATTATTTTAATTTCTTAATACATACTGCAGTCAGTAAAAAAGAAAAACAAAGTTATTAAGGTACAAAATACAAAAAACGAGATGAAATAAAATCACTGACACCCGGAGTATAATACCAGGTGCGGGTGTATCTCAAAGGTAGTTTTTTCTATATTTTTGATCAATAAAAATATCAAATTTTAAGTAAAAATAAAATTAACTGACGGGTTCAATTTTTTTGTCACTTTAGGTTTAACAAATGTTGTTGTCATTTCCTGTTAAACCTGAGGAGACAAAAATAGTTTAAAACGTTAATTAATCCAAATTTATGTCTTATACAACCCACCATATTTCATCTTTTCATATTTTTATCTAAAAAAATAAATTATAGGAAGGAACGACCTGTTAGAAACATCCCGGTATAAAACATATTCATTTTAAAACGCGCATTATTTTTAAGAAACTTATTAAATGATGCACAAATATCAGCGTTCTGAATAAATACGTAGAAATCTTAGATAAATGATTACTAATAAAAAAACCCACCAACCAAGCGATGTAAGCAACGGCTACAGTGTTGCCGATTCTAAGGTTTAATAGCGACGGTCCTATATGTCTGTAAGTTTTAATTTCATATACTAAATGTTGACTTCGCGCTAGGCGCCACCTGAACTAGAAACTTGAACTAATTTAAAAAACACACATATTGGACCAATTTTTGAGTCCAATCCCAAATTTTAACTGTAACATCCCACAACCCTTACAAGCCCTAATATACACGAACGTTCCAGACCAATCCGGTGGTCTGGTAACGTCGATTTTGGTCTGGTTAAGTTGATCGAGTTTTAAAAATTGGTCTGTATAAGCGGTTTTATATAAAATTATATATATATATATATATATATATATATATATATATATATATATAATATATATATATATATATATATATATATATATATATATATATATATATATATATATATATATATATATATATATGGACACGGCAGTTTATACGGCGTAAAGGGTTTTTTCCCCCAATTTGATCTTGAAATGCCCTTTTGACCCGAGCGTGATGTGGTTGCTCAAATGGACCGCAAATTCAGATTCAGCGACCCAAAATACATATAGGTACGGCAGTTTTCTCAGCACAGACGTTTTTTCCCAATTTACCCTTAAGGTTACCTTGACATGATGAGGTCAAACGGACCCCGGATGCAGCGACTAAAAAATCTTAAATATACTGTAAAAAGTCTTTATTTGCCCTCAAAAATTACTAAATTCTATGTTAGTGTCATAGTGTTGTATGTACTTTTTAGACATGTTTGGAATTTTAATTTTATTTTTTAATTTTAGCATAAGCTAAGCTTTTATATTTTGGACAAAATTTAATATATTAAATATTTTAAAAAACTACGGCAGGAGTAAAATCAAGTCTTCTCAGAGAATAACCAGTCGTTTTATCTCAATATTGATTTCAAAAGTACCTAACTTATTTATTTTAAAGTTGTCTTCTTACTTGCAGATAACAATAGTAACCGCTGCATTGCAAATATAAATAGACAACATTAATTTTTATTGATTTGTCAACCTGTGCCAATATTTTCACATTTTAGAGCAATTATTAATAAAAAAATTAAAGGCTCAATATTTCTAATGCACGCTTTATATTAGGAGGGCATACTTCAAACTCGGTCTCTAGTTAAAGCTCCAATATCGCAGAACATACATTGTTTTTCTTTACTTTTTAATTACAACTCATAGGGCCAAATCTGCAATTGTAAAATACTTTATTTGAAAAGATTATTTCTTTAATTTTTTTGCAGACTCTTATCCAGTAAGTTGCACTCTTAAATGTCATTGAGATTTAAATAAAGATATACATATACTGTTTCATTATTTCCCTTTATAAAAATGTGTGGTGCTGTATTCACACTTTGATTGTGTATAAACAATAAAGTAGTGTTGAAATTGAACGAAATTCTCTAGGGAACTGCAAAACTCGTATAATATGCTAATCCCATTAAGTTTATAGTGACTCTTATAACAACTTTGATAAATAATTTAAGTAAATTTTTAATTTTGTTTTAAATAAACACTGTAGGTTTAAAGTATTTTTTTTTAAATTTTATTATAATTATTATGAGAAAATGTAAATTATATATATAAAATAAAATAAAATTATATAAATATATGAAATTTTTAATAATTTAATATAATATATATATATATATATATATATATATATAATATATATATATATATATATATAATATATATATATATATATATATATATATATATATATATATATATATATATATATATATAATATATATATATATATATATATATATATATATATATATATATATATATATATATATATATATATATATATATATATATATATATATATATATATATATATATATATATATATATATATATATATATATATAGATACATATATATATATAAAAACCCAGCTTATGTTTTGCTGAAATAATTTAAGAACAATAATTTTATTGAAAATTAAAATACAGATTGTTTAATTATACATTTTGTTTAATTTTCTTTTAAATTTTGCTATAATAAAATCAGATGCGTCGTAATTTCCTTAAATCCAAATATCTCGAAAACGGTTGCTCATATCAAATTTCACAGGTATAGCTTTTTGACGTAAAAATGACAAAACAAATATTTAATTTGCCTAAAAATGTAGTACAGAGCCGTACCAAAAAGTTGTGATTGTTAAAAACAGTAAAAAGACGTGTTGGTGGCACCCCCTACAAGTAATAGCCGTACTAAGATTAGGTTCAAATCCGTCATACCAAAAACCCCCGAACACCAATTTTTACTCCAATATTTACATTATTATAGATTTTTTTTTAAATAGAAAAATTAAATAAAAACTTTAACAACGAAACGAAGGCCTATCGGGCCCATATTTGTATAAAGTTTTATGTTTATTTTTGGACCCTGACTACGTACCTGAAGTATTGACATTTCCTCATGAATCACCCTGTATAAATTAGTCAGTGCTCTGCAATATAGAGTTATAAAGCATAGAAAAAAAGTTTTTTAAGGCTGCCGTTTGGATGCGCGGCGCAGGCATTTTAGAACCGGCTATTTTACAATTTTCTGTTCCAATAGGTGCTGCCCCGGTGCGTAGAAAAGTAGAACCTAAAAAATGTCAACAATTTCAAGAAAAAAAAACCCCATTTCAACAACATATTCCGTAGTACAGAGACTTATTTCGCCCACAAGCAAGAAAAAGATTTGATAAAATTTAAGGGTCATTCTTCAATATTTTACAATTTTAAATAAAATTCGTCATAATGAGAATTTAACTTAATTAATTAATTAAAATGTTGCGGTATAGTTAAATTTACACAAATATTTTTTACCATATTTTTACGTTAAAGTGTCATTTTCCTTTCAATGTGGTAAAGCAGGTACATGGTAAAAATTTAAATATAGTCGTGAAATTAAAGCTTATAAATTCAATAAAATGGAAAACAAATATGAAAGATAGAAAAATATAAAATGATTTTTCTTTGTTTGACCCGCCGCCCAATTATGTTAGGTATTATGAAAGTGTCTGCGTAAATTTGCAACAAAAAAGGTACTTCTATCACAAAATAGTAATAAGGTTGGATTTACTGCTCGACCGACGGTCAGCACTCATTGAAAATTTACGACCAAAGACAGTGCAGAGCTGAGAGACTGCTACGTGCTCTGCACTGTAGTTAATCATATATTATATTAATATAGCTACGTTCGACTGATTTAAGCGCTGACCGTCGATCGACCACTATATCCAGCATAAAAATAAACTAATGGTATTTTCCATTATATTTTATTGTTTTTAATTCTGTTTATTACTTTTAAACAACGCAATTTTTAATTGCTTCTGATAAAGGATATATATATATATATATATATATATATATATATATATATATATATATATATATATATATATATATATATATATATATATATATATATATATATATATATATATATATATATATATATATATATATATATATATATATATATATATATATATATATATATATATATATATATATATATATATATATTTTTTTTTTTTTTTTTTTTTTATATTTCCCGAAACAAGCAGCTTTAAACTTTTTTAATAGAAATACTTAAAAAAAAAACAAAAAAATATATATAATAGTTGATCTATGGCGAAATTTACCCAAATAAATTATCGTAATAATAATAAATCCGTGTACATATGACAGCGTCAAAATATAAATTATATTTTCTCTAGAATGACCCGTCCAAGCGGGAAGACCAAAGGGACCGCAATTTTTTTGTTAATAGACGTCGGATAACGAAAGTAGCCGAGTGCTGGCCACTTTGTATTGGTTTCTGTATAATTTGACAATAATAGCTATTTCATACATACTGGAAAGTGGTAGCATTAATATTTAAATATTTTTGGTGATAAATTTGTGTTTTTTTTTATAGTTTTAGTTCGTTTGTATTAAAACGAACTATTGTTTGTGCTAAGTTTCCTTCAAAGACGCTTCAGGTAGGTAAATTTTGATATTTTTAGAATATGTGAAGTATCTCTTATTTTTATCTATAGTCTTTTCTTAATATATTTACACCTATTATAATCACTGTATGGTTTTGCTGCAGGATCGGAAAATATTAATATGGTAAATATTTATTAAAAATCCGAGATACTTGAAAGTTAGGTAACTACAGGTAGATATCAAAGTAAAATCTTGTAAGTATAGGTACGTAGTCTACAATTTTATTTTGACATCTAGTTGGCAGGAAAATAACAAAATTGATTATTACATTTTTTTCTTCCATAATTTTTTTGAGCTTTTTTATTGCTTGACAGTTATGTCCCAATTACCTATGTCCGTCATTAGGTTCAAAAAAAAATATGGTCAAATTATTACCAATATTCGTAATATTAGGAAATAGATTGTTTTTAGAGGGCAAAAAATTAAAAATATTTAGGTACAAAGTGTGTGATAACGGGCTTCAATTAGAACTTTATGGTAAGAAGTCAACTTGGAGATTTAAAGTTTCATAGGTGATGTTTATGTTGCCATAGAGAGACAACACATATTAGTACATATTACTGACTTATTTCTGTCTCATATTGTTACTATATAAATTATTATTAATTAAATAATTTTATTAAAACACCTTGTGCATGTATATTTAATTATTTAATTATTTTACTTCTTCCTCTTAGTCACCTATATAGAATCTCGGAAAACACAATAATTATATTGTTTTTTATATTTCATTGGCAAATTTACAAGGCGTCTTTAACATACCAAGGCAAATACTGAATCACTTGAAGTTATCAAAATGTTTTAGACGGTTTTTGAAACTTGAAAAATTTATTCGTTGGGGAAACAAGCACTTAGGCCCGGTTGTACAATGGACGTTCAACCGAAGCTCACGCTGATCATCGGTTCAACGGAAAAAAATCGTTGTACAAAGCCGGTTCAGACGGTGAACTGTGGTTGATCTTGAACGTCCGAATTTGGTCGTTCAAGATGAGTTCAACTCCTTTTAGAAATTTTAACCTCACTCTTCTGACAGATTACCTTGTTTTTTAAAATATTTTGTTGTTATTTTTTTAAAGTTAATACCTATTCGGTTTTTATAATTAAAAATTGATCTTGTATGAAAAGATATGACAGACGACAAGGGATTTTGTAGAATAACTTTTTAAAGTTGCACACTCGAGCCCCATAAATATACAGAAATAGAGCAGATCATTTGAATATTTGGAATGACAAATAATTTAAGGCCAGATTTCGGTTAAAAAAAAACAAGCTGTGAGAATTAATATAGATGAAATTTTTAAACAAATTTCATCTGTTACAGATAAGTAAGATTTATATTGTTTAATTACATTTAATTTAAGTTTAAATGTTCTATTTATTTTTAGAAACCATGCACTAATTCCTACTGAAATGGTATGCATTGCTTTACGATTTCTAGCCACTGGGAGTTTTTTACAAGGTTTGAGATTTTGGAGGTATTGACAAGTCAACGGTAAATTGAATAATATCAATGGTTTAAGAATCAGTTGCTAATTGGGGCTAAAATTGATAAAAATGCTAAGAACTGAATCTGAAATTACCATTGTGAGGCGAGGATTTTTAGCATTGGAGCCATGGATGGCACGCATAAAAAAAATTCAATCTCCTGGGGGCAGATGCAGAAAATTACAGGAAACAAAAAGGATTTATTTTTATACAATGTAGCTATTTAGCATCTGTGATTTATTTTGTCAGTAGTTTTTAAAAAAAATGTAAAATTAGACAAATACAATACAAATACATACTCATCATAATTGTTATTAGGTTGTTTTTTTTTAATAAAATCAAAATCCTTGATTAGGTTAAGTTGGGCAATTTTTTCTTTTTTTTCTGTGGGCTTTGGTAACTGATAGTTCAGGTAAACCTGCAGTGGTACAACACTCAAATTTCTGAACCCGGGTTAAACAGTGAACTGAGTTCACGAAAACTTCTGTTGAACCATTGTTTGTACAACCGGGCCTTAATCTTATATTATTATTGCAGATATGGGTAAATTAGGAAGCAACAAACGCTCCAAGATAAGTAAAGCAGCTAAAATTGGGGAGCAAAATAAAAGAGAAAAATATTTGGAGGTTAATAACATTTTAAACAATATTATTGAAAATGTTTTTTCAAATTGCAGACAGTAGCGGTAAGAATGAACTTATTAGTTTGTTTTATTTGGTTATCGCTTTTTACTTTTGGAAAAGGGGGACCTTTTTGGGGTCCGGGTCCTGGGCAGTCTGACCCGGCCAGCCCTATGGACCCAAAAACAAAAAAAGTCCCTATGGGGTCCATGGGGCTGGCCAGGGTCAGCCCGCATACCCGGACCCGGACCGGGGTCCCTTTTTCCCAAAAAGTAAAAGGCGAGAAACCCCAAAAAAAAACAAACTAAAACATGGATCCGCCACAAAACTATAGAACATATTTACAATGAACTTATTAGTTAGCTATACTATCGGTTAGGGGTTTACGAGAACCGAGACGATACAATACTTTTGCAAGTCTCGGTCTCAGTATCAAAAAAATCTAGTCTTAATATTGGTCTCGGTTCCGTACATTTTTTTTAAACAATTAAATTTTTTTTTAAACCACAAATTTAAATTTAAAAAATAATGATTTGTGTTAGTTTTTCTTCATTTGCTTCTTGATATGAACAAAGACAATTATAGACTACAACCTACTAAACTTTTTACTTTCATTGTACACACTAAGTTAATAAGAATAATAGTTAAATATTAGGAAACAAAAAAAATAATCTTAGAAAAACATCTAATCTTTTTACCCTTTGCTTTGATTAACTCCTGTACTGCATGCTTATCTTTAAAACACAACTCTCAACCAGTCAGTTTCATGCTTGAGATACAAAAAAGCTCCGCTTAGTCTCCTTATACCCTAAGTTAGAGTTTTTAAAAAAAATATTTTTAATAGTGGTACCACCACTGTAAAATAACATATTAAACAAAAAAAAAATTAAATTACTTAAAATAGTCCGCTGCGGACTAAAAATAAAAACCAAATAAATAAAAAAGCAGATCAAAATAATAAACTATTTTCTGTTTAAAATAACTTGAGACTGAGATTAGTGTTCTGGTACTTCAGTATTGTGCTCGTCTGTCCAAAAATAAACAAAAAAGTTTATACAAATATGGGTCCGCAAGGCCTTCGTTTTTTTTAATAAAATCCATGATAATGTAAATATTGGAGTAAAAATTGGTATCTGGGGGTTTTTTGGTATGACGGACTCGAATCTAATCTTCGTACGGCTCTTACTTGTAGGGGGTGCCACCTACACGTCTTTTTACTATTTTGAACAATTACAACTTTTTGTTACGGCCTTGTATTAATTTAAAATATTTTATTTTAAAGTGCAATGTGTTTGTATGATTTTTTTTAAAAAAAAGTTATTTTTTGTGTTAACACTGTAAACTGTGTGTGTATGACTTTTGTATAAAAATATTATTACTTATGTTAACACTGTAAACTGTAGTACCTAGAATCGTTATGTTATTTTACTAAGTGTAGGGTTTTTATGTTTCATTTATTAGCATGATTTAATTGATTCCGAAAATGTAATAATTTTTCAAAAATTTACTTACTATTTTTATATTTTTTTCAAGAGGTTTTTTTAAGTGTAATATTTTATTGTTCATAATTTTGTTTATAGCACCTTTCTAAGAACTAATTGAGGAGTGTAGGGATGAGGGCAGGCAAAGAAAAATCACCATGTCCATAAAATGGAACTTTCTAATTTTTATGAATTTGATATTAATTTGCTTAATGCATAATGACCTCGTTAAGTATTGGCTTTTGATAAAGTGGCAATCTAGCGAAACATTGGCGTTATTTGCCTGCCCTTATCCTGCTACACTGCTCCAATTATATTGTTATTAAATTACACAATTTTTAATTTGGTGTATTATTATTATACTGTTTCCACTCTGTTTTTATATTTTTACCAATGATAGAATATTATTGTTAGTCATTATATGTTGTTAACTTTAAAAAATGTTTTTTTTTATAAATTTTTTTCGTTTGCTAAAGTTAAGCCGTTAGAAAATTAGATTTATATGTTAATTTTTTCTTTAACATATTGTAAATAAAACTTATTTCATAAATTGTATTTGTAAATATTTAAACTTTGATAAATTCCTTTGCAATGTAATATAATAGTAAATTTAATTTTGCAAATAAATACAATATTAAAAGTACAAATGTAAAAATAAATTACATTCAACCGATGAAAATTAATAAAATACTATAATTTTATAACTTTTTGCTCCAACTGCATAGTTTTTATACAACAAACATTTTTTTATACAATGGTGGTCTTAAAAACGCCTAAGTATGTTACACCATATACCTAATTAACCAAAATATGTTGGTGTTTAAAGACTTAGATACTGAATAACTGATAAAACTGAAACAATAAAATGCAGTAGCAGCATGTGGTTTAAGTTTATTTTTTTAAATAATTTTTAATAACTCCTTCATTTGACAACTTTTATGTAAACAATTTTTGGTTAATTGACTCTTTTTTACGAGATCTACAAGCTGTTAAAATAAATAAGTTAACTTTAAGAACAATAATTATCATTACACCTAAGTTTTACCATAATATAATCTACAATACATAATTTGGCTACTTAAATATTCTCCTGTATAAAAAATGCTTAAAGATTAGTGGAAATAAATATAACATTATTTTTTTAATCTTCTTACAAGTTGCTGAAATATTTTATAAGAAAAAAGAAAATCACATACCTTCATTAGGTATATTTATCTATCCGTATTGCACCGAACATCTAAGTACGTGTTGACGTCTATTAAACCGTCCAAATTTAACGTATTTCTTATCAGACCTCACAGCCAACTTGCTATCTAAGTAAAATCCACTAAAAATATACTGACCCCGCTCTGGATGCTAACTAGTGGGCGTAGTACATAATCCTCCCTGCCGACTAATCAGGCGCATGAAGCGAGAGAGAGAGGTTATACTGCAAATCTTTCACTTTCGCAATCTTGTTCGCACTGCCGAGCAGCAAGCCTCTAAAAGGTATATGCTCGAAAGCGTTAACTAACAAACGACGCAATTTAAATAGAGCGACACATTTTTCTAGTACGGGCCTGTCTACTTACGCTAAAGAACAGCCGTTCTACTCAATGGTGCCATCTATTCAAAAATACCTGAACTTTTGAGGTTGCAGATTCCTTACAAGTCACCATATTTTACTCTTACGTAGTAACACGCAGTCTTCTGTCCTTCTTTGAAGTGTACGTTATTTGAATTAAGCTATCCTTTAAACCGCTCCGTTCTAAATACATCGAATATGGGATAAACAATTAAATTTTACAATAAAAAGAGCCACAGATATGAAAAAAAGGCATAATAAAACATATTATTTTTGTTACTTGGTTACTACTAAATGTCTATAAATCACTGTAAAGAGTTATAATGCGAAATAAATGTCTTATACCGAAAATATTTAATTTTAACTACCGAAAAATCCAACTCAATTCTTAAGTGGTTTTCAACCTTGTTTTTAAAGCATTAAAACTTATTTTTTTTTGATTTTATGTCTTTTCTAGAAAGATACATGTCTTATTTATGTAAATATAAGGTGATCCTTTATTTATTTTGCCAAGTTTTAGAGTACCGTGGTCTAAAAGACAGTAATGTTCTTATGGAGATTTAACATGGCGAAACGGCCACCTTAAGATGAAAATAGATAAAATTTAAATGCTGGCAAAAGTTGTTTTTTTGCAACAAAAAAGCTATAAAATTTTGTGGCCATTGTAACTGTGTCATTTAAATTTAGTATAAACTTATCAAAAAAATGTTATTTATAACACCCAAAGAAAACTATTTTAATCAATTATATTTACTTATTTTAATCACAGTGGAAACTAGTGCTTTTTCGGATAGCAGCGTTGTATTACCGTGGAACGCACTTTCACCATTCGATAAATTAAATACTAAAAAAATGTGATTTACAGCTAATTATATAAAAAAATGGCAGTGATTAAAACAAGTATGTAGGTAGCCCAAAGTTTATTCTTTTAAACAAAAACCAAAAAAGTTTTGTATCTAGAGCTAATTTCATGATTAATTTTCATCTTTTCGATGAGTAATGAGTTTAATTTGTTGTATTAATACTTCTGCATTAACTTCTTTTCTGTGCAACGCTAAAAAGTTTTATATTTTATTATTAAAAGTTTTTTAAACGTTTTTGCGACAAAATATACTTAAATATTATCTATGTGTCAACAAAGGAGGCGGGTAAAGATAGGCCTTTTTTCGCCCATAATATGCGTGAAAATTTAAAGTTTTAATTTAGGCCATTTTATTGTATTTAAAATAAGTCCAAGTATCTTTATTTACATCTACAATGTATTGGTAAAAAATCAGAATGGCAAGTACCAAAAAAAACTTTTAAATTTGCCATTTTTATTTTTGCCATTTTACACGTTTTTTGATCTTTTATTTTAAAAAATTATATGATGGACTCAACTCACCAAAATAAATAAATGCTAGTTCATAAGCTTTTTATGTGTAATATTAAAAAAAAATGTTGGTGCGTTCAGTCCATCATATAATTTTTTAAAATAAAAAATCAAAAACCGAGTAAAATGGCAAAAAATCAATAAAAATGTATAATTATGATAATATTTCTGCTTAGTTCTACATAAAAAAGTGACTCTAGAATTAACTCGATAAACTTAATGGCTTTTAAGATATTCGAATTTTAAACTCGTGTGATACCAAAAGAGTAACATTTAAAATTATGGTAATTAAAAAAATGTCCACCTCCTTGCGCAAATACATGCATTTAATCTTTGTATTATTGATTTTTTATATAAATTCGAATTGTTGTATATTTTAAATTTTACCCTTTTGGCACCACCTCAGTTTAAAATTTAAATATCTCGAACACCGTAAAGTTTACCCTAGTTAATTTATGAGCACTTTTTTCGTGTTGTTAAAAAATAATAAGTAAGAAATAAGTAGCATGTATTATACTATTAATATTATAAATAACAAAAAAGTTATGATAAAATATTGGTAAAAAAATTATTAAAATTGCCCGAAGCTACGTCACTGGTTCATAAGAGTAACCAAAGTTTATCATCAAAAAGTGTAGTTTGGTCAATGTTCTAACTGTACTAGAGTTAAATCTAAAAACCCAATTTTTTTCTGTTACACCCTCTATCTTTAAAATAGGAATGTTCTGATCCATTTTTATATAAGTTTTTTTCCTATTTTTTACCAAGGATCCTTCTATTAGGCGATAATGTTTTTTGAATCACATTGTATTTTGTTCCTAATTGAAATATTTAAATAATTTCTAACATGGCACAAGAAGGTTAATGAGTAATAGGATTTTTACAAAAATAAATATTTATTGAGTATTTTGTAAAACAATATAATTTTAGTTATGTAATAGTATATACATACCGATAAAGAAGCCCATTACACGATTTCGAAAATTACGGTACGAGCGTGAATCGTAATTCGAAAGAGTGTGTAATGGCTATGAATTTGTATATACTTTTCTACGACTTTATGTTTAGTTTTTATAAATAAAAGCAGAAGATTATGTAAACTTTAAGTAACAATACAAATAATAATACAAACATTTGCGTTGTCAAGGCGACATTTTCATTATATATATATATATATATATATATATATATATATATATATATATATATATATATATATATATATATATATATATATATATATATATATATATATATATATATATATATATATATATATATTTTATATAAAATATATATATATATTTTATATATTACGTAACTGCCCTTACGCACAGTTTGCTTACAGTATAGTGTTTGTAATTAGAGATTTACTGATAAAGTAGACGGTGTGTAATTAGGTTCTTACTAATATAGGAGTAGAAAAAAGATATTACGCACTGTAAATATGAATAGGTCGTGTGGTATTTAAAAATACTAAGAACATGATCATTCAGTACATCAGAAAATTAATATTCAATAATTTGATTTTTAGTCAAGGAAACGAAGAAATGCCCGAGGGATTTTTGGTGCAGTAAGATGGATTTGAATGCGGTTTTTTGCATTTGAACGTCTAGAAACTTTGTGAACAAATTTTATTAATGGGAAATGAAAAACTGCCTTTGTACAATAAAAAAATGGTATTTTCGAAACGCATTTAAAAGTTTGCAATAATAAAAAATTTCTAACTAGGTAAATAATGATGAAAATGAGCCCAAATTTGTTACTTGGGGGTTTTCGTGGCCGCTGTACACGAATATGTCATTGGCAAGGGCCTACGGACTACCTGGTGCGTGCTAAAGATGGTGTAAACGTCGTCTTCTGGAGTTTTACGACAATTCCTTCATCATCAACCTTTTTACTGAGGTTTGAGGTCGCTAAACAAATATGACATTAACAAGACCAGAGATACTTGGTGCCTCCCAAGAGGTGTAAACGTCTTTGAAGTTTATGACAAATCCTCTAATATGAGCACAATTTCTTTACTCGGGGGGTTTTTAAGGTCGCTGGGCGCAAGGGCCTCAAAAGCCCCCCAAGAAACAAAATTGGGCTGATATTAGGAGGAACTGTCATAAAACTTCAGAAGACGACGTTTTCACCATTCTTAGCGCGCACCAGGTACTCCGTAGACCCTTGTTAATTTCAGATTTGTGTTCAATGACCTCGAAAATCTCCGAGTAACAAAATTGGGCTAATATTAGGAGAAATAGTAAAACTCCAAAAAAAGACTTCTACCCTATCCTTAGCGGGCACCAGGTACTCCGTAGACTCTTGATAATTTCATATTCGTGTTTAGCGACCTCAAAAACTCCCGAGTAACAAATTAGGGAGTATGTCCATCATTATTTACCTATTTATAAATTTTTTATAATTGCAAACTGTAAAATGCATTTCGGAAATGCATTTTTCCAATGCACAAATGCAGTTTTTTATTTCCCATTAATTAAATTTGTTCGCAAAGTTTGTAGACGTTCATACGAATCGAATGCAAAAAACCGCATTCAAATCCATCTTACTGCACAAAAAATCCCTCGTAAGGCCTATTTTTGTGCTACGTTTCCTCGCCTTTTTCTCAGTAAAGTCAATTTAAAAAGCTTAAAATTTCATTCTTATTGTTTTTGCTTGACATTTTTATATATTTTTTGTTCTTTAAAACTTCTATTTTTTCTTTAATGTTTAATAAAAACAGAACAATTAAAAAAAAATTGAAAATATTAATTTTTAGATTTTTTCTCGGATTTTTTATATTTTTTTAAGCAAAATTAATTTTTTTTTGAGTTTTGAAATATTTTTATTCATAAAGTTTTTCTAATATAATATAATAAAAAATATCAATTTTTCAATTAAATTTTTTTTAACAATCCAATAATTGATTTAAAAAAATGTTTTATGTTATTTGTCTTTTTACGTAGAATATAAAACAAATCACTAGAAATTGCTTAACCCAAATGGATGCATTTTATTAACGAAAAACATGAAAAGTACCCATTTTTATCTTAAAAAAATAAACACCAAAAAATAGAACAAAATAAAAAAACATGACCTTATGTCCATTTTTTGATTTTTTATAGCCAAAAATGGGTGGTTCCGCGATTCTAAACAATTACGAAATGCGACGTATAAAAATACTTGAATTGTCCTAAATCAAAGTTTTTATTTTTTACACGAGGTAATTAAAAAAATTTAAAGTTTGAAACTATTAAAGATAGAACTAAACTTACTTCCTATTAAGCCAAAAAAATATTAAATTCTTTTGACATATTAAATTTTAAAATAACAAACTATTAAAATGATCTTCCACACAAAAACAGCCCTTCTATTTAAAATATAAGCGCCGAAAACAGATTAAATAAAAGCAATTCCAAGTTTCATATTAATCCGTAAGAAATTGGTAATTAATTTATTGTAATTTCTCTAAACAAGAACTTAAACGTAAAATAATTTAAAACGATTACCTAAAATTTGACATGCAAAACACCAAATCACCCCGTACATCAGTATTCAGTCGGTTTTTCGGTAAGTAGAACACGGCATACTTTAGCAAATGCAGAGACTGCGGGGGGGACGCCACGCGGATACGCTGCCTACATCAATGGACGCTGATCATAGGCGGGCGCACTTTTAATTTAAATAATTATTTTGTTAGAAAAATCTTAACTTTGAGCAGCTTATAAACAATGATTTCTGCGTTCTTCAAAATATTTAATTTCTGAATTAAAATTATTAGTTTTTGTCAATATCTATTCCATTAGCAATGTAATGTGCTTAATTTTTAAAAAAGCACTAAAATATTGATTATGTTGATTTTTTGTATTAATTTTTATTGTTAAAAATATATACCAGATGTCCTAGATTTGATGGTATTGGCATGTATCTTCATAAACGTAAAGACAAAAGTTTTGTTAATCCAGAAGGAGGTTATAAATTTTATGCATTTTCAAGATAATTAATAATCAAAAAAAAAGTGTTGTTTTTTTTTCCCACAGATGAAATCTATTTAATAAAATACTTTTTAAAACGTAAAAAAAATAATGCTATTGATGCTTTTTGGACTGGAAAGCTGGACACTTAAACAGGAGCACACAAACAAATTGCAGTCGTATAAAATGTGGTGTTACAGAAGGATGCTTAGGATATTATGAACAGAAAAAAACATGGAAATATTTCAACAAATGGGTAAAAAATATTAAGTAATTAACACCATAAAAGCAAGAAAGTTACAATATTTAGGACATATAATGACAGGACAGCGGTATGAGATGCTTAGATTGATTATGCAGAGAAAGATAAAGGGAAAAGGAGCATTGGTTTAACTAAAGCTCAATGGAACTTTTCAGAATAGCGACAAATAAATTAAGAATAGCAATGATGATATCCAACCTTCTTTAGTAGATGGCACTCAAAGAAAAGGAATTAATGCTTTAGTTCAGTCACTGTTTTTAAAATATTTAAAATGTAAAAAATAAGTAACATCAAAATAATGTATATTCCTCTGTTTTTTAATATATATATATATATATATATATATATATATATATATATATATATATATATATATATATATATATATATATATATATATATATATATATATATATATATATATATATATATAATTAATATTTAATTAATATATATATATATAAAAATATATAAAAAATATATAAAAAATATAAAAATATATAATTTAAATTTATATATATATAAATATAATATATATTATATATATTATATAATTATATAATATATTGATTTTTCATTTAGTAAGAAAACCAGCAAGTATGTTTGATAAATTAATCCGCCACAACAACACAGATCATATCTGAAAACGACTTACCAAATTATTTTTTCTTTACAAACATTGAAAAGATATAACCACTGTTTCAAAATTATTTTCTTTTTTCTTCTCTTTAATAATTCTTAAAGCTCAAAAATATTTATTTTAATTCTTTCATCTAAAGGAAAATACATAATTCATTTTCATGTTTTTTTACACTAGTCTACCATATTTAAATTGAATAATTATTATTTCTAATTTCTTTATTAAATATATTATATATATATATATATATATATATATATATATATATATATATATATATATATATATATATATATATATATATATATATATATATATATAATATATTTAATATATTTATTTAAAAATAGAAAGAAGGCCGCAATCTTAGTTTTTCCTGCTTACTAATAAGTTGGTAAGCCTGCTTGTAGAAAACTTTCTTACATTTTAACGGTGTAATTTTTACTTTTGTTTAGCAATAATTGTATTGGTGGTATAACTAATCCTAATATGAAGGTAATTATGTTTAATTTTTTGTGCCTATCTAAGGAGGAAGCTAGCCTTACGCTTAAAGACTCGTGCTTATTTCTGCTCATTTGACCTTAACTTATTTTTGCTCCTACAAGGTATCTTGCAGTTTTAATTGGATAAAAAAAATTCACAATAGGAAGTACTTTTTAAGTGTTATTTTTCTGTGTATCTGGGTGCATTTTATTTGTTTTAAAGTTTTTGACTATATTTTAAAAATTTAAAAATATAATCACCTTATTGTTTCATTTTCTGCTTTCGTTAAAGCACCATTATAGCTCACACAAAAATATATGAAAATAAAAAGTTATGACCCAATGAATATTTTTGTTATGAATAAATTAAAACTATACAGATTATTCATAAATAAAATGCCAAATAAAGATCAAAATTATAGCATCTCACGGGACAAAAAATGGTAATAGCGAATTTTCAAGAGAATATTCAATTTAAATAAAAGCTTATGTTAAAACTAGTTGGGTTAGACTAGAGAGAACTAAGGACTATGCATAAAATTGCAGAGTCTTAACACTTAAACTAGGTTTTGTTTCAAAGAGCTTTAACCAGGGCTTAAGATAAAATATTGGCATAATAAATAAATTTTTTTGTTTTATCCTCAGAGACCGATTTGTGTCAAAGTTATAAGTTGTGTCATTTCTTCGAAAAATTTAAATGCAATGATATTATTATTATAAGCCCGTTAAAAAGAGCATAAAAAGTTAAGAAACTGGTGAAAACCACATTTCGATATCCTAATTAGTTTCATGTTATTGCCAAAAAACTGCATTACTTGTATCCTTTCCTATTTTAAGCTGTCAGATAAACAACGCGGCGTTTTAATCGAGAGTGCCATGACAACAAAAACCATTTGTTTCTCTGCGAATATAAAATAATATCAATATTATCCTTATTATTTGTTTATCAATTTAATAACAGCATTCATAATTACACGGCTCGTGGATAATTATAGCTGATTATTATCTACGGGCTTTGGCTAATTGTATCTTCATTGTGCTGGAATAATATGCACATCTCCAGTTTCTCTTAAACGGGTTGTCAAACGTCTAAACACTTTTTTATTAAAATGCCGTCTTTCGTAATACCTTATGGCATATTGTCCTGCCGCAATAAAGGCATTTGAAAAAATTTCAAAGTGAACGGCGAGCATATCGTATGCCTCGTTTAATAAGACATAATTTAAAATTACTTAATAACGATTAAGAAAAGAAAAAACGATTAACAACACTAATAATAACAATAATAACTATAAACAAGAACTAAATTTAAAATTATTAGGTTTGTCAAACAATTCACTTGTCATTTTTTGACGTCCCTGTTTTCTGTAATTTTTGACGTCCCGGCACTCTCAATAAAAACGCTGCGTTCTTTATCTGACAGCTTAAAATAGGTATAGATACGAGTAATGCAGGTTTTCGACAATAACGCGAGAACTAATTAAAATATCAAAATGTGGTTTTCACCAGTTTCTTTACATTTTATGCTCTTTTTAATGGGCTTGTAATAATAATACCATTGTATTAAAATTTTTCGAAAAAAATGACAAAATTTATAACTTTCACACACCAGTCTGTGATGATAAAACGACAACTACAAACGACAACTAACCACAACAAAAAATAAATTTATTATACCAATATTTTACCTTAAGCCCTGGTAAAAGCTCTTTTAAACGAAACCTAGTTTATCAAAATCGGTTAAGCCATAACAAAGTTATTCAATTTTTTTTAAATGTATATTCGCTCCTCCTCTCTCTCTTTATTTGACAGGTTACGGAAAAACGCTTAAAAGAAAAAAGTTGTTTTTATTTTACATAGTTTGTAAGAAAACCATTAACGTCATAAGTTAATATGGCATATTTTTAAATAATCCGTGTTTTTAATTTTGTTCTTAGTTTTACGCCTTTTAGCGGCAGAATTAGAAACTTGAAAATAATTTTCAGCATTTTCTTAAGGCCGATTTTACAATTAATATTTTTTTTCCGAAAGATATGCGATGAAGGGTTCTCGAGATATCGCCGGAGGACGACCTTATCAGGACACCCTGTATACTAAAATATTTAAGTGACCAAAAGTATAGGACTAAAAATATAAAGGTCAATAACATGAAATCATCATCTAATTAGGTTAGATAAAAAAAATATTTTTCAAGATTTTGGTTTTTGTAGATTCTAATTTTAGTGCATGAACTAATCATATACCGGACAAATTATCTTAATCTAATTTCCTTTTGAACGTGTCTTTTAGTTATTTTATACAATGCTCCTTTAGTTAAGTATGACAATATTTTTTATTAAGTATTAATTTGTACGCTACTGCTGATGCGAGGTATAATTGAGGACAGTGCGGCAGCCACCACTATCCTGCGGCAGACGCGGAATCGGAAACCCGTTCGCTGCATCTTGATCTGATGATAATTATTAATTTTAATGTTTGTATATATTTCTTTGGAAGTAGGTAGGGACATTATATTTGAAAATATTGTATATTTATACATATGTTTAAAAACTTATTTATAATGAATATTATATTTTGTTTTTTAAATTTAATTAAAATATTTTAATTAAATTTCAGATGTATGACAGTATGTTTTTTAAAACTGGAGAAGGTTTTTTGCCTTAAGATATTTATAAATCCATATTATTTTATATCCATTTTGAAAGGTAGTGCTATAAAAAAGCGGCAACTATGAGAAAAACCATGTAAATTTAAAAATGACTAGAACTCATTTCAAGAACTTTGGTCACGATCCAAAAATACTTTATGTAAATTGTGTATAACTTAGAGTGGGTTTATACAGACAAATAAGATAAAAAAGTAAAATAAAAATACAATAAAAGTATAGTATGCATAAGTATTGGTTTATAGGGGCAAATAACATAAAATAAGAAAAAAAAACTAGATTTTATCTGAAAGTAAAAACATGCAGGCCTGAGAAACTTTTGACAACAATGATAAGCTACAATTAAAATTTGTCTTTTTGGCGTTGTTTATGTGTTTTTTTGGTTTATATTTTGTTTTTACAGCTATCCAAAATGTCCTACTAGATATGACACCCTCTCTTTTAAAAAAGTTCTCTGGGCTTAACGAATCGCACCAAAGTGCATATGTGCTTACTGTAAATTCTTATTGTATGTCATTGTTTCTTACTTTTATTTTATTTTTTATATAAATGACCACAAAAAAAAGTATTATTTTAAATTTTTTATTTTTTATTTTATAATTTGTCTGTATAAACTCACCTTAAAAGAGACCTATTTAACGTCTCGCTTAGGATGGTAAGCGTTTCTAAAGATTTTTAAAATTATTTTTAAATCTTACTCTAAAAAATAAAATTTAAAATATATACAAACCACTAAGAATTAACATATATTTTGATAGGTGGTTTACACACGCCTTTAAAATAAAATAGCTATTTTACCAATATAGGTAATAATGAGGACAATTATTAATTATCGAGACCATTTAACGGGCCTAGCGAGCGAATTAGGGGTTGAAATCATTAATCGCCAATTGTTGCCCGAGTTAGTTACAGTATATTTTCGGCAACCGTTTGGTTATTAAATTGTAAATTATAGTTTTTCTTAAATTTTGGATTCATTTTAATTTAAACAAATCAAATTGACGAGTGCTAACAGGTTATAAATAGACCCATTGTTTTTAAGTATTTTGTCTTTACTATAATCGTTAAATAATGGAGGCATTAAAGAGAGCTATAAATGCATTATTTTGTATACGTTAACAATACTCATAATGAAACGATCGCCGGAAAATATTAGTTTATACGGCACGCACATTGATGCAGTTTTTCACAAATATGCATATTAAGTCAATGAGAATATTAAAATTTTGATAAATATTTGAGTTAATTTTTATTTTATCGGTGTTACTAACAAATTTTTGTTCTGGTTTAAACCATTTTTTTCACCAGAAGTTTATTAGAGTTTTGGTCTTTGGTCAGAATTTTGGTGTTTCCAAAATCCGACTCATGTTTGATGACGTTTCGATCATGTTCGATCTTTTTCAAATCTAAAAGTTAGGTTTCAGAAACAAAGTTAGTATAACTAGTGTCATCCAAATAAAAAAACACAAAAAAACTTACCCTAGAGCGTTAAAATAATAGTGAACATTAATCAACAAATATGTGTATTTTTACATTTTTAACAACACAACACAAGGAACGGACTACTTATATTAGTAATAAAATATGAACTGATTATTAAAGAAGGGCGATGTATATTTTATTAAGATTGTTGATATCTTTTTATCGTTTATGGAATTTGGGTTTTTTTGGATTTCGATCATCTCCATAAACTCTCTTTTTTTTTTGGTTTGGTTCCGTTTTAAGTATTTTTGTTTCATTATAATGTCCCTTTGTCTTTTCATGATTCGTTAAGGCTGTTGCATTTTTTTGTCGTATTTGTGGCTTTTTAGCCTATTTTCCAAATACTGCGTTGTTTGACCGATGTATACACCGGTGCATCTTTACACGGAATTTGATATACGATGTTACTTTTTTTGTTTTTTGGAGTTTTTGTTTTAAGTCTACTAAAATTCTTTGATAAAAGGTTTGAGGCTTTGTGACAGATTTCTATATTATGTTTTTTAAATAGTGGCTGAAATTTTTGTGATAGGCCATTTACAAACGGTAGAAAAGATATATTTTTTTGTTTTTATTATTTTTTTCCTGATCGTTTTTTTCCGTTGAATTATAAAATTTATGTATTATATAATATATTCAACGGAAAAAAACGATCAGGAAAAAAATAATAAAAACAAAAAAATATATCTCTCTCTACCGTTTGTAAATGGCCTATCAAAAATTTCAGCCACTATTTAAAAAACATAATATAGAAATCTGTCACAAAGCCTAAAACAAAAACTCCAAAAAACAAAAAAAGTAACATCGTATATCAAATTCCGTGTAAAGATTGCACCGGTGTATACATCGGTCAAACAACGCAGTATTTGGAAAATAGGCTAAAAAGCCACAAATACGACAAAAAAAATGCAACAGCCTTAACGAATCATGAAAAGACAAAGGGACATAATTTCAATTATAATGAAACAAAAATACTTAAAACGAAACCAAACCAAAAAAAGAGAGTTTATGGAGATGATCGAAATCCAAAAAAACCCAAATTCCATAAACGATAAAAAAGATATCAACAATCTTAATAAAATATACATCGCCCTTCTTTAATAATCAGTTCATATTTTATTACTAATATAAGTAGTCCGTTCCTTGTGTTGTGTTGTTAAAAATGTAAATATACACATATTTGTTGATTAATGTTCACTATTATTTTAACGCTCTAGGGTAAGTTTTTTGTGTTTTTTTATTTGGATGACACTAGTTATACTAACTTTGTTTCTGAAACCTAACTTTTAGATTTGAAAAAGATCGAACATGATCGAAACGTCATCAATATAAAGTACTAAAAACATAATGTTTACATTCTGGCAGACCTAAAACCAAGAAATCAAAACGAAAAAATATATATTATTATAAAAAAATCAAAGAAAACTAGAATCTCAATATATATATATATATATATATATATATATATATATATATATATATATATATATATATATATATATATATATATATATATATATATATATATAACTAACCACAACTTAATTAGGATACGAAACTTAATAGGTATCCTTTGGTCTGCAGGTCTCACCAGCCAAAATTGTCAATTTGCATACAAAGTGCAATCAGTTGGGCAGTTAATCTAAATTTAAAATAATAATAAAGATTATAACAGTTAATAATAATTTATTTTAAGCAATATAATGAAAGTACCCTTATTGGCCCTATTTTTGTGTTGTTTAGTGTGTTAGACGCGTGTAAAAAATCTTGATCTTACTGTCGCAGAAAGCATCTTTTCAGCATTTAACTGCTTGCTTAAACTCCGCTCTGCGTCATTTTGACATCGGCAGCTGCGTGCGAAAAAGTGCAACTTTTTAGGATAATAATAAATGTTTATCAATTTTTGTTAAGAATGTCATATTGCTGTTTTTTATTATTAAATTTGACGTTAGATTAGTTGGTTAGTTGCTTCAAGCGGGGTTGATCGCGTGCTTATATTTGCACCTTAGCTTATTGGCTTATTGTGCCTCCTTTCTTGTTATAGAAGTCCTTTTCTATAACTAGTTTCTTGGAAGGGTCAGCTAGCGTAGCCTACGCATGTCTTTGGCCAGGTGACTCATGCCAACGATCCAGATGTTGCTTTTGGGATCATTTGTCTATTGTTGTTTTCGTCGCCTGTTTTGATAGTCCGAGAACTGGATCTGGGCTGTTATAATTTTTGGATGCCTTTGCTAGTTTATCTGCTTTCTTATTGCCTTTTATTGCTATGTGTTCAAAAAGTTCTATTCTGTTGTATCTGGTGGCAAGTTCTTTTGGATCCATTGGGCACTCCATCGTGATCTTGAGTCTCAAACGATCAGGCCTGACTGTCTAATAAAATCCGTGTGTTTTGATTGTGATATTTTCTTTTCACATTACAGATTTCAGCCCGATAAACTTACTTGCCAAATGGAAAGCTGTAAGTTGCTCTGGATTTTGCCACAAATACACCAGCTCCCACTTCAACATTTGTCTTTAAATCATCGAAGTACCAAACCTCTAAAAAGTAATGGAATTGTTTTATTTGTCCATATGTCAGGATCGAACTTGACATTATAACGTTTATTAAAGTTATGGACCGCGGACATGTGATCTCATTTCATATCCAAGAACTCTCATATCCGTTGCCCTTGTGTGACCATAATTTTCAGGTTGTTGTTTCCACGTCCTATATGATACCCAAATGCGCTGCTTATGGCCTATATTTTAATAAAATATCAAAAATGTTTAAACCAGGATAGTTTCCGTAGCCGGGGAAGGTGTGCTTCTTAGGACGCCGATTATGCACACATATGCCAGCCTCCACTGACTGTTTAGTTAGGTAAATATTGTTTTTTTTTCACTTTTGTCTACTATACGGCAGCGTTGTGTGTGTGTGACTATCGGCCTGATGACTGTGGCGTACAACCAAAGCGTCATTCTTGGTTTAAGCCCCAGGTTTGAGGCTTTGTTCAGATTATTTATTATTTATTGTTTCCCTGTTAATTTGTATCCAGGATTAGACATAGGTTTTTTTTTCTTTAACAGTAAGTTTGTTTTTTATCAGCTCTCTAAAGATGTTTAGGTTGCTGTGATTTCCTATATTTTTTCTGTTTGTATTGCGGTTTTTTTAGCGTTGATTTTAAGGTTTTTACCTTGCACCAGCGCTGTACGATGTTCAGAGCTTTTTGCGTGAGTTCTGCTATGATGGCGGAGTGATTGAGTATTACTACATCATCTGCATAGCCCTGGACGTAAAATCCCTCATCGCTGAGACAAGCTATTAACTTACTTATCCCACCAAAAACAGTTACGTAAACTAGGGGCCAAGCTTCTATCTAAAAATCTCAGCCCCCATACATACTGGGATCTAAAACTAGACCAAGCTCTGTCCACAATTTTGTTCCACTCTTTTTTGACTTCGTAACTTTTTTACTGATTTGTCTGTATAAATATTTTTTTTTTATTAATACAGACAGATCAGTAAAAAACTTGCCAAGTCAAAAAAGATTGGAACAAAATGGTGGACAGCCCAGGAACGTGACCCTAATTTTACATAACGGTTTTTTCTGGAATTTCTTCTCTTTTTTTAAGTTTAATGAATGGAAAAAAATGAAGTCGGATCTTATGCCGTTTTTCTCAGTTTTAGTCAAGGCAATGAAGCACTCAACCTCTGAATTTTTTATACTAAGACGGATCGGAATGCGATTTTTTGCATTCGCTTCCAAAAATTTTTTGAAAAAAATGTATCTTTGTGACTTATACAAACCGTCCCAACCGCTGTGTTCACACATCGTCGTTGTGGTTGGGCCCAGTAGGATCTTTTGGAACATGCGCTAGAGTTGCTGGTTATCGGCAACTCTCTTGGCTAGCGTATGGAACGGGATCCGAAGCTAAGATGAACACAAGGCTTTAACTCAAGGTGTTAGCATACCGTGCTGATGAGTGAATGACATCCTGTGGCTTAAACAGGTGTCTCCAACGGTGCCTCTGAGATACAGGGCGATCTCTCAGAGTATCTAGCCTTACTGCGGTAAAGCGGGGCTCTGCCGTGGTGGACTATTACTTCCCTAGCTGCAAACATAGGAAAAAAGTGACAAAGGTGCGCTGACCGAAACGATAAATCCATTTCGAGAGGTGTCACCCAAGGTCACAAGCAGACAAAGGTGCGCCGACCGAAACGGGTGAATCCGTTTCGTAAGGTGCCCCTGAAGTCACCGACGCCTGGTTCACGGGGAAGGACTAATCCATCCCGAACAAACAGGTGCTTAGGAAGGTTCCCTGAATCCAAACAGAAGGCGGACAGAACCGCCTTTATAGGAAAAAGGGTTCCCTGGCTTTAAACAGAAAGCGGATAGGCCCGTTTTCATAGGATAAGGCCGGAGATGCGGCCTCAGAACATCTGGTTCCTGTAACAAGGACCTGGTAGCTACCCACGTCACTAAACCGGGAGAGGAGAGCATGATGGATCTAATCGTCTGCTTGTCATACTCTCCAGGAGACAGGGACACCAAAACACATCAGAACACACATTGTGCTCGTGTCCGGTAGCGACACGAGTAAGAGGAGATGTAAAAACTCTCTCTCAATCTGATATCGGATTCATTAGAAGTCCGATCCGATTGGGAGAAATATAAAAAGGTGTGAGCCACAATAAACCGAGCGGTCGCAGTGGAGGGCGTAAAAAGTCTACTTCACATTAAACCTACCTACCTACCTACCTATACAAACCGTAAATTGCATTGCTGCAGCCAGAAATGCATTTAAAAAAAGCATTTTTTGAAACGGATTTTGAAAGATTTAATAACTTTGTAAATATGAGTCACAACTGGCTCAAAAGGGTTCCCGGGGGTTTTTGAGGTCGCTGATCACGATTATGATGTTCAAATTGACCCTCAGGAACCCCCATGAACGTCATCTTTGTGGGATTTTCCCAAAATTCACGCAGGGAAGAAGATAAACTCGACGCCCGGAAGTTTTTTGGGTCGCTGAATTCAAATGTGGCATTTCCGAAAATTTTCCTGACAAGATTAAAATGACTTATTTTTTTTCCTAGGTTCGCAATATACTATTACTTAACAACCTTTAATTTTATTTTTTTATATTTGGTACGCATTATTATAATGCACTTAAAAAAAAAAAGATTGTAATTTTACCTACTTTTGATTTTCTTTTTGTTGGATAATGTTGTAAAAATTAAAAAAAAAATAAAATAAAATCGTCATTTTAAAGTTGTAAATTTTTATTTTAAAATTTATTTATTTGTCAAAATCAAATTTTAGTTTAAAAATTATCCTTATTTTTTCATTTTTTTTAATTTCTTCTTGGTAACGGTGCACCGGTGTCCGGGGGTCGTTTCCGCCGTGAAATTCGGATTCAGCGCCCCAAAAATAATCCCATAACGATTTTCGGTTCGTCTTTTTCGATTATGTAAGGAAAACCGTCGGAGATGAGATCCAGGTTCCAGTGCACCAGGTGTGAAGTGTTCGCCGATGTCATATTTGAATTCAGCGACTCAAAAAACCACCGGTCGTCGAGTTTCTCTCCTTCCCCGAGTGAATTTTGGGAGAATCCCACGGAGTTCATCAGCGTTCCTGAGCTCCAGGTCGGTAGTGGGTCAATTTGAACATCATAATCGTGATCAGCGACCTCGAAAACCCCCCGGGAATCCAATTTGAGCCAGTTCTGACTCTTATTTACAAAGTTATTAAATCTTCCAAAAGCCGTCTCAAAAATTGCATTTTTGGCTGCAGCAATGCAATTTTCGGTTTGTATAAGTCACAAAGTAGGTAAATTTTTTTACAAAAAATGTTTGAAAGCAAATGCAAAAAATCGCATTCCGATCCGTCTTAGTACAACAAATTCCGAAGTTTTGGCCTTTTTAGTGCTTCATTGCCTCGACTACTTGCACTCTAGTAAAACCTATTCTTTACACTGAATATGAAGTACAAAATTTGCCCATTTTAACTTCCGCGTCCCCTGCATCGCACCTGGTTTGGGGTCTGATAGGTAATGTATAGTAATTTAGTTTGTTTGGTGAATAATTTAAATTCTAAAACATTCTGACTTTTGAAACTTTGGTTCAATCCAATTGCAAACTTTTAAACTATCCCTTGAATATACGATACTTCCGCCTCTGTTTTAGGGTGTTCCAAGTAAAAATCTGCGGTTTTTAATATTTTTCCTTTACTTTTGCCTAAAACCTACTTACGTATCAAATTTATGTTTTTACTCCCTCGGGAAGTGCCCCACAATTTTGATTAGTCAGCCAGTCAGTCAGTGGTAAAATTGGCGATTTTTAAAATCGAATAACTTGGAAACCACTTGACATAACTTATTTACTTACAATAATTAATACCTCTATTTGGAACTAAAAGAAAGTTACGGTACAGAGAAACACTTTGTGTAATATACACACTGGGTAAGTCATTCCGAAATTTGGACTGGCGCTTTACCGTGCATCTAGACCAATAGGTACGTTGGGAAATAAAACTCAATTTAATAGTTTTTCTATTAAAATAATGGTATTTATTATACAAATTATTAACATGTTCAACAAATAAAGTAATAACAATAGTCAAAGAACTTAGTTGTAAGCTACTTATGCATAAAAGCTTTTAATTTTTAAAATTATGAAAGTGCTATTTCTAAAAAATAAATATATTTGCTATATACATGATTATCACATATAATCAAAACTAACTCAGTGGAACTAAATACTGAAAAAACAGTTATTGTAAACCTACCAGCGTTAGGTTAAAAAAATAATAAAATTAGTTGATGACACAGTTAACCAATACTAAAAATATAAGTTCAAGTGGACATACAGTATGGGGGAATAAGAGGAAATAATAAAAGGTAGAAAAACAACTACTCGGACAAAGTTTTAGAAAATTTTAATAATTTAAAAACGCCAACGTCGTTTTTTTAATTTTTTTAAGAAAACTAAAATGAGACATATTTTTTTAAGCTCTAAAACTTTCTTGTTTGAAATTGTTTTCAAAATCTGTAAAACTATTTTCAAAGCAATTTTTATGCAGAAAACAATTATTAGATCAGATCACTAATTTCGACGCTTCGGCTATTCTAAATCATCATCAACTTCATTTTTCTTATGGACGCCATATGGGATTTTTGTATTTTTGAACTAACCATAAAACCCCCGTTTACCGATATAAAACAAGTTTATACTTTTTAAAGAAATCAAATTTCACGAAAGTTGATTTTATTCTAGTAGGCCAGATATTACATCTTTGAATGTCTTTCTTAGTCCAAGAAAATAGGTCATGAAATACGAATTTGAGGTTAAAACTTGAATTTTTGATATAAGTTACTTTGGAGAATCTAAAAAAGGAACGGTATTTTTTTGAATTTATCCCCGGGAAGGGGTAAAAAAATTGAAAAAGTTTTTTTTTTGAAATTTTGAGAAAACGGTAAGTATTAGAGAAAAAGTTTTAAATAAAAGGTGTAGAACGTAAAATTCTACATAAAAATGATTTTATAACTTTTTTCCTATAATTGAAATTAACTGAGATAGGGTAGCTAGAAGCTAGGGGATGATAATAGCAACTTTAAAAAATCATAAATTATTGGAAAATTAAAAAACTCATAGTTTTTTTTGATTATTTATATAATTAACAACTTTAATTCTTGAAAAAAAATCTCTAGAATTAAAGTTGTTAATTATATAAATAATTTAAAAAAAACTATGAGTTTTTTAATTTTCCAATAATTTATGATTTTTTAAAGTTGCTGTTATCATCCCCTAGCTTCTAGCTACCCTATCTCAATTAATTTTAATTTTAAGAAAAAAAATTATATAATCATTTTTATGTAGAATTTTACGTTATATAACTTTTATAAAAACTTTTTTTTATAGAACTTACCGTTTTTTTCAAAATTTCAAAAAAAAACACTTTTTTAATTTTTTACACTCCTTCCCAGGGGTGAATTAAAAAAAATTACATTTCGTTTTTAAATTCTTTAAAGTAACTTATATCAAAAATTCAAGTTTTAACCTCAAATTCGTATTTCACGACCTATTTTCTTAGACTATTCTGTGGGGGCATTTTAAAAACGAGATTGTGGAATTTAAACATCCTTACACGTTTCCAGCGCCAAAAGAAAAAGGTTGAAAAGTTTTTGCTCATATTAACAGAAATACACATCGACGAGTGACAAGTGCTGTTTTAAAAAACGTCGTTTTGGCGTTGCCAAATAAGGACAACATATTGTTTAGTCAAAAGTTTTTTTTTTAAAAGTAGGCCTATTTAAGGTACTGAATTATAAATGACCCCGCACTAATTACATTGAAAACCGGCTTCGGTGAAATTGTTTTAGATTGTAGTATAATAGAATTCTATCCCTATTGATAATAATTTCATAAAAAATTGGGGAGGTCACCGGTCATATTTTTAATTTAGGTCTGCCTAAAGATACGGCACTGAACTTTAAGCAAAATTAAGGAAATTTTAGTTATTTAATTAAACATGAGAACCCATTTTAAATATAATTATGTTTTAAAGTTTGCCAGCCCGCAAAGTATCTACAGGTTGGTCCAAAGCATACATCATGAAAAATGTGCCAATAGAAGTATGTTTAAGATAACTAAAATATTTTAAAAAAACGAAACCGTGTAAGTTACCATATTTAATTGCACTTTTGAACACATATTGGGTTTGTTAAATTTAAGGTTTTTAAATAATCATATAGGGTCTGACAAGTTTAAATTAAAGTGAATATTATTTACAATAAACAATTTATTCTAACCTATTGTAACGGCTAAAAAATTCATAAAATATTAAAATCTTTTTTACATAGTCGGTGTTTTAAAAAAACTAACAGGGTAATTCAAAAGTAGGCTTATTTATGTATTGGGTGTCAAGTTATTTACATACACATGTGAAATTGGCACTTTTTTAAAGCCAATTTTTGTAAAAATATTACCGTTGGGAATAGAACTTTCACATACTATAATCTCAAACAATTTTACCGATGCCGGTTTTTACTTTAATAAGCAGTTCCACTCGTAACATATATTACTAGCTTTTGTATAGTCCTAAATTATTTACGATTTAGAATAGTTGGAAAATCAGGTACTAAAAAACATACATATTTTTATAATATTTAACACTAAGCTGGTTAAATTTTTTTAAACATTATTAATAATATATTAAGGCAAACAGGAAAAAGAAAAAAACATCACTATTTCTGACTACATTTTTCGCATGGAATAAGATAGAAGGGTGCAAAGCAACGAGTTACTTTTTATATTGAGATCTATAAATCGTCTATAAAAAATTATTATAAGATTAATAAATTAAATCAGGGATTTAACTAGGTTTGATCTGCTATCTTATTGTTGGTACACATAAATACCACAAAGTCGGGCAAGTTTGTAATAAAATAATTGTAAAATTAATCTTAATGAGGTTAAAAAACTCATATATTTATTAATATGGTACATAGATCTATGGATCTCTTAACAGACCTGGAGCCGAGAGGGTTTTTGCATGTATCATAGGCCCCACGCCGAGGCTTTGGGGGCTGATAGACATCGTTAATTTCCACTTTGATTTCTTGGTATGACATCCCTAAAGTGTAGCTTTTAAGAGGGGTGAATTTTTAAACGTGTAATTAATATCCATGCCCCTGAATCATAGGCCCCACTTTGATTATTGTTTTATGTCATGGATTATGAGCCCCACGGTGTTGTTTCGTGATCATTGTTAACAATAAACTGTAAAACAAAGAGTTCACAACGCCATACTTCTGGGGCATCGCCAAGTTACCGCCATAATGGGGCTTCATTGCTAAAATGACATGTTTGCCCCATTATGGCGGCCACTTGGCGATGCCCCAAAGGTATGGCGTTTTGAATTCTTTGTTCTAAAGTTCATTATTAACAAAGATTACGAAACAACAGCGTGGGGCCCATGGTCCATGTCTACAGGGGAAAAATTACACCTTTTGGTCAGTATGGTGGACCTTAAGTGACACCATATTGGGATGGCATATTGGGTTCACGGACTTTGGCGACCTTCTTGACGACATAAATCAATAATCAAAGTGGGGCCTATGATCCAAGGGCATGGATATTATTTACACGTTTGAAAATTCACCCCTCCTAAAAGCTACACTTTAGGGATGCCATACCGGGAATTCAAAGTGGGGAATAACGTTGTCTATCAGCCCCCAAAGCCTCGAAGTGGGGCCTATGATACATGCAAAAACCCTCTCGGCTCCAGGTCTATAATTTATTATTTTCTTTGAGACTAGGATTACCCAAAAAATATGTTATTTCTTTGCTTTTAATTCAAGTAATATAAGCTAAGCTAGTATAAGGCAGTCTTTATCGGTCGAGAACTTACTAGACTGTGTTGCTTCTCTGTAGACAATGTGAACAACAAAAACAAGGGATAACTGTTTAAATAAAATAACTATGTGGTTTTTTAAATATTTTTTTCGACAGTTTTGTGCGCAGTTGCAGAAATTTGATTAAAATGAAAATAAATGATATGCACTTTCTAAATATATAGGAGTTTTCGCAATAAAGGTTACCGTAAAAAGTATCTCACACTAAAAAATTATGTTATCTTTTAAACTTGATTAAAAAAAAACACAAATAGTTACAAAAGAAATCAAATTTTCACTACGTGCAAAATTTAGTCTATGAGAGCTTTGCCATCTTAATATTACTTCTATACAGTTTGTATGTATTTAATATTAAGGGAAACAACAAAATTAAAATCATTATACAATTATTATATTTATTTATGTTAGGTTTTATGTGTACCACTCAAAAATATACGATTTTACAAAATTTGTAAAAATACAAAATACTCTACTTAAATATTAAGTACGCTTTACCATCACAAAGGAGGTGTTAGGTATAGAAGACCTGAGAAATATCTACATATAACATGTTTCTCTAGTCACAAAATTAACAACAATAAAAGTACAAAGATATAAAATAAGTGAAATAATAATTTAAATAAATAAAATGATTTGTGACGCTGTAAGAGTGACACAATGTAAAGGCATGAAAATGGCGGTCAGCTAAAATATTTTTACAGGGGGATTTAGTAAAACAAAATGCCTAGAATAAAATTAAATACCCATTGCATTCAGTTATATAAACCTTTGTCTTACTAAACGTTAGTTTTTAATTCTGATGGAAGTATTTAAATTTTTACAACTATGAAATAATAAAATACATTAGTCAGCGGTGTACTGCTTTATACTGGATAACTCTTTAAAAAGGGGAATATTTTATTATGTTTTTTTAAAAATTTGCAAAGCTTAAAAATACGAAATAAATACAGAAACAAACCTTTATAGCTTATTTCTAGTTGACAATTAAAATTTTGGGTACATACAGTGGCCAGCAATATGTTCGTAACAAATGTTTCTTCGTTTTATTAAAAGGAAATCCAATTTTTTTTCCGGTAATCGCCTCTGCATGTCTGATAAACGTTTTAATAAACTAAAATGAAATCACAAACATTGGGGTTGAATCATAAAATATCAATAAACTTAAAAAGTAAATAGTATTTAGTAAGTAATTTTAGCTGCAAATGCAATTTTGATGTATGTATTTTATAAAAAGTAAATCCGCCATTTTTTAAAAATATTTTTTTACTTAAATTAAAATGTACCATTTTTATTTACACAAATAGTTACACTAAATTTTAATTTGTTTAGGTTATAAATATATATATATATTATATATATATATATATATATATATATATATATATATATATATATATATATATATATATATATATATATATATATATATATATATATATATATATATTTGTTTTTTTTGATCCCCGTAACAAATAATTTAAAAAATAAGTTTTTGCTAAGGCACTAGCTGTTGCAATAGTTCATTTTCTAAATCCTTCGTGTATTTTACCAAAGAAACTTAAAATATTTGGAAATGGTGAAACTTATTGATTCCATTTATGTTTTATTCCTAACTGAAGACGAGTTTAAAATTTTTGTACCAAAACTCAAAAATTAACACTAGAAAAATATAACAATAAAATAAATGAATTAATCGTGTTAATTTTTAGGTTTCTGTAGTAAATGTGAAACTCGTCTTTAGTTATAAGTAAAGCATTACTATTTTAAAATATTTATTTATTTGATTATATACCAAGAAGGTTTTAAGAAATTAATCGTTGCAATAGCGGGTGTTTTATGGAAAACTTATTTTTTACATTATTTATTTAGGTTATCAAAAAAAACTTGTCTTATGGAATTAAATAGAATAAGTGGCATTTAGTTTAATTAAGCTATTTAGGTAAATAAAATGGTACATTTTTACTTTAATAAAAAAAGTATTTATTTTTCTAAAAAACATATTTCAAACTTAGCATTTAAAGTTAAAATTTATTTTTAAACACTCTTTACCTTTAGAGGTTTATCGATACTTTGTAATCCACTTTTACCCTATACCAGTGACATAGGTCGATATCGATTTTTAGGTAATTGAACATGCAGAGGTGATTAAAGAAAAAAAAAGGATTTTTCTTTAATAACAAAATTTATTAAAACTTATTGCCGGTCACTGCATATAATTTTAATCGTATTACCATATTTGGTAAAATTTGTTTTTTGAAAAGTTAAACAATCGTGACGAGATAACAATAAATTTACCAAATAAATTTAAATCCTAAAAAGTAAAAATAAAAAAAAAACTTTTTATAGAAAATAAGATCTTTACTGGGTCTGCAATGCCTAATCGTTTAAAAATACAGCAAAAAACAAAAAAATAAATTTTGCATTAACAATAAAATATCTTTTTTTTTCTAAAGAGTTTGTCAACTTTAGTTATAATGCTTTGAACATTACCACAAAAAAAAATCATAAAAACAAAAACCTTAATTCTATTTTGCCCTATTATAATACACTTTGTATTAGAATTGGGCAAAATAAAGCAAACAAACTAGAAACTTTTAACAAAAATCTCTATAGCTTTTGAAGCAGTAAAAATGTAGTATCCTTGTAGTCACAAAGATTCCTGTTAAAATAGTAAATGTTTAATTATTTGGTTAAAATTTTTATTTGGCGTTGTTAAAATGTTAGATAAATCCAAGAAAGTCTGTAACTTCTGTGTCTCTCCGCCAACCATGTATAAAATAATGTGTTTGTTTACCAGTTTGTTCGGAATAAGCTTTAACCAACTTTGCTTACTTTATGGAATAAATATTTTTAGGCCTGTAAATACATCGTGACATTACCAAGACAATATTTAAATATACATTTTTTAAAGTAAACTAATGTTCAAAATATTGTTCCAACCTGCTTCTGTACTGACCAGCAACGTTGTTTACAAAAGTAGGGAAAGTATTTCTTATGTTAATTAGAGCTTTAATTTTAATATGATGAGTAGTAATAGTTAGTTTTTGTCTTGCTCTGGGTAATATGGGTGAATGAAGTGTAAAGAAAGCAAAAAATAAATATAATGTATCGTTGAAATTTGCACCAACTCACTAAAAATGATTGCACAATGTCCAGTTTTTAGGAATCTTATACAATAAGGTACCTTTATTATAGCACGTTTTTAAAACACCAGCATTGGTCATAGGATTAAAGGCTTAATCTTAAATTCCACCAAGTTTCGGATAAGAATAATCAAGGTTGGTACTTATTAGGATATTTCATCTATTTCTTACAACCAAATTAAGCTAATGGCCGATTTATACTTCAGAAAATTAACAACTAACACTAAGAATTTACATTAAGAAAGAAAAATTGCTTGTTCATACCTCATAATTAAGAATTAACAAAATTTAACATCAGCCAATGGCAACCTTTGTTTATCCGCATGCGCTTTTAAACTCTTGTTTATTTTTGGCGGAAGTCAAATTATTTTGTTTTGGGTCCGTTCTTGTCTTAGTTTGGAGTTAAATTTTGAAAAAAGAAATGTTATTTGTATTTTTACATTTTTTTAATAATGAACGAATTTCTGCTCTTGTTGGTCTATTTATTATATGAGCTTATTGTACAGTACAGTGTTTTTTTATAATTTGGCATACTTTTAAAGTTTTCATTTGAAGGAATATAAAAAAAATGGTTTATAACAAAAGTTTCAGGATTTTTTTTGAAGATTTTCGGTTTATTTTTTTATTAGAACACCCCGTATTTTATTAAAAATATAAAATCTTCTCGTTTTCCCCTTTTTAAAAATATATAACATGTCTTTGTTTGGATAAGCAGTTTTGTGATAATTTGACTTTAAAGGTTGATTCTATATGCAATGGAACTCCCCTCCTTAGGTCTATTAAGCCGTGAAAGCCAAATAGAACTTCTGTCGTCATCCTTGACCAAGCGGGATCCAACATAAAAGTTCTGTTTGGCTTTTACGGCTAAGGGGTGCTCCATTGCATATAAAATTAAAATTTAAAGTCGAATTGTAACAAAACTGCTTATCCAAAACAGTTCACAAAGGCTTAGGCATTAGATGCTTACTACAAAACAAAAAATTAATAGATATTAGCCATCTGGTTTATGTACTATCCAGCAAGCTCACAAAATAGTAAAGTTAAACTTTATCGGTAGCATAAACATTTTCTTGGACTGCATAAAAATAGTTAAGCCTTCCATAATATTTTTGATAAAATAAGGGATGTCCGTAGAGAATATTTGCTGCGGTTTCAAAAGCTAACATAACAGGTTGTTGTGTCGCACTATATCAATAAGTAATTCATTATTTCTTTAAACAATAAAAGTCCTCAACACAATTATGGTTTATACAAAAGTTTAGTTAGAACTCCATCCCGACTTTTTTCATTTTCAAATCGCGAACGGACACAACGAGAGCCAAATTTTGCCGATAAATTAAGAAACTTGAATATTCGCCAGCTTCTTAGTTGTTGGTTGTTAATTCTTAATTCTCTTTAGTCGAAAACTTTGAACAGATAAAAGGAACATGTATCATTTAACCTGTAAATTGTCAGTATTAGTTGTTAATTTTCTGAAGTATAAATCGATCATAAGGCTATAAAGAATAATTTATAGAAATATTCTACTGACTAGACCGCAAATACTTACAAATTATTTTAATATTTTATATACATTTTTTAATGGTTATTTAAAGTTTTAAGAACATAGTATAGTGTAAAGTTTTGTTTCTTTAAATTAAAAATAGTGTTTATGTATAAATTTTTGTAAAAACTTTTTTTTCAAATAGTTTTATTTAATGTAAATTAATAAGAAAATAACTATTATATTTTTATACAGGGTGGAAACTATGTAATATTTGTGGTGTCTTTTAAGGCTTAAAAACTAAAACATTGTTGCCAAATTACTTTTTTTTCTTAAATATCGGTAAAATTACAACATTAACTTAACGTTCAAAATAACTTCAAATTTCTAATTTTAAGTTAAAGGTAAAGTTTTTTGCCACAAATTTTTATTTGTATATTCTTACATCAATAATTTTCATAGCAATACCTAATAGCCAAGTTTTTCAAAAATTTGGCTGTTAAAAGTAATATTTTTAATGTTTAACATTGTTCTGTGAAATATAAAACAGTCGTTTTACAGTGGATTATAAAAAAATATATATTGTTATTTTTTTTAATTTCAAATTTTGGGTAATTTTAAAAAATAAATATTTTTTTATTTACCTAACTACTTTAGTAAATAACTAAAGTTTGGGAATGAGGTAAACCGACAGCTTATACGTAAACACCTACATTTTTTCCAATTAAATTATATTTTTATAGTTGTCAAAACATAAATAGCGACAAATTAAATAGTTGCTACCCTGTACATATGTATTGTGCAAACTATAAGTTGATAAAATTTGAAATTAACCAAAACTTATAGGTTTTGGAGAATGTATGAGAACTATTCCAAAAAGTAGTCAACCCAATTATTTACCCATATTTCAAAGTAGAAAATAAGTTTGTTTTTGTTGCTTTAATTTATGTCTGCATTTTTCTAATTTTTAAATGTGAGTAAGAAAGCTTTAGGATGAATTTTAAAATAAGAAAATAGGAATCAAAGATTTTAAAACTAATTCTATACAAAATCCACAAAATGTACAAGAAGAATAATTAAGATACCCGTATCTTTTATTTACATTTTTTTAATTTTTCTTAGGCACATTTAAACACTCTTTGGACCTGGTGCATTAATGTTTTCAAGGATAAAATAATAAAAAATATAGAATAAAAATGAGTAATCAGAAAAAAAAATAACATATTTTTTTTTTTAATTTTATATCTAGTAGAATAACATCAGTCATATATTTAATGTAATAGGTTAAAAAGTTCTAAAATATATTATTGTGTTTGGTATAATATTTGAAAGAAAAATATTATTTAATAATTTCAAAAATGTTTTTAAGCTACGGAGTAACAGGCCGAGCAACATTTTTTATATATTTTTTTTCTGCTTAAAAAGGTTTATACCAAATAAGACAATCTATTTTATTTAGCAAGTTTTCATCCTATTAATTATTTGCTTTTGGTCATAATATTATAAAATAATTTTATCTGTTACATCCTTGAAAACATTAAAAAAATTAAAAAGAATATTTTTAATCTCTACCAATTCGCTTGTGTATTTGCTGGTGTTTTAATAAATGTGCTTTTTGTCTAAATGCCTTTGCGCATGTTTCACACCTAAAAGGTTTTTCGCCAGTATGAGTTCTAAGATGTACTTTAATATTACTTTTATTTAAAAACCCTCGATTGCAAATGCTACATCTATGAACAGGTTTTTCTTTTCCTAATAGTCCTAAAGTTTGATCTGTAGAAAAGACCGTGGAACTTGCTGATTGTTGCTTCTTTTGCGCCCTACTCCGCGACTTTTTTGTAATATTTGGGGTGTTTGTGGTTGTGTGGGGATAGTTCTGACCCATAAGCTCCGGACTTCGTCTCAGGTGATTATCATGCATGCTGTGAATACTATATTGGGGTATAAACCTTCCATTGACTGTAAGAAGTAGATTATCAGTAGTTGATACCACATTTGCTGGAGGACTGGATGTCGTTATTAACTCTGTATTATAATTTGTAGAGTTTGAGCCCTCTTGCTTTATAGGAGGACCGTTTTGTAATCGGTATTGAAGCAATGGCATATTTCCATGAGTTAGTAGACTTTGTAACGTGGATCCACCTTGCTGACATTGTACTTTGTTACTACTACCATACTCGACGGTATTTTGTGATTTTGTATATTCGCTGCTTGTACTTGGGACTAAAAATTCGGCAATACTATCTTGACCCATAGCTTCGTTTTTTTGATCCATACATGCTCCATCTATCCATGCATCAAGATCCATCCAACTACCCCGAGAGGCGTTGGGATCATCACTTTCAGAATTGTTATTAGGTACAGTCGTATCTGCAATAGCAGAACCGATAATAGCGGCAATATCATCAATTGAAGAAATATCATACTCGGCAATTTCAGTTTTAATTTGGGTCGCGGAATCAACTGAAGGATGACTACAGTCTTCGAATTTTATAGCACTTGAAACAGAATCCGCACTTACACAATCCGCATAACCTAATTTAACTACTTCCTCTACTGTATACAAAGTTTTTTCATCTCCCGAATCTGAACCTAAATTACACGTTGAACTAGACACAATATTATGTTCGTTAAAGTTACTATAATTATTGTTTTCTTCAGGGATACTTTGAGAAATAGTATGATAATGATGGCCTTGAATACCATTTATACTTAGATTTGCGGTGTAACCGGTAAAAGGTGGGAGTGGTTTAAGCTCAGCCAAACTCATGGATTGCGAGGAACTAAGAATAAGATTATCCAATGCCTCCATTGTAGCTTTGGTTTCAATTTCACCGTCATCCTGAATTGAAGAATCAAGGAGAAGTTTGTCGGATCCAAGATTACTAATTGTTCCATCTAGTATTAATTTGTGAGTGTCTATAAAATCGTTACTACTAGAATTTTGCCAACATGACGAAGTAAATATAGAATCCACTTCATCCACTGAACTACTGCCACTAACTGCCATATTGCTTCCTGATAGACTGGGATATTTCATTGTTTTCATGGAACTGCTGTTAGTTAAGGGGGTTTCTTCTTTGTCATCTTATCATGTCGGATTTTTTTCTGTAACAAAAGAAAAATAGAATTTAATAATGACTTACATATTTATTAATTCTACAATTTAGGTGATAATTAAAAGAGTTACTCAACCCAAAAATTAAGCAACCTTACAACTTTAATATCTCCATTGCTATTAATAAATTAAAGGAGCAGTATTGAATTATAATATTTATAATGAGATAAAATTCCCTCAAAAATGTATTTCTATTTCATTTTAGAAATATATATTCTAAATATGTACAGCAGCAAACTAATTTATTATATATATATAATAATATATATATATATATATATATATATATATATATATATATATATATATATATATATTTTATATATATATATATATATATATATATATATATATATATATATATATATATATATATATATATATATATATATATATATATATATATATATATATATATATATTAATTTTATATATATATATATATATATATATATATATATATATATATATATATATATATATATATATATATATATATATATATATATATATATATATTAATAATAAACAGTTTATCCAAAATAACTAAAATTAAAAGACAGCTATTTGATTTATAAGTAATTGCATTTTATTTGTGTCCATATTAAGAAATATAATTGTATTGACGATTTTAAGAAAGAACATTCTGCAAATATTTGTCCACCAAGTCATTATTTATGATCTACATAGCATTATTAATATTTTTTATATATGTACTAGTCGTACATTTCTAAAGATACTGAATTCAAATTTGACACCCAGTCTACAAAAACTAATATCCGTAAAAATACCCATAATATCTAATTGTTTAATTTGTTATTTAAATATCTTCAGTGTGTATATTTTTTCTGGGTACTAACTGGTTTTCTTTTATTAAAAGAGTAAGATTATTCATTTCATTGCTTCACTTTAGTATTTTTTGTTGTATTATAGTTTGTCAAAAGTAATAGTTTTAACAGGTGGTAAAAAAACGGGGGAATTACGTATTATTTATTGCTCAGAGCCCGAAATGGATTTTTTTTTGTTTATAAGAATTGTCAAATTTAAAAGTTTTGGTGATATTTGGGAATAATAATTATGTTTCTATTCAGAGTAACACTTCTACATGCTTACTGTTATTCATACAATTACTACAATTAGTTTATTTCTTTAAAATGTTTTATTAACATAAGAGCTTAAACTACTGAAAGGTGGTCCCTTTCACAACCACTTTTATGTAACGTTATCAAAAAAAAAAAAAAAAATATAATAATAATGAATGAAAAGATGCATGCTATTTGGTTGATAAGTATTATTGAATACTCTCTGGTTAGATGTTTGTGCACTACTAAATACTTTGATCATAAAATCTAAGTATTTTTATGTTTTATTATATTTTAATCAATATGAAAATTGGTTTAATCTTTTATTATAGGTTCAATTGATCTGTAATGTAACTATTACCGGTTATACAGTCTTTTGTGTCTTGAAAATTGCCTATTTTAAAGCTTTATGTATGTTACTATATTGTTTGACCTTCTGTAATTTTAAAAAAGAAATAAACAACAACAATGGGTCGTGTCTTTCTGGAAAGGATATCCATATCGTTGATTTACGCTTACGTTGATTCAGTATTGCTTTTTGATTGATAATTTAGGCGTTTTAACACATGTGTCATTTTGAAATAGCAACTTAAATTAGTCTATTCAATGTACGTTGATGGTGGTAAAATTGTTAAAATATTTTTTTTAAATGTTTTCTTTAATCGGTGCCATCTATCAATAAGAATTTACACTCAAATAACACAATTGTCGATTTAAAGTAGAAAATATGTTTCTTACTTCAAACAATTGTGTTATAAAGTGCAAATATTCTGTTTTTTAGCATGTTTATTCTTATTCTAAAATCATTTCTTTGCCTTTTTATGTTATATATAGTAATATTTTTAAATATTTAAATATAATAAATTGCTAAATAATTATTTGCAAGGATGTGAGATAAATATGATGACAACTACACACAAAAGCAATAACAAAAACGTTTGCCTTATAAAAACTTCAATCGAAAAAAATGTTTTTTTATTGATTTCAGTGCGCTCATTAAATCATAATAGAGGGTTGTAGCTAAGTACAACATGATAAAGTCTGAGCAAGCTGTTTTAACTGCAAGTTGTGTATAAGCTATAGCGCATACATCGCACTGATAGTCATTTGTTTTTTATGTACTATTTTACACATTAACAGCATCCATGAAAATATACAGTTTACGATGGAAATCGAAGACAACAACAAGCTAGCGTTGCTTGATGTATTATTAACGCGTAAAGGAAGATCATTAGGCCACACGGTATACAGAAAATCCACACACACAGATCGCTATCTACATAGGGATTCCAACCACCACCCATATCAGAAATATGGGGTCATTAAAACTCTAACAGAAATGGCAAGAAGAATTTGCGAACCCAAGGCGCTAAACGCAGAACTTACACATATTCATAATGCTGTAAGGGCCAATGGTTATTCAGAGCAAGAAAACAAAAGATCAATGGAACCAACAAATACCAGACCTGGAGTTGTTCGTGGAGAACGAACAACTGCAGCCAGTGGCAAAAGCATTTCTGCCCTTTATTCTGGGGGTTACGGACAGGACTGGTCGATTGCTACGAAAGAAAAATGTAAAAAAAAACATTCAAACCAACGAGGAAAATCAAAGAATGCTTTCGATCGGCCAAAGACAAAAAAAATCCACTTTCGTCTTCAGGAATTTATCGCATTCCGTGCACTTGTGGAAGCGTGTACATAGGAACTACAAAACGCTCGATCAACACCAGGAGTAAAGAGCATAAAGCCAACTGTCGTCTGGGGCAGACAGATAAATCCGCCGTAGCAGAACATACCCTTAAAACGGACCATCGAATAAAGTTTGAGGAGACCCAAGTACTCGCTACCACATCGGCATACCACTCCAGACTCTATAGAGAAGCCATAGAGATAGAAAAGCATAGCGACAACTTTAATAAGAAAGAGGAAGCAGTTAAGATCAGACCGGAACCGATTGGAACCGAAAGTAACCAAAGCCCCGCCCCCTGCCTCTCCAACGTATAAATACGAGCTGCGGCCGCGCAAAGCCCAGTAGTTCGCATACTGTCAACCAGGAAGTAACTTCTGAAGATGTCAACCGCTCGTGTTGGCGATACGTTAAGTCAACCAGACAATCGACGCGACGCCGGCCTAACAGCCCAAAAACCATTGAAACAGTGGGAGTAACCACTGTTCCAAAATGATGCATCCATACGGTTGACACAAGAAAAAGTTAAGATGAGAAGACACTCTTAATAATGAGCTAAACAAAACTAGGTAATTGTTAATTAGCCTCTGTTTACTATTATCACATAATAATATTAAATTTAAACATATACAATTGGATATTTAAATTTGAAAAAATATGTTATAATACAGAAGATAGAAGAAAAATAGTTTAAATTATTGAATATAAGCTATTGTAATAAATAATAGGTCTTTAGTAAAACTGTCAACCTAGATCTCAAATGAAGTATTATGCAAAGTACTTTATCATAAAAACTAGGAACAATATGTATTTTAAAGTTATTTACAAACAATGGCCCAATCATTAGTATCATTTAACTGCATAACGGATCACCTTTGCAAGTTTTATCTGTGTGGTCTGGTCTACATCTCTATACGGCATATTTATCTACAGTTGTTAAAACTGTGGGTTAAATATATTATTAAAGTTTTGACAAATTTAGAATTTATTTATTATATTACGGTTTTTGGGCCCGTATGATCGAACAGTCATAAATAATTTGGGTTAAGTAACAGAATTTTTTAGTGAATGTATAAATAAACATAAAGAATTTTAAGGTAAAATATTAATTAATGCAGATAAATACTAGTGATATGAGAGAACGTAGTTTTTAGTCGTGCGATGAAAGATTCTTGTCTTAAGTCGAGAGACCAGAGATTGTTGTCTCTCGACTTAGTCTTATTTTTTTTTCGAGAACTTTAGGGCACAAAAACAAAAAAATGTGAGCCAATATAAAAATAGGATTTTAATTAAAATGAACAATAGTATGGAATAATTAAAATAGATAAAAAGATATATCCAACAAGACCGGTAGGCATATACTCGCTTATTTCTAATCTAATATTATAATCTTTAATAACACATTATTTTAAGTTCTAATTAAAAATCTTGTTTTTATATAAATTATTTTTTTGTCATTGTGCGTTCCAAATTCTGAGAGAAACAAGAGGAAGCGAAAGACAAGAGACTGACTCTAGGCGGCATTACTAATGTTATTTTATATTTAGGATTAGAATGAAAAATATATATAAAACAAAAGCGGTATGTATATATTTACTCTATACTATTTTTTATTCTAATTAATTTTTATATAAAAATATATTTTTTTGTTATTGCTCTAGACAAAAGAGCTTTAGAAAACGAAAGAATGCGAGAGTCGAGAATATCTCGTCTTTCGACGAGAAGACAGGCCTCGAGAGACTATAGGTGAAGTGGCAATTAATACTTTTTAACAATTTAAAAAAAAGTACTTTTACAAATGCATTAGTTGTTAATCAACTTAATTATAAAGTTTAAAAAAATATAAAGTATATTAAGTAAAACAGTTATTTAATGGTTTTATTAAAATCATAAATGGGTGTAATTTTAGATATCGTATTTTAACTTAAATATAATAGAGTACTCAACGATACATTATTAATATGTGTTGAGAATTTGTTACGTAAAACATTATTTAATTCTCAATTTTACCATCGTTAAATTAGATTGAACATTGTTTTAAACATTTAAGTTTATGCGTAAAAACTAGAAAATAGTACTATATTAGGAGATTTTTCTACTCGCAAAAAGTTTAATTATTACATCTCTCAAAATTTATATATACAGTATTGGAAAATTAATCGCGATAATAATTAATGTTAATTTTTAGCCGGGCCAAAATCCAACTACCAGTGTACGTTTCAATATAACGTGATGAACTAGAATTAATTTAACTGTTCGATTACCCTATCCGCGTTTGGTTCGATTAGATATAAAATCAAATAGTTTTGGACATTTCCGACAGTATAAAACGAGATCGGATGGGTGTACGTCGAATCAACAAAATAATTTTTAAACGATAATTTGTTGAAAAATTATCACAAAATTTAAAAAAGATTTTTGCTTGTCTTTTTCCACATTGGCTTAAAAAAAGTAAATTTAAAAATAAATAAAAAGAAAATTCCAAAAATAAACTTAACGATAATTTTAAAACAAAAATAAAATAATCTAAAGAACTAAAACTTATTTTAATAAGGGTTTGAATAATCCACCACTTTCTGTAAACAATACCCAAACCTATTGTAGAGATGTTGTCTCATATTCCTGACCGTTCATGTAATTTGACCAGAAAGTTGAATTATTTTTTCCCTTATTTCAACAAGGTTTCTAGTTTTCAAAACTGTGCCGATACACATTTTGTTGTAAATATCCCCAAAAAAAAAAAATCGTTTGGGGATGCCCGCAAGCAAATGAACGAGAGCTCTGGAGCCACCGGCAAATCCCACTAGCCAAACTAAAGGCAAAGCGGTGACGTTTCCAGTCGAACAGCTAAATTAATTATAATTCATCGCCCATTGAAAGTAAACGTACATTAGATTGGAATCTCAACTGCCTAAAAATTAACATTGATTTCCCTATTTCCGAATTATTTTCCAATACTGTATATATATATATATATATATATATATATATATATATATATATATATATATATATATATATATATATATATATATATATATATATATATAATATATATATATATATATATATATATATATATATATATATATATATATATATATATATATATATATATATATATATATATATATATATATATATATATATATATATATATATATATATATATATATATATATATATATATACACTCCAACACCTTATGTTCAAAAAGCTATCTTGACTTTTTATGCATGTTTAAAAGCCTTTGAAATGATAAAAAATCATACTCTACGCTTTACCAAAAAAAAATGAGAAATAACGAATATTAAAGAAGAAGAGATATTTTTAAATTATTTTGTTGTTGTTTTTTTTTTGTAATTACTGTTTTTATAGTAAGCTTTCAATAATAAAATATTACAGATTTTCGTGTGGCATCAGCGAAAGATATATTTAATGGTTAAAACATTTTTCAGTGTTGGTATATGCAATAAAAATTATATTTTTTCTTGGGGTTTGCTCTAGAAGGTGCTAGTGGTAAAATGTGGCCTAACTAAAACGGGACTTCAAACAGCCCGACAGTCATAAATTGTACGAATAAATGTCTTATTGATTTTAGAACATTGTAAAATTCAGCACTCAGTTTTTAAAATGGAATAATCTCTTTATTCCTAAATATTTATAATATACCAAAAATTGTAAGTATTTTTAATAAAGTTTTTTAATTTCTAAATTTTACTTTTATATTTTTATCTTAGTTTTGTATTTTTTTGTATTATTACGTTTTTTGCTATAAGAAAAGGAAGGTAATCGACTGGAGTCCTAAGATTACGGTAAAGATGAATTTTCATATATTACTGCCGGTCTTTCTATCTGTTTGCCTGTGTCATAACCTTCTAGGACTCGAATTTTAAATTGGGGATACTTATAATACTTAAAAGAACTTAGAGATGAACTGTTTTAAAAGGATATCTATTTAAGGGAGAAGGAAATAAGTTAGATAATTTATTTTTGTGTACATTCTCTAAATACTTTTTCTACTTTCCCCTTCGTCAGTCGTGTCTTGGCTTACAGCGGATGTGACTATCCCCAACAAGGGTGAAACACGTAGCCGACTTAGCCACACCCGAGGTTTCCATCCTTTTGGAAACCCCGTAATTTTAATGCGATTAGCAAAAAAGCATACCTCTAACTACGTAATTATTTTTTTTAATTGGGAGCCATATGCCCAAAAAACTATTTTCTTTATTGATTTATATATTATATATATATATATATATATATATATATATATATATATATATATATATATATATATAGATATATATATATATATATATATATATATATATATATATATATATATATATATATATATATATATATATATATATATATATATACATATAAATGCATGTAATAACAACTCTTTCTCTTAAAACTTTCTTTTCTGATAATGTCTACAACATTTGGCAAGCCCGCATTAAGAGATTCTCTGTCTGCTCGCAAAAGTATGTCAGCAGTACCAAGTTCCCCCGCCGGTCACATGGGAATAAGGGGGCACGCTATACCAATAACGGTACCACTTTGTGTGTATTTCCATTAATCTTACAAAAGCTTTATTTATCTGAGTGACATTGCCGTGCCAAAATTATTTAATGAATTATGGTCAACTTAGGTCTAAGTTTTGGTTTTAGTTAAATAATGTTTAATAATATACAACAATATATTGGAAAACACTATTTTTTACCAAAGTTCATATCTTGCTAGATTATATCCCAATAATTATTTCTTATAAAAGGATATGTAGAAGGACAAGTACTCAGTATAATTATTTGTTAAAGGAACTGGAAAGTAATATCTAAACTAGCCAACTGCTTCATCGGCCGGAATTTCTATTTGTACAAATTAACGTCAGTTTAATTCAATTGGTTGGTTGGTTAATATGTTTTTTTGGCTCTGGACCCTACGGGCTCCTTTCCTGCCAGCTCATTAGGAGTGGCCACGTGTTTGTCTGGCTCGGAACCATCACGTGGCCACTAAGAATCTGTTCCAGCCACACGCTGTGAACTTTCTCAGGAATTTTTCACAAAATTATACTTCCAAAAAATTTTAATTTTTTTATCGATGCAGGGCACAAACAATAGTGATCCGACCAAGAACTGCTACTGGTATTAGGAACATCCGTTTTCTGTCAGTACTGTCACTCTCTGTTGAGCGCGCAGTCCCTCGTGGGCCCTCAAAACCAAAAAGGGACAGATATAGGACTCTTCGTTCACAGCGCCTAGCCCCAGAAGAAGGACTCCATTGTTTGGGGTGAGTCTCTCCTTGATTCCCGAAGGTAAAAGCTGTTGATACGCCTCCTTCAACCGCCTACCCGAAAAAAACTATGTAGTTTTCTTATCGCGAGCACTTCACTAGTCGGATGTCAAACAGAAACTCCAGTTTAATCCAAGAAGCTGCTTAATGGGCGCATTCAGGGAATGTTCAGCCGTCCAGCGCTGTAGCGCTTTTACGCTTGAGTTTGCTGAATAGACATTTTTGGAATTTATTTTTTGTTAACGTTTGACGTTTATTATTAGAAAAAAAAAGAACAACGGATTATTTAATGATACAACCTATTAATGAAGGCAGTGATAAAGAAAATGTTTAATATTATCAGAAATTCGAAAACTATTGATTCTATAATTGAAAATATATCAGTTTCTATAGTACCAGCAGCAGAAGAAAAAATTCCTGTAAGAAACAAAAATCAAGTGAAGCAAACTTTTTCTTTATACACTCCAGATTCATTTTAACCAATATAGGATGACCAGGGCCGTATCTAGGTATGGCCGCGCCATTGAAGGGCTTGCCCCCCCACAGACCGGTGGATTTGGGGAGTATGGAATACCCTTTAACGAAAAAGAGGAATCCGGGGTTTTTCCCAAAAATTTAACAAAATTTAAGTGCAAAGTTGTAGGTTTAAAGTTTTTTGAACTAAGAATTTCGTTTCTTTAAAATACCAATTTTGTGGTGAAATTTGTGTTAAATTCTATATTTCCTTTATATAAAAATATTAGCCTACTAATTGAAAGAGACATGATTTACATAAAACAACTCCTTGTATCTGACTGAAAAAAGTAAAATGCAAATTAACTATACATCCTTATTTGCGGATGATTAAACTTAAAATAAATTTTCTCAACAATAAAACCGTGGTTCCAAAAATACTATACATAACAGGCCTACTAAAACGTAACATTTATACTTTACTAAACTAGATAATATGTAACAAAAAAAAACTAGTGCGCTGCTTAAACATTAAGAAATTCAAAGGGTTACATTATCGCTGTAGGTATCAGGATAAATTGATATTTTATAAATTATCCCTACATTTTTTCAGTCTTAATGTATTAAAAATTATTAAATTAAGTATTTAAGTTGAAAATTTGTTAAAACATTGTTCGGTTGTAGTTTATTTATTTGATTAATTTTGTTAATAAAAATAATAATAATATGACTACAATACTGACAACAGATGAAAACAAAAAAAAATCATAGCCGATTTTGCGCCCTTGGCGGGCGCCCACTTCGCTACCGCCTAAATACGGCCCTGAGGATGACAAAGAATAATCTAAGATGTGGAAAAGTTATGGTGATGTCAAATTTATTTTTCTGCAAATCAAACCATTTTAATAAATTGTGCAAAAAAAAAAAAATATTTATAAATAAATGGCGTTGGTTAGGTTTAGGGTAAAATTAATTGCTACTCTACCTCATCCAGTTGCGACTGTCCGCAATATTCTTTTTTTTTTTGGTAAAAGAATGGAAAAAATGTATTTTATAATTATGTTTATTGTTTGTTATTTTATAGTTTGTCATGCAATGTAATGGATAACTGATCCACCCTATACGTAATTGATGCACTAGTTTCTTAACGGTTTTCTTGTCATTTATTTATTCATGTAAATGTAATGCTCATTTATCAATTAAATCAGATCGTACAACTAAAGCAACCAACTAACTGATGACCGTGTTTCAATCCAAATCACATTGTTATCTTTAGGTCGTGAGTAATTTATTTTCTTAAGTACTTGAATATTTATCTCTTAATTTTAATCTTTGGATCAGGAACACGTAAGATCACCTACATAAATAAGGCAAATCAGAGGCGAACGCAGTTTATGATAAATGTAAATATTAACTTAATAATTCTTTAAATAGTTTTAAATAGACGTTTTATAAATATGTTCCATTTATTAACATGACGAAAATTGTCTAAATAATTTTTAACACACATTAATACACAAGAACCCACTATTTTTTCACTTTAGAAAAAGAACAAAACTCACAACTCCCTTTTCTTGATATTCTAATAAAAAAAGATGTAAATAATTTTGAAACTAAAATTTACAAAAACCTACACATACAAACAAATACTTAAATTTTAACTCTAATCACCCAATAATGGTAAAAAAAGGACTTGTAAAAGGTCTTCTTAATAGAATTAAAATATTTTGGTTCTGGTCAAAACAAAGAAAACAAAAAATAATTTTTTTAAAGTTATTTTAGTTCAAAATAATTATCTTTCTAATTTTTGAAACAAATGCTTTCTAAAATTTGAACAACCAAATTTAAAACAAATCCTATTACAAATCTATTTTTACCATATATTCCTGGCTTATCCAAGAAAATTCAACGAATAGGTAATAAATTTAATACTCGTACTATCTTTAAAACACAAAATTAGATCTCAAATAACAAAAACAAAACCATGCAATATAAACGAAAATACAAAAAATGTTATTTATAAAATCCCACCTGAATGTAATAAATTTTATATAGGTGAAGCTTTCAGACCATTTGTTAAACGTATAAAAGAACATAGTACATACATTAGGATCACAGAATTCCACAAATTAAAACCTGTCAACACACATTTAATAATAACCACCCAATAAACTGGAATGCTTCTAGTATTTTAGCAAAGGAAACTTGTTTAAAAAAACGTAAAATAAAGGAAAGTGCATTTATTTTATTAAATAAAGATAAATGTGTAGCATCAATATCTGTTAATTTAAATAATACATGGTTACCTATACCTATGCTTGATACTGAAGTAAATCAGGTGAACTTAAAATCAATTAACACACCATACCACTTTTTTTTGTCTTTTTGAATACCATACATATACCAGTCAAATAACCTAATGTCATTTATAACAAAACGTCATAAAAGCTATCAGAATTTCCTAAGTTTTTAAAGCAAAAATTTCTTAAATATTTAGTTTAATTTTTTGTTTTAGTTTCATCTTGACAACGGTGGCCGACTTGCCACCGAAACGTAAATTAATATTTTAGATTTTTTGGTTTTTTTTTGGGATTTTCTACTTTTTTCTTACAGGCGATCTGCAAATTCATGGGGGTCAATAGGGCTGAACAGGGTCAGCTCGTTATACTCCGGGACCTGGACCAAAGAGGTCCAATTTTTCAAAAAGTAAAAAAGCTAGTATCCCAAAAAAACAAACTAAAATATAGACGTTTTATGTTTTAATAATATTTATTTTCTAAAGTTAAAGTAAAAAATATACTTTGTATTAATTAAAGTTTTGGTTGGAAGAAAAATGTTTTAACTAGGACTATAAAACCAACTGTTTAAAAAAGCTGCTAAAACTGATGGCTTAATATTAATTAATACAGTCAATACTACTTGAGTGTAACTACACAAGGAATAAAAAATAAAATAAATGGAAATGCTACACAAATATTTTTCTTTATTATTGGTGGCAAGTGGCTTTTTAACAAATAACAATTACTTGGCAATCGTTCCATTATTTAGTTTCCTTAGTTACCTTTCGCAAATATCTCTTATTTAATAAAGATAACAACTGACGTAGAATTAAGCGTACGAAGTGACAAAAAGGTAAACACCTAGTAATTATTATCTTATTTCAATAATATTTTGTAAGCGTATATATTTTCATAAAAAATAGCTTATCTTGTCGATTTTTATGTGTGTCCAAATAAAATTGTACCAATTTTTGCTCACATTTGTGGTATAACATTTGAAATGTTTATTTTAAAGTGCTATTTTAACAGACCAGATTTTAACGTACCATTTTAAGATTATATCAATAATGGATCCAAGAAGATCAATGATACAGAGCTAGGAACAGACTAATTTTTAAGCGATTGCTTCAGTTTGACTTGGGCATTGCGTATCAGGAGTTTTAGTATCAATTCGCTGATTAAGGTTTTTACATTAAATAAAACAAAGGCCTTTATTTGAAATAATTTTACATAAACAAAGGCTAGAATGTCCATTCTATATCTAGCAAAGTGTGCATAATGTTATTTTAAATATTTTTGAAAGACTATTAATTGATAATTTAAAAGTGACATATAACATAAGTATAAGACCAGTTGATTTAAAGTTATGTTTGTCAAGTAACATAATAGTTACGTCATTAGCGCACTATTGCCATGGTCTTCTGAATTTTTTATTATAAACGATATAAAAGACCGACTTGGTCCAGACACTCTAAATAAAGACTAAGTATTTACAATACATCCTGAAAGGTTGCGGCGAATAAGGTTTTGTAGCTAACTTCATTTATTTGTAAGGTTAACCGAATTTAATCTTTGATTTTAGATCTTTAACCTACTAGGTATATAAACTTTAGGTTGAATCGAGTATACTAAAATATAAGCGTGACACATTACGTCATAAATTCTGACCTAAAGCTCTCGAAATTTACAAATTTTTTCTTTTAAAATTAAAACAATTTTAATTTTAAATAAATAATCATTTATTTTTAGTAAATTTTTTATAGCGTAATATAGATTAATTTTAACTTAAAAAAGGGTGGTAGACTTGCCTTTGAAACGTAGATAAGTATTTTGATTTTTGAGGTTTCTTCATTATTATGTTTTGGGCGATCTGCTATTTTGTAGGGAACCCGGAACTAGAACCCAATTGTTCCCATCTCGCCATTTTGTGAGGGTTCCCAACAGGATCTTTTTGCCTTCTTTAAATTATAAATTGTCTTTATTCTGAAGTAAATAAAAATATTATTCGGTCGTCAGTTTAAACTGACACGTCAGTATGTCGTGGAAATTCTCTCACATCGATATCGAAGACTTATATATTTATTCTGCATTATTTTAAATTTTAATATATATATATATATATATATATATATATATATATATATATATATATATATATATATATATATATATATATATATATATATATATATATATATATATATATATATATATATATATATATATATATATATATATATATATATATATATATATATATATATATATATATATATATATATATATATATATATATATATATATATATAATAATGCTTTTTTAACAATGGAATAACTCTCCTTGAAAATATCAACAATAAATAATAAATATAATATAAGGATATACATTAAAAAAACCTTTTAAAATCAAAAATATATGAACAACGAACATCTCCGTGCCACGACTGCTGTTTTTTTTTGTTTTCATGGCACACATTGCATGAACTTAAAGACGGCCGCACAAATAATTTTACTTATTAAACATGTTATAATATAAGAAAAACATACATAATTGATCGTAAAATAATCCATTTCCCTGAAGACTTATTGCAATTACCCTACAATAAAAGTATTATTTGCTGGGAGTTTACCTGCACTCCGACCTACTTATAAGATGATATCTGAAAAGCAAAACTTAAGGCGTCAATTAATGTATTTTTTGAAGTTTAGATGGACCCCGCTGTTTATGCTTTTGTAATTTTTTTTTATGCCCAGTAAAACTTTTACATGTTGATATAAAAAAATATTTATGTACTATAAAATTTTGTATTAAATATTTTTAAAAATGCAAAAATAATTTTATTAAAAAAAGTATTTGCTGTACTTACATTTTTTTTAAGGGGTGAAATTATTAACTAATTATCTAAAAGATCGTAATGTTAACAAATTTTATAAGTCATGGACGTAGGCAGAGAAAGAATTAAAATATTCTATCCTAGTCCTAAGAAATCCACAAGCTAGCATCGAGACAGAAACAATAAACTTAAGCTATTTTAAGAACCAAAGACCATTTTAAAATTTGCATCTCCCTCTTCAGTTGGACATTTTTAGTTGTTACTTTTAGTTGTTCCTGAAAAAGTATTTAGAGTTATATTTGAGGTCAAGCACATCAAGCTTCTTTTTCTTTTATTAAATTATCTGAGCTAGATGGCATAGCAGCAATCAATCTTAAAAATGTGCTTCTGAACTTGCATCCTAACATTAATTCTCAATTCTAAAATATTTCGAAAAACTATGACACTATACATGTCAGACAGTAAAGATTCCATCACAAGTCATCAACAGCAAATCTCTCTTCATTTGTTTTACAAAACTTGAACAAGTACCTTAAATTTCTGAAAGAAGCCCAGATCCTTACTTTTAACATATTTAAGGCTTTTGGTCAGGTCTGGCATGATGCGTTCCTAAACTTTTTCCTTGCCTCTTTCAGTTTCCTTTTAAATCGACGCATACTAGTTAATATAGATGTTCATTTTCTAGCTTTCATCCAGTCAATGCTGGAGTTGCCCAAGATTTAGTACTGGTACCTATTTCTTTTTCACATCAACAATCTGTTTTCTTCCACGATTAATTCTATTTGTATTTTGCTGGCGATGCTACCCTTAAAAAAATAGCCATCTTGAAACAATTTTTCCCAGTATGCCATCTAATCAATATACCCATTGTTTCATGAGGACTTTGGTTCTACATTTTACTGGAAGCGTGAGAATAGAAACATTTTATTATACATCGAAGCAGGACAGACAATCGTCGATGTTGCCGATGGTCGGAGCAGTTCTCTTACCGTTTTTCTACGTCGTATGATAATAATTTTAATCGTCAAGCAAGAGCTGTGTTCTTTGCGACGCGGCTGTGGTCTTGGCCACTGTTCCACCTTTTATCTACGTACAGTACGAGACAGCAATGATATTGGTGCTTGACTTAATTTTCATGATTTTTACTACGCAAATGTACTAAATTTCTTGGTAAATCATTGTAAGCTTTTAATATTACTACTGTAAAGTAATATAAGGGGACCAATGATTGTTCATATTTTAAATACCTTCGGTGTTAAAATAAAACGTGATAATATTCTAAAATTTAATTCCCAAAAATAAAAAAGAACGTGATAATTAAAAAAATATAATAATAAAAATACCAAATATCACTTTTTGAGCAACCCAAAATAAGCCTACAGGTATATATTAACCAACCACTCAAGGGTTTATACAGACTTGTAGAAGGAACAAGACCAGTGGGAGGATTGGTATAAAAGAAAAAGGGAGATTAGGCACAAAAACCCCAGGAGGCTGCGCTGCCTCCGGTAGTAAATCTAGATGGCTCTCAGAAAAAAAAAACTTTTTAACCTAAAGTTTAATCCTTAAAAATAAAATAAAATTAAAAATTTGAAGTCCTTACAAAAAAAAATAAATAACATGTTCAAAAAGGTCTGCCCCCTAGAGCAGTAACATTTTTTTTTTACAATTACATATATTATTGTACAAACCTACTTTTTAAATCTACTTTTTTTTTAATCTAAATCGGTGTGGCCTTACATACTATGTATTTTGGTAACTCTTTTAAAAATATTTAAATTTTTTTGTAAGTACTGGTCGATAATGAGCATCATAAGCATAAAGTCCAAGGACTTATTTTGCGCTTTGGGCCATACAGTACCATTTAATAATATTAATCTTTTGCTCGCAAGAGTACACGTTTTACCAAACGCACCAAAGTTTAGGTTGAAATAGCAGAGTGGGTAAAACACAGCTGTATATCCTCTCCAAAGCAATGAAATTGAAAGTTACCACTTCAAGCCAATTAAATTGGAAGTATGGATACCATTCAAAAGGCCTAAAATAAAGAAATGTGGCGATGAGGCGACATGTTTGGCCTTATTTCTTTTACACTTAAAAATTTTCTATTTATATCTCTTTTCTTTATACAACGATCCTATCCCAAGATCGAGCTTATCCAATCTGTATAGGCATACTAAGTACCATTGTTTTAAAACTCTTTTTTTTTTAAATAAACCAGGGTCGAGCTTGGACAGGCAGACAGACCTACACTTATGCCGATAATTTTCGCCATTTTTTTTTAAATCCAATTTCGTTTAGTTTAGATGGCTACTGGGTATAAATTGCTCCATTATTACTATTTTTTTTACTTTCTAGGCCTATTTAGTCAATAAACTGCAAACATCCTATAAAACTTATTTAAATAAAACGTAGAACCAAATCAATGTGTATATTGATTAGATAGCATACTGAGAATAATTGTTCCAAGATGGCTATTTTTTGCACTTTCTAGGTCTATTTTCTAGTCGATAAACAGGAGTTATCCTGTAAATTCTATCAGTAAATGATCAAAGTATAGTTAATATTCACTATTTAGAAGGGCATACTGGGTAGGATTGGTCACTTTTTTCTTCGTTGGGATAACCGTCTATTGAGACTTTCTGTACTAACCCCAAAAAAATATGTTAAACATTTAATTCAGCATATTATCCAAAATAAAATAAAGTTGGTAAAATTATGATAAAGAATTGTTCGAAACAATTTTTTTTTTGTTAGGTAGAATTTTATATAAAAAAGCCATTTTTTTAAATTTTTGTTGCAATAATTAAAAATTTCTTTTAAAATAAGGCCAATAAGCTATTAAGTCATTAAATAACTGAAACTGAGTTAATATGTTAATAAGTATTTTTAAAACGGAACTAAATAAATAAAAATTATCATTAATATGTTTTAAGCGCCATTTTGTCGAGCCAAATGATAGATGCGCCAACGGTGCATCTATGTCTAATTGCTTGCCATTAAAAATCTATAATAAACAAATGTTATTAGAAGAGAAAGTTTGCGGACTCGCCAAGTAAATTTAAAACGATGTTGACCTCAAAGCAGCACATCAAATATTACTTATATTTTTTTCTAGGTCTAACACAGTGTAACATGAATGTCTCGATTATTTCGTGTTGGTAAAATGTTTATGACCTTTATGCATTTTTATTATCCTTAATATGGAATAGATAATTTTGCCCCACTACTTAGTACTTCCTATAAAAACTATTGTTTTAAAAATAAAAAACAACTGTGTTACTTAGCTGCGTTCCTTTGTAAAGATTATTAAAATAAATAAAATTATTTTATTATTTTTATAGGTTTCTAGGACAAATTAACTCCAAAAAACTCAAAGCATGTGACCGGGTGCCTAGTCCTGGTTAGTTTGGGTTAGTTATGGTCGTTTTCGTTACTTTTGGTAAATTTAAAATCAACATGACACAAAGCTCGGAACTTGTATCTAGGTCCATTGTCCTGGATAGTTGGGGTTAATTCTGCGTCAAATAATGTATTTTTATAAACTGATAAACTTAATAGCCTTAGCTAAATTTTATTAAACCAATACACATTCTTTACATCTTAAAAAAAAACTGCATAATTTAAAAACAAAGCCGTTAATTTAATATATGTGAAACTCAGATTAGTTAAATCAACCAAAGCTTAAAAATGAGTATATATATATATATATATATATATATATATATATATATATATATATATATATATTATATTATATATATATATATATATATATATATATATATATATATATATATATGCTAGCAATCCACATAATTTATTTTTATGATATTTATAAATAATAATTTAAAAATATATGAAAATATATATATATATACAATTATATTTTTTATACTATTACATAATAAGTACTAATATACTAATCGTATATATTTAATAACTTTTATATATATATAATTTAATATTTTTTAATATATGGTATATATATATTATCTATATAAATATAAATATATATATATATGGTTATTTATTTTGCCACGGTCTTAGGCCTTACAAACGGTGTATGGGCATAAATGAGTATATAATCAAAACTAGGATATTTAAACTAAAAATAAAAAGTATTCTATGCAGCAATCCACATAGGGATTTATTTTTTATGATTTTTGCCATAAACTAATAATTTTGCAAAAATACAGGGTGTCCCAGAATATGTATTATGACAAGTTCCCATGACCTTTTTTCCTATAAGCCTTCCCTACCTAAAGGTACCTAATGGACGCACCTGGAAATCTTTTTTTTTAATAACTTTTAAAATACTAGGCGTAATTTAATATTTTTTTAATATGATGGTAATGAGACGAGTCTTCTTAAATAAACCCATCAAATCATATTTGGCTTATTTATTTTGCCACGGACGGACTAGCTCTGACACAATAATAGCAATTTTTTTAACACCCTGTATAATAAAGGCTCAACAATATAATTTTTGGATAGCTTTAACCTTAAACTAAAAAAGGTATTCTTGATCGACCTAGATAAAATCAACTGTTTACGAGGAATAAAATACCATGTTTGGTAATTCTTTTTTACATTATACAGGGTGTTTTCTAATTGTAAGTCAATATTTAAGAAGGCAATTTTTGTGTCCATTTTAAGAAGAAAATTTTTATAAGAACGTATGTCTCAAACGTCTAAACTTTTGAGATACAGGGAGGTAAATTTTTTAAAAATAAATAATTTATTATTAATATCTGTTATACCAATTTAAATAATTTAATGAAATTTGGCATACATGTACTATGTATCAAGAAGCATTTTTTAGTGTACTACATTTTTTTTTCTTTGCCAAAATAGGCAGGTCAAATTCTGTACGAACGCCACTGGTGAAAATAAAAAAATGTGATTCACTAAAAAATGCTTCTTGATAAATAGTACATTTATGCCAAATTTTATTAAAAAATCAAAAGTGGTATTACAGATATTAATAATAAATGATTTATTTTTGAAAATTTTACCATCCTGTATCTCAAAAGTTAGGACGTTTAGGACATACGTTCATATAAAGTTTTCTTTTTAAAATAGACCCAAAAATTGCTTTTCTAACTATTGACGTACAATTAGAAAACACCCTGTATAGTGTAAAAAAAATTACCACCAAGATATTTGATTTCTCGTAAACAGTTGATTTTATCGATGTCAATCAAAAGTATTTTTTTCTAGTTTAAGGTTAAAGCTTCCAAAAATAATATTGTTGAACCTTTATCATACGAGGTGTGATATTATTGTGTCAGAGCTAGTCCGTCCCTGGCAAACTAAATAAGCCAAATATGATTTAATGAGTTCATTTTAAGAAGACTATCTAGTAACCATCATATTAAAAAAATATTAAATTACGCTTAGTATTTTAAAAGTTATTTAAACAAAAACAATTTCCAGGGGCGTCCCTTAGGTACCTGTATCTCCGTAGGGGAGGGTCATAAGTTTATGGGAACATGTCATAATATTTTTAGGTTTTCTATTAGATTCCAAGAGATTGTCTACATATTCTGGGACACCCTGTATAAACCGGCCAAACTAAATCGACTAAATAAACTCAATGACAACAAATAGGGTTTGTAGTGGTGCCCCTAGAAGTCCAATTAATTCCAAAAATACATATGTGAGTATCTTCGCATGGATGTGCTAATTTTATTACACAGGCTCTTATGGAAGTTGGTATTCTAGGTATTTTAGAGACTTTAACAAAAATTTAGTAGCATTCTTTGGTCGTTTATGAAAGCACAACCATATTTTGCAGTTATATTCCAAAAGTATGTTACAAAATGTTGGATAAATGAACTTTTGTTTAAATCACAATGTAACACATGTTAAGCACAAAATTAAATAATAGCGTTTTAATAAAATACAGTTTTATTCAAATTATCTCTTTTATCCCCTATGTGAGAGACCTTTAATTTAAGCAATGCAATAATCAGATTTAACAAATTAACCATGATATAAGTAAATAAATGAAATATAAATAATCGGCATATAAATTAGAAACACGAAGGAAATAAAATATAAATTATAACAACAAGTAGGGCAACTATATAAAACAAGAAAAGTAATGGGTCGATCAAACTAATTTTTGCACTTTAATGCTATAATATTATTGTTTTTTTTTGAGAAAATGATTAATTTATTGCAGATGTAGGCGTGAAGCTTCTAAATGTTCAAAGTACCATATCACAGATAAAAATACTGCGGCAACAAACAATAACGCAAAATGGGAGTAGGCCAAGAAATAAGTCCATTAACTTCACTTTCGATTAACGGATTTAAAATCAGCGCTGCTGTGAGCGGCGAGTCCAAATATGTGACGAGTGAAGTACCGTTAGGGCGAAGAGCGCGATAATCGCGGAAATATTAAATTTTTATGGCCTAGAGCGATATTGCCAAGTGTTCTTATTTGCCGTACTTAACAAGTTTTTATGGTTTACTACAATAGGTTGCTTCTTGAAAGATATTTCTTGTACTTGCGTCGTCTGAATGTATTTAAACCATGACGCGTTTTAACTGGTATCTTCAGCCTACAGCAGGTGAATACTGGTTTGTTCCTATTGCGAAGTTGTAATACTTCGATGGCTGTGTCAAACCATGCATTTGGGGACTAAATTAAATATTGGTATTTAAAAATGTTGGACATGCCCTTTAAAGATAAACGTAAAAAAACACATTTTAAATTTTTACTTCTTAAGCCGCGTTTACACCAAAGTCTTCCACTAAGTTTTCCACAAGTTAGCTGGCAATTTGTTGCTTTTTCTACAAAATACAGCAACTTTTTATGTCTTCCACTTGTGGAGAGACAAATTCTCTACTAAATTTTGGTTTTCCCCGGAGTGTCGCCGCGTTTACATTAAAGTCTCTCTCGTGTCCCGCGGAGTGTCGGTAAAGATCAAAGAAAGTTGACAACTAAAAGTGGAAGATTTGTTGCTGCGCGCTTTGCGCAAGCAATTTGTAGAAAACTAGTAGAGAACTGGAGCACTACTAACTAAACCTTTCGCGCCAATTCTTTGGCAACAAGTTTTTCACTTGTTTTTCTAAATTTAAGAAGAGCAACTTTTAGTTTTCTACAAAAAATCTTCCACTTGTTGCTCTAGTTTGAGAAGTGCAACTTTTGGTTGACAACTTTTAGTTTTCTACAAACAATCTTTTGTCAACTTTTAGTTGTTAACTTTGGTGTAAACGCGTCTTTTTAAAAAGATCAAAAAAAGTTGACTACTAAAAGTGGAAGATTTGTTGCTGCACACTTTGCACAAACAACTTGTAGAAAACTAGAGAACTGGAGAACTACTGCCTAAACCTTTCGCGCTAATTCTTTGGCAACAAGTTTTTCACTTGTTTCTCTAAATATGAGAAGAGCAACTTTTAGTTGACAACTTTAAGTTTTCAACAAACAATTTTTTATCAACTTTTAGTTGTCAACTTTGGTGTAAACGCGCCTCTATAACTATTTTAGTTAAATATGAAAAATGATGTTTTTTAACCATACTGTTTAAGTAAAATTATTCACAGTTTTACTTTTAGTTTTTAATTTAATAATGTAATAGTTGGTCGATGTCCTGTTAACCTATTATGTTCACTCCAATTGCTGTAAGTCCTGCATGACGAATAGCACTGATGATGGTATTTACTGAAAGCGCTCTGCTAGGATATTGGTTTTTCATAAAAATTTTGCACGAAATACAAATTTTCTTCATTTTCTACATTCTTACGTGCACAGGGCCACAATCAACTTTTATTTATATTTTTTTAGCAACAGGATATTATTTCTTCTGAAAAGGTTCTTATAGTCTGCTATACTACTTATCATCAACCAATTTTTGTCTTAATTACGACGTGAATACTTTTTATATATAAAGGCTCCCACAGACTACGGTTATTTTCATCCATTCGTATCGCGGCGATTCGGAACGGCTTGTTGAATCGCCGAACTGTTTTGTCCACACATTACAGGTAATTTGGACCGTTTTTTTGTGCGTCCTACAGTTACGTCATGAAGTGGAAGCATTTTAAATAAAAATTACAAGAATGAACTTGTGCCGCTGTTCCTTTGGCTCCTCTCATGCAAAAACCAGTCAATTTTGAATAAAATCCCCACAAACTATCAGTAGAAACGCCACGAGTCGAACCGTCGTTGCAAAATCAACCACCAGCAGAAATTTTTTCTGACGATGCGGCACGACGGTTTTGCCCCACAGACAACGGTTTTTGGCTATTTTGCACGCCGTTCTGAATCGCGGCGATACGAATGGATGAAAATAACCGTAGTCTGTGGGGGCCTTTAGAGTCACCTACGGTACGTTAGTACTTATGCCTCAGCCTTCGTGGACTGTCCAAAGATCAAAAAGAGTATCCTGTATAACGTAAATACAATGTTGGCTAAGACTATAAACAATCACAAATAAAATAGTCTCGCGGAGTGCGAGACGCGGATAATAGGCTTTCAAGAACATTGAAAGCCCCAAACATGAGGGCGAAACGTTGAAGTATGTTGTTTTAATTTAATTTTGTCAAGTAACCTAAACCCAACAATAAGGGTAAAAATATTATTAAATTATGGTTAAAGAAGAAAGAAGTTATATATATATATATATATATATATTATATATATATATATATATATATATATATATAATATATAATATATATATTATTATATATAATTATATATATATATATATATATATATATATATATATATATATATATATATATATATATATATATATATATATATATATATATATATATATATATATATATATATATATATATATATATATATATAAAATATATATATATATATATATATATATATATATATATATATTTCCTATCTTTAATACGAAACTGCAAACTTAAACGTTTGTTTTGAGTGCTTAAAGGTGGAGGTTGACTTATGCTGTTGAAATTTCTTTGAACTTTGAGAAGTCAATGGCTTGCTTACTGGTTGTAATTCTCGAAAAGTCGCAGCAACTTTCTCCAAGCCATATTAAATGCATGGTTCAATGAAATATACGCTATTTCAATTAATAATACTTGGTTTGTTATTTTTGCAATTTAAGTTGTTGCCGACTTTTCGCTTTAATAAAAAATTTTGCTTTACACTGCTAAAAAATTATCTGGTGACATACCTGATGTGTTTATAGTACACATTTTTACATACATTTTTATATACATAATTTTGTACGAATTTTAAGCCACATGAGTATAACACAATAAAAATTACATTTGTAAACTGGATTTTGAAAAAGGATTTTACAAAACTAAAGAGGCTGCTCTTTAAACTTGCTTTTGTCCAAGAAGGATTGCAAAATTATGTGTTGTTTATCGAAACTTTTACGAAGATGTCACTTAAAGTATTTGATAAATAAGCCGTATTAAACTAATTTTTATACATCTATACGTAGTATACGATAATTTATTTTGATGAGCCATATTCTGATTAATTAGCTTTTAATTAATTAAGTTAGACTCACCTCATTTTTTATTACTTATACAATTAATTTTAATTCATAGAGTTTCAGGCTACTTATTTGACATGCAGGCTATAAAATCGTAGCGCTTGCCAATAATAAAATAAATATTTTTAAAGCGTAAAAACTTAAAACTCTCTTTATAAAACACTCTGTACCTATTATTAAAGTAAGAAAACCTTTTGAGACAAACTCTAAAGTATCGATGCATCGCTCAAATAATACTACTTTTCTACATTTATTTACAATTCTCCTTAGTAATGGAGAACGTAAACTCTATATCGGTAATATTTTCTAGTTAAACTTATCTCACCAAAAACACGTATGTAAAATAAGGGGCAAGTTTCTATCCAAAAATTTCGGTCTCTTAAAGTTCTGAGATCTAAAAAGACCAAGTTCTGTCCACAATTTTGTTTTACTCTTTTTTAACTTAGTAAGTTTTTAACGATGTGTCTGTTTTTATGAATATTTTTTTTTAATTAATACAGACCATTGGGGTCTCTAGGATTTTCAAAAATTGGATCTAAAGAGTAGGACATGAGACTCAATAAACTGAACACTTTAATAAAAAAAATGGCTTCTAAAAACTGCGAAAAATAGTAATTTTTTTGGATGCCCTTCCCCATGGAAAAATCGGACTTTTAAAAGCAAATCCTTTATTTCTATTTTTGTCGCAAATTTAATTAAATTTTATTGTCAGATAGAAAATTTTGCAAAAATGTCTGCATTTTTCTTAAAATTAGAGACATTTGTAATATTTGCATATGAAAATTTTTGAGTTATAACATTTCATCTGGCTATAGTTTTTAGAAAAGTATAGATAATTTTGAGTAATTTGGGTTAAACAATAAAATTTAATCAAATTGACGAAAAAAATACAAATAAAAAATTTGCTTTTGAAAGTCTGATGAAAGGGAAAACCCCAAAAAAATTAACTTTTTTTCGCAAATTCCAAAATAATATATTTTACCAAAGTGTTCTCCTTGAAGCCAATATCAAGTGGTACACATTTGGTGTGGGCCTCATGTCTCATTTTTTAGATTTACAATTTTAAAAATCCTAGGAACGGATTTCGAACATTTTTTAAAATAATACAGACAGATCAGTAAAAAAGTTGTGGACAGAACTTATTTATGATCTTATTTTTTAATGCTGAGAAAACGAAAAATGTTTAATACTAAGTTAAATAAAACAGTAGTATTTTTAAATACCCATATAGAGTACAATTCCTGAACTATTTATTTCGTTCCTTTCACATAAAAATGTTTATGCTATGTCTATTAACTGAATGATTAAGGATACAAATGGCAACTTTCTCCATACCATGCAAATAAATTGAATATGCATTTGGATGTGGTTTACGTTAAAGTAATGACACAGTGGCTACTGATAAGAGGATGCGGGATATAATTAGCAGTGCTTCATATCCTTAGTAATTATAATTAGAGAGTAAGTATGTAAATGCATTTTTTTTTGATAAACTTAGGAATCAAGAGTCATAAAAACTTTTTTTAAAATTATAGACCTTATGATATTTGGAAGTTATGATAAAAGGTTGATTCATTTAATACAGAATTAGTTTTGTTTACCTGCTTTTTATAATAAATCTACATTTTAAGAAAAACCCTCATCGCATTGCTTTTGGAAAAAAATATTCACAGTAAATTCAGCCTCGAGAAAATGCTGAAAATTATTTTTAAGTTTCTAATTCCACTGCTAGAGGAAGTTTTACAAACAAAATGAAAACATGGAAAATTTAAAGATATGCCATAACAACTTATGTCGTTGATAGTTTTCTCATAAACTACGTAAAATTAGGAAACTTTTTGCTATTAAGCGTATTTCCCTAACGTGTCAAATATAGGGAGGAGAGAGAAGCGAATTTACATTAAAAAAAATTAAATAATTTTTTTTGTCTAACTCGAATTTTAATAAACTAGGTTTCCCTTAAAAGAGCTTTTACCGGGGCTTAAGATAAAATATTGGTATAATTAATTTATTTTTTTTTAATCCCTAGAGACTGATTTGTGTCAAACTTATAAATTTTGTCAGTTTTTTCCAAAAATTTCAATACCATGGTATTATTATTATTATGAGTCCAATAAAAAGAACATAAAAAATTAAAGAAACTGGTGAAAACCGCATATCGATATCTTAATTAATTCTCGAGTTATTGCGGAAGAACTGCATTACTATTTTAAGCTGTCAGAAAAATTAGGCGGCGTTTTTATCGAGAGTGCCAGACGTCAAGAACAGGGAGGTCACAAATGACAGGTGCATCGTTAGTATTAGTGTTGGTAATCTTTATTAAGTAATTTTAAATTATGTCTTATTCTACCGTCGAGGCATACGATATGCTCGCCGTTTATTTTTAATATTTTCAAAATGCGTCTATTTCTGCAAGACAATATGCCCTAAGGTATTCCGAAAGACGGCACTTTAATAAAAAATGTGTTTAGACGTTTGGCAACCCGTTTAAAAGAAAGTGAAAATGTGGATACTATTCCAGCACAATAAAAATACAATTAGCCAGAACCTGTAGATAATAATAAATCAGCTATTATTAACCAGGAACCGTGTAATTATGAATGCTATTATTAAATTAATGATAAACAAATAATAAGAATTTTATGGATATTATTTAATATTTCTAAGAAAACAAATGGTTTTTGTTGTCATGGCATTCTTGATAAAAACGCCGCGTTTTTTATATGACAACTCAAAATAGGAAAGAGTACGAGCAATGCAGTTTTTCGGCAATAAGTCGAGAATTCATTAGGATATCAAAATGCATTTTTTACCAGTTTCCTAAATTTGTTATGCTCTTTTTAATAAGCCTATAATAATTATACCGTTGTATTTAAATTTTTCAAAAAAATTGACAAAATTTATAACTTTGACACAAATCAGTCTCTAGGGATAAAACAAAAAAATAAATTAACTACACCAATATTCTATCCTAAGCCCTGGTAAAAGCTCTTACAAAGGAGACCTAGTTAATCAAAATCGGTTAAGCAAAAAACAAATAATATACTTTTTTTTAATGTACTTTCGCTCCTCCACCTCCCTATATTTGACAGGTTAGGAAAAAACGCTTAATGAAAAAAAGTTTCCTAATTTTGCATAGTTTGTTACAAACTATCAACGACATAAGTTAATATGGAATATTTTTAAATAATCCGTTGGAGTTAGAACCTTGAAAATAATTTCCAGCATTTTCTCGAGGCTCGTTTTACTACAAATATTGGTTTAAGAGGTTTTCGAGATATCGCCGGAGGACGACCTTATCGGGACACCCTGTAGAGTATCCAATTGTAAAAAACCTAATAGTACGCTGCTCAGCTATTTTATTGACAGTTTCACATAGATACAAACAAACAACAAAACAAGCAATAACAACTCAATACTTATTAAACTAAAAACAAAAGTAAAATTTTTATTCATTACTTAATTGAACAAATTGGTTATTATTTGATCGAACTTATTCAATAACTGTTTATCAATACGGAATTAAAACGCAATCGGAGACGAAATGTTAAAAAAGTAATTATTGTTGACAGTATCCACTGACAGCTTTATGTTACATTATTATGACAACTATTTACCGACACTGATCTAAGCCGGTTTGCCAATCCACTTATCTTTAATAGTTATTACTAAAAAAGAAAGATGTTTTTAATTTGTCGACGTTTGAAGGAAAAACAGCATACTTTGTTGGAGGAAGAGTTACTTTTCACGGCTTGCTTTCTAACACTTTTCTTCCATTTAAAATAATATACTATTTTACTTAAAAAATATTTTTTTAACTTCCTAAATAAAAAAATAATAAGTTTATTGTTAGTTGTATTTTAAAATTTTTGGAAATAATATGTCGCACTCTTTGATTATGGCTTATTAAATATTTATGCCATTTACCACTTAATTTTTAGAATATTGTTTTTTTTTATGTAGATACAGATAAGTATAGCAACTTTTCATTAAAATTTAAAATTTTAATAAATACACTGGTTACGTCGTTATTTATACGAATAAGTTACGTGTATGTAAGGCACAGTGTAAGCTTTCACACATGTTTTTCCATTTAATAACAATAACAAGAATGATTCATCAATATTATACAAGATCAAAAATACCAAGTTTGTAATATGTTTTGCGTTGCCACATATCCTAGTGGCTGCTATAGGAAGAAAGGTCGGATGATGACTGGAATTTTTAACGTGAATGTGTTGTGCAAAAGTTACTAAATGATAAAACATTTTGTTAAATAATTTTCTGCAATAAATTTTATTGGCATACTTATAGTAAACCTATAAGACAACTGAAAATCATAAATATTCAATGACTAAATTTTAATTTTAAACGTCAAAAATTTTAAGGCTGGTTTATGCAGACAACTTTAAATCGTTGGGGATCGTTTGTTGGGTTAGTATTGATTATTAAACCATTTTTTTATGTTTTGACAATGTTTTGACTGTTTTTTGTGCTTGGTTTGTTATAAATTAATAAATAAAATAATTAATAAAGATATCCGTATTGTCCGTTACGTAAATCGAGTTGGAGGTTAGAGTTGACAGCTCGGTCTAGGCAAATTTTAAATTTGGTTACACTGCTCGCGCATGCTCATTTTTATTATTATTTAGTTTAATTTTATGAAGATAAAAGTTGGCCAACTTCTTAAATAAAAGTTAAAGTTTCATTAAAGTGTGTATACACGCGCTCATATATTGGTGCGCAATGATCTTACACTAAAGTTATTATTATTAATTTGTATTAAAATTTTATAAATTTTAATTTTAATATATATTTAATTTTAATAATTATTTAATTTTCAGTTAAAATTTAATACTTTATTTTTAACTTAAAAACGGTGGCAAACTTGACACCGAAAAAAAGATAAGTACTTAAATTTTTTGTTTTTTTTGTGCTTTTCTTTTTTCTGTTTCAGACGATCTGCTAGTTCAAAGGGGTCAATGGAACTGGGCAGGCTCAGTCTCTATACCCAGGGACCAAGACTAAAACGATCCTATTGTATAAAATTTCTTTTTGGTCTGTACCCAACGGAAGTTTCCAATAAATGAATCGACCAAATAATAAAAAACATATAAATAAAATTAGTAGATCGTTTACTTAAACAAATTCAGTAACTTATAAGAAATTATCACTTACAATAAATAAAAAAATAAATAAAATAATTTACAAGTTAACTTTCAAAAATTCTAATGATGCTCCAAGCTTAAGAATCATTGATGACGATAACAAATTATGATCCTTCAAGTAAAAGAGGTTCTTTTGTTAGATAAAAATTACACAAATGTGGTAAACTGCACCTCTGCGTATACATTTTATTTGTAAATTGTAAGTCGTGCACTATTATTTATAAGCCTTCTTTTTTATATTAACTTTATTTTTTTTTTCAAAAACTGCTATCAACATAAATTTTATTATGGTAATAAAGTCTTGAATAAAATTGCTCTTAAAATACCATCTAAAATGCAAATTAACACCGGCATTCTTTATTTTGACTTTAAATTTATCATTTTGACGACAGCTTGGAAGTATAATTCTGGTTTTGTAACTTTCTCTTACTCCATTATTAATAAATAATGAATTGGTTTATTACTAGTACGCTAAATTTAGTTTATAGAATATGAGTGAGTTTGATTTTGAGCTAGTTTAATATTAATTCTGCTTTGCGTTATTTGTGGGCACTAACAACATTTTAGTCACAACATCACAAGAAAATACTAAACTTAGCCAACAAATCGTGAATCTTTAACCAATTCTATTTTGCGGTTTTACTTTATCCTATTTTTAAAGGGTTACGGGAAGGAGTTGTCACTGATTTATTTTCCATTAAATAAGGTTTTTTAAGGTGTTTAATTTTGGTATATTTTGTTTACCTAATGTATTTTATTAGTTACCAGGACAAATGCTACTTTTTTAATCAGTGAAAACGATATTATTGATATTATTACCCATCATTTTGTTTTGTGCATCGAAAAGAGTACGATAATGCATACAAGAAAATATAAATATATTTAACGTAACTAAAATAAATTATAATACTTGTGCACTAGAAGCACATAATAAATAATTTAAAAAATCCAGATTTTAAAACATTTAGATATTGCGATATTTTCTGTGGTAAATTATATCGATGACCTCTTATTATTTGGGTTCACATCTATAATATATTTAAAAACAATCTTTTTTATAGAGATAATCTTGGATAATTAGCAACAATAAATATTTTAAACGATGCTTTTAAAAATATGATAGTTAAAGTTACCTATGAACAATATATTTGCCGTCAAAAATATAATCTGTAAAAGTAAAAAGCATATTTAATGCTATCGTGATCAATAATTTTACCAAAAGCCAGCAAAATTTTTTAAACTATATTAGTAAAATGTACTGGATTTGTTTAATTGAACGATTTACTAATGGTAAAACGTAAAATATTATTTTAACAAAAATTAGATTAAGGGGCTTAAAAGCTTGTTTGTAATGTGGGTGTGGTGTTTAATATTAATCCTAAACTCTTTTTTTTCAAGTTTTTTAGTACTGATCGCTCTTTTTTAACTAGAGTGCTACCATAAAACTGTATATTTAAAAGCAATTAATTTTAAGAAAAATAACATAAATGTCTAGTAATCTCATTATGACAGGACCCAGTAGAGCCCTGCGCGGGCTTGTGTCGGGCCGGGCCAGTTGCTATACAGTTTTGGCCCAGGCCCATTTTTACGAAACTTTGGCCAGCCATAAAATTTTGGTCCCACCCGACCCGATCCGGCAAGAGAGGACTGCCTGGTCCAAAGGATCCGACCGGCCCGAGGGCCCCACCTGGCCGAAAAAGCTCATGACTCATTACCTAAAGTGACTCTTCAGACTTCATGATCACAATAAGTGGACAATTTTGGCGGTATGAAAAAAAAACACGAAATGCACAGTTTGGTGTTATCTTCATGAAAGGAAAATATATGAAAAGCTTTATTATTTTAATACAATTGCAAACACCTCCTCTTAATTAATGTGTCGGTTTTCAGGTTACTTTACTATGCGAATGTTGCCGTCTATTAGATACAAAACACTTTATGAGTCAATTGAGAGTTATAAAGATGGAATAATTAGGTTTATTTTTAATTTATTAGGCAAAATTATCGTTATTGTTTCTTTTTTAATATATAAAGTAATTGATATCTATTTTAGATTTTAAAAGTTATCTAGGAAAAGCAAATAAAACTTGAAAAATGAGTACTAAATTTTCATTCCAGTATTTTTTTCAATTTTATTTTTATCTGCTTTTAGTAGATAATTTTTCCATTTACCCTAAATTATTTGCATTTATACCCTAACTTCTTTTATAGTTTTGTACACTTCAATAAAAAAAGTATATAATTTAACTTCTTAAAAAATATATATAAACATGTTTGACATTTTCATTTATTATTGCAATAGTAAGTTAATTTTTTATGACATATTAAAAGGCTTTTTATATTTAAAAAATAAATATCCGTTCCCGGTAAAGAAGTAAAAAAATATCCTTAATTTTTCTTTTTTTTTAATAGGTCGTATTTTTACTAACTTTTATTTTTGAATATATTTTTTTACCACAAAAATATTATTATAAAATTATTATCAACACTGCATGATTTTTAATTTTATGTCAAATATTTATTCAAATAATAATACTGCATTTAACTAATAATTGTCATGAGGTATGCCATTATACAAGGCATGCCATTATTTGTAAGGGTTTCAATTTTATTTAATACCGTAACAATTTGTACATCTACCAAACATTATAATAAATTTATTATTATTATTTTTTAATATCTGCAAAAAAAATAAATTGCTATTTATTAACTGTTTAAAACATATGAAAAGTTGTAACTATCAATAGACCATAAGTTATTTGTATTAATTGTAATTATTTGTATTCTGAAAAGAAGCCTAATTTTTCCTTGTTGATAAAATTATAAACGATATTTTCCTTTATTTAGAAAAACATTAAAAATAAAAAAAAATATATTGTTCCCAGATAATAAAATATATTTTTAAAATTATAATAAACAAAATATACATAATGATCTTTTTCTGCCGACAACACCGCATCCAAGACAGGATTATTAACAATGCTGTTAGCTAAGTAGAGCAATGGCCTACTTTGCCCTACTCATTGCCGGCTCCGGGTTCCCCCACAGCCGTCTCGCGACCGACTCTTCCGGTTTTGGCCGCCATTGGCTCGCAGTATCGACATGCCACCAGAGGACGGTCGAGAATTTCTTGCAGAAATACTCTCACTTCTGCATTTCTATGTTGCACCTAGACGCTTAACGGAATTTAAAAACTGCAAGCAATATGAGTCACCAGGAAAGGAAATAAAAAATAGGTATTTGATTTGAAAGCTGGATATTCACTGAGGTAGAGACATAGAAAGTCAACTAAAGTTACCCACGGAAATAATTTGTTTCTTGTATACCAAATATTTAAATAACTTTATTTTAGTTAAATGAAGCCAAATTTAACAGGTTAAATTTAAATCCATACTCATTAATAAACTCATCAATGGGCCAGGTACCCATAATTAAATTCCAATTTGTGTAAAGCGTATTCAGACAAAATTCAATTTGCTAAAATGCCGTAACGGATTAAATTTTTAATAATTCATTCCTGGAGATAAGTATGTTTTACTTACCTCTGGTATACCGTTAAATAATGACTGAATGACCAATTTCCTTAATTAACAGTATTACCATTATTTTACCTTTTATATTCTGGTCATAAAAGTAATTGTTGTGTAAAAATAAAGAAATTTCATAACTCCCCATAGGACAGAAATATTGTTTTATTTCTTATACTAAATATCTTCTGTATATTAAGAAAGGACTTTTAAATATACGTTTATTATTAGTTGTTTTGAAATTTTTAAAAGTTCATCGTTTACCAGCACATTGTCTTGTGGCAAAGTCAAGGAGAATTCTAGAAAAACCGTTAATAACAGATACATAACATAAAAAAATGTTTTTTTTTCTTGACAGTCTACAAAGGCTAAGTACTAACGTAACGTGACTGTCTTAAGTATAGTAAGAGGTAGTTTATTATTATAATGATTGGGGTTGGCCCGGCTTAATAGAGCAGTAGGTTTGACAGTCTGGACACTCTAGGTATAAAAGGGTGTTGCTTTGTTGGGAACTGCCAAATAAGGAATAATACTGTCTAATTTCGTTGAGCAGAAACCGTAAAAGTACTTTGCCTACAGCCTGGCGGTGCGCAACAGAAGGACGCTTTCCTATAAGCGTGGTCAATAAGAGCTTTTTTGAATGATATTACGATATGCTAAGAGTTGTCTAAGACGCCATTTCCCAGACATGAAAACAATATTCTAAAGAATCTCTCATTTGGAATACATACAGAGTATGCAGGTTAGAAGGAAAGAAATAATTTGTGGATCAAAAGAAGAATCCAAACTTTTTTGAAGCTGCTGAGGCTATGGGTGTAATGTGTTTATGGCACTTAAGGTTAGCCCTCAAAAATAGGGCCAACAGGGTTAAATAATTCTTTGTTTTGCAAAACTTGGCCGATCATAAGTAAAGAATGAGTTTTGGCAGACTTGTCTTAATTGAAGTAAGAGGCAGTAAGACACATTAACAAAATTTAAATGTTTCTCTTTATTCAACATGTTTTACAATCTTGACAATTTAGGGACAAATGAACGAATAAAATGTTAAGTTCGTGGTCTCTCCAGATAAACTGTAAAAGAGGTTATGGTTGTGGTATTCCATGTTGTAATATTGGAAGCTGCTATGGCAGGAATTATATTGGCCTATTTCTCAGAGCATAAACCATAAAAATGACTACAGCGACAAGTCCCCTACAGCTCGTCGCAAAAAAGGTCATCATAATATATTACAATATAATACGATATCCGAATTAAAGGCGACCTTTACCCATCTGCCAACTGGATGAAAACCATTTTTTGTCAAAGATAATATGTAAATAGGAGTATCGCTAGGTGGTTGTCCAAAAACTTGTGGCAATACTAAGATACATTTTTAAAAAATATAAATATTTTGATACTCCGTTAATATTATGTCAATTCTTATTTTTTTATTTTTTCCGACGGTACTAATATACCACCCATTTTTCTCTTCAATTCCATAAATTTTTAATAAGTTTTTGGCCTTATTTATGGAATAAAAAAAAAATTCTAATGGTATATTTGTACTGTTATGTAGAATAAAAAATTAATAAAAATTGACATTATACAGGGAGTATCAAACATATCTCAATTTAGATTTTTTTTTTTAATAATTTAAGCTTAACCATAATTTTTTAGGCAACCTATTCGAGACACTTTTATTTACACATTATATTTGACAAAAAATATTTTTTCAAGGGCACAGATGGGCAAAGGGCGTCTTTTATTCGAATCTTAAACTATACAAATTGTGGAAGACGCCATTTACCAGACATTGGAACAGTATTCCAAACATGGATCAATATGGATAGATTTAGAGTATAAAAACAAATTAAAAGTGAAAAATATTTCAGTTTTTGGTAGTTGTTTGGAATTTTTTAAAAGTTTTGTTTGTGTGATATAGTAAAACTAAACGTAACTTTGGTTTAACAAATATTTCCAATGACATTTTAAATATTATATATTAACATTAAGAAAAAATATAAAAATTGACCTCTATTCAAATATTTCTTATTAATTAGTTATTAATTTATTGTAAATGTTGTATAAAAGAAAAACACGAACTGCACAACTTGGTATTATCTCCATTGAAGGAAAATATATGAAAAGCTCTATTATTTTAATATAATTTTAAAGACCTTTTTCTTGTGTCGGTTTTTATTGGGTTGCTTTCCTATGCGAATGTTGGCGTCTATTAGATATAAACACTCAACTAAAAAACTATAATGCTATAGAATATTTGGGTTTATTTTTTAATTGATTAAGCAAAATAATCACTGTTGTATCTGGTTTTAACATAAAAAGTAATTATTTTAGATTTTACAAATTATTTAGGAATAAGAAATACAATTTAAAAATTAGTAATAAATTTTTATTCTATTTATTTATTTTTTTTAATTTTATTTTTATCTACTTTTATTAGATAATTTTCCCATTTATTCTTAAGTATTTGTATTCATACCTAAACTTTTTTACTAAAAAATTTGAAAGCTGCATGTTTACCTAAACTTTGTTAATAGTTTTGTAGACTCGAGTGTAGACTTTAATAAAAGAGGTATATAATTTAACTTCTTAAAAATATATATAAACCTGCTTGACAAGCATCTTCATATATTATTGCAACAGTAAGTTACCTTTTATGACATATAAAAAGGGTTTTTATACATAATAAATAAAAATCCGTACTCGGTAAAGAAGTTAAATTATTTTTTTTTAGTAAAATGATATCTTTAGAAAAAAAAAATTAAATATTATATATTAACATTAAGTAATAATAATTGACATCTTATCAAATATTTCTTATTTATTAGTCATTATATTATTATATGTTTATTTTTTCCTAAATAATTGTAAAAAGTTCATTAAAAATTGTTATTTTAAAGTTTAATAATAATTAAATTTTTTGTTATTTGTAAATATATCTTTATATTTTTTATACTTTGCATAACTTTATACCATAAATGCCGTTAATGCTAGGAATAATTATTTTTTTGTACACGTAAATGTTATTAAAATAGGCTTCCTACGGTTATATTCTATTTAACATTACTTCTAAAATCCATTACGAATTTTGTCGATCAAAAGTTAACAATGCAAAGCAAAAAAATGTCTCTTTTGTTTGTAATGGTCTAATAATTTGCAGGTTCAGTTAGGTAGCATTTAATTAAAATAAAGTGATGACACAAAATTCTTTGTTTAATCTTGGGCAATTCGCTCGAGATTTTTATGGATTGGTTAAGTTTCGGTAAATGTTTCTGGTAAAATTTTTTGTTCCTAAAAAATAATGTATATTTATATAGGACTCTAGAATTACATCTTTTTATACAAAGTATATCTTAATACCATGCCAATATTTTAGAAGGTTATTCTTGGGTCCATAGCCAGGGTTCTTTCTGGAGGTTCTGGGGTTTGGAACGTGTGTTCGTGAAAAAACACACTTACAGTGGTGGTTTTAAGGGCTTGGGTATTGGATTTCTCATGAATTCTCGCCGGTCTGCTGAATAACGCATATAAATTTCGCTGTTCTGGGTAGGGAGCGGGGTTGGGCAAGACGTCAACAGGTTCATTGACAACCCGCCCCCTTCTCCGGAAAAAATCCTGGCTACGGCAGTGGTTTTACAGATTTTGGACGACGGTTTCAAAAAGCACATTTTTTTTTTTGATAACTTTGATATGACCCCTAGTGTGGAACATAGTACACACCTTCTATGCACCAAAAAGAATTTTCTGCTGTACAACATATTTTTTTGTTCTACCAGCGGGGTTCGCGGAGGATTTGCACTGAATAATTTTAAAGGGCAAAGTAAAACCCGACTGCTTTTTCTTAAAGTAAAAATTATCCTCATTATTTTTTTCGTTTGACGAACGGTTTCGCATGAAAAAATAAAATTTTAGAAATAAATCTTATTCTATTTAATATAGTTAGTATTCATATTTAATTTGATATGATCAGTAACCCTTTGATATTTATTATTTTGTATAAATTTCTATAAACTAAGTCTAACAACTTACTTCCCAAAAAGAAACAAGTTACTTTTATTTGGTTAAAGTAATGACGTATATTGCTTTTACAGTTAAAATCACAAAAGGATGAAATTACATTTTTTGTCAAAATGAAAACACAATAAACTATATTTTTTGACAAAGTTATTTTACAGTTTTTAATTTAAAATAAGTACATAAACTATTTTTATTATGTTTGATATTACTGAATCAAATGGTGATGCTTGATATACATAAGAACAAATAGAAAAACAAATGTATATGAAGAAATTAAAAGACATATCTATAGCTTCAGAAACATACGGTACAAAAGTGGATTAAAAAACTGTAAAAGCTTAAGGCGGGAGCTTTTGGATATTATTGGAGAAACAATGGATTTATGTCATTTTGAATGGTTACTTGTTATATATAAGTCTTAGATAAATAATGTTACTTAAAAAGATACGGACTAACGTTTTAATTATCTACTTTTTTCTTCAAAAATATAGACGTGCCCAAAAAATAGCTTAATAAAGGTATTTTTGTATAATTATAAGAAAAGACATCCAGTGATCAACAATTTCATTTTTAAGTCCGATTTTATTAATTATCTACTAGACTTTATAGAAAAAGTAACTGGTTGTATTTCTATTTCTATGCTCCATATTATCATCTTAATTATTTTTTGTAATACTGACTTCCCATATATTTTCTCTAGAATATGATATACCTAAAATTTATATACGACTTATTTGATACTGTGTGGTTTAGGTTAGTAGTATAACCGATATTTGCAAAGGATTTTTAAAATCCCATTTTTTTGTTAGCATCTGTATAATTTGCTCTTTAAAAGCAGCGAAATCTTTAAATATATATTTAAAACCAAATAATTCCACATATTAAGAGTCTTACCCAAAGCAATAAATTAAAACCAATAGTTTATTTTGAAAAAAATTTAATAAACTATAACAAAGTACTTTTTAGTCTTAGTTTTTCATAATTTAGTCAAGTATAATACGTTTTGGTTTAAATATAATTGAAAGGGGAGAACTTTTATATAATATATTGGACGTTGTCATTATTTAATAGAATAATATTTTTTAACTTTTAATCGTTTAAAATTATTACTAGGTAAAACAGGAAACTGTAATTAATTATTGTTTTTATTTTAAGCCATATACTAGCTATAGACAGCTAAAAATTACTCAGTCCTATTTTTAACTCATTAATGTATGCGATACAGTGAGATGCATAAAAGATTGATCTAACAAAAAAATCCTTATATTAAAAAATGCCATAAAAACAGTATTTCTTCTTAAAATTTCAAAGTTTGGTTAAAATTTCTGCGTAACTAGCAGGAACTTGAAAATATTTTTAAAAAGTATATTTGTAACATTAAGACGAGTAGTTTCAAACAAAAATTTGTTTGCTAGACACGTCTCACAGTTTATAAGGTTTCTTTCATAATACATATTTAATTAAACAAGTAATTTATAACATGTTTTACGTAAATTTAGTTGATTTTGCAAAATAATAAATATAAAATTAAGGAATAAATCTACAAGTTAAAAAATATTTAATAGTTTTACTGCACATGCTAAAATAAATTTTAATCTTTTTGTGTTTTGCTCCCGATGACTCTTTTTATAACTCAGGCCCCAGGATTTTTTTTATTTTTTAATTAAGCCTAACTAATACTGTGGTTGTAAGTTTTTTAAATGTTAAACAAATGTTTTAATAGTTTCGTCAATGATGTCTAAGTATTGTAGAAAATGAGGTCAGTCGGCTTAGTTAAGCCCTGCTTCAGTTAAATCCAGTGGCAGTTCTAGGATTTTCAAACTTTGTTATTTAAAAAGTGAGACATGGGACCCACAGCAAATATGCATCAGATTATACTGGCCTTAAAGGAAACACTTTGGTAGTAAAACTTTTCACTTTGAAATTTGTGGAAAAAAATATTTTTTGGGGCCCATCCAGGGAAAAATCTAACTTTTAAAAGCATATCCTTTATTTGCATTTTTTTTGTAAACCTAATCAAATTTAATCGTTAAATCTCAAATTTAGCACTATTTTCTATGTTTTTCTGAAAACCATAGCCAGTTAAAAAATTTTCACCTAACAATTTTCTTATATGCAAATATCATAGATGCCACCAATTTTAAGAAAAATGCAGGTATTTTTATGAAATTTGGGATCTAACAATAAAATTTGATCAAATTGACAGAAAAAATACTTTTAGGGGATTTGCTTTTAAAAGTCTATATTTTTTGGGGGGGCACCCAAAGAAATTAACACTGTCTCACTTTTTAGATGGAAATTTTTGAAAATCTTACAGCCGCCAGTGCTTATACCAAAAAAGGTCTTTTGTAGACATCATGTTTAAGTACAGCAATACACTGGGGTTCCGCTAATCCGAACTAATTGGGACCGAAACCCGTTCGGATTAGCGAAAATTCGGATTAGGCGGAATTGTGTCACATAATGTCGTATTATTGTCTTTTTGAGGCTTAAAATAGTGCTAGTTAATAATTTGTAAGTGTCTAACAAATAAATAAATTATGTATAATATTTTTTTAATAAGCGTACTTGAAAATACTTGTTATTCTTTACTTTTTCTAGTTCTTAAATTTTATACTTTTCTTGTCCTGGCCCTGTTCGGATTAGGAGGATATTCGGATAAGCGGGGTTCAGATTAGCGGGACTCTAGTTCATACGTGTCATGGCAGCTTTTAGACAATGAAGGACTGGTGGCCGCGTATGTAAGTATGAAGCATATTGTATGTACATGCAATTGGTCACGAATTTCGTCTGGCCCGATGTAAAGTAGATCTTTCGGAATTCAGTTGTAGAGTGTTTTTAATTAAAAACTACTGCATCCACGGCGTTTGTCGCGATGCAAAACAGCTTTTCGTCAGATCAGCGAAGTTAAGTAACGTCGGGTGTGGTTAATAGACTGATGGGTGATCATGCACGAAGGCCTTGTGCTGTTGTATGTGGTTCGGATTTCACGTTAAAATGTGGATCCTATCTAAATGGAATTATCCAGGCGTTATTGAAGTAGTTAAGAAGTAGTAATTTATAGAACGTCGGTGGTGGCTTTACCGCATTTCCTAAAAGGTATCGTGAAATACAATATCTGTAAGTTTCATTACTGAAACATGGTTGACAGAACTGGGTACTTAGTACTTAGGCTTAAGCCTTCGTGGGGTGTCACGAAGATGTAGAAATGATGTAGTGCCACTACGGACGTTAGACAAAAAGAAGTACCACCATGTGGCAGATTCATATTTTCAATTAAATTTATTATCGTTTCGGTAAAAAATCAGCGTTTTTAATATATAAAAAAATACCACTGTACAAAGCATAAACATAAAATAAAAATTATATAAATAACTGCTTTAATGACTTATGGATATTTAATAATTATCAGGATGATTTGCAAATTCGAAAGGGTGAATCGACTATGCGTGAACAAGTCTAAACTCTGGCAGTAAGACCACCACCCATCTAGCAAATACTCCAATTAATATTTTTTGATACAGTTTTCACTTCTTTATCTTAAGCCCGAACTACTTACAACAGCACGCAGTGCTCGCCAATGGTCACTCATTAAACTACTAACCATACCAAATATGCAAAATGACCACTAACAACCTATAAAATCAATAAAATATAATGTTAAATTAAGCACGGGATAAACCTTAAAAATAGATTTTTTGGCAATTAAGAATAATGCACTTCCCGGTACACCTATTAGTTTGTTGTCATTTTTTCGGCCAAATAAGATCAAACCCCATTTATTTTCATTTAAAAACATTTTACCATTAAAATTGTACTCTTTATGTTTTGATTTAAACTAAATGTATTAATTCTAAATTAATGCCATATTGGCAAAAGTTTTGATGTTAAAGCCAAAAAAAAAATGTTTTTTAATTAGAACAAATGCATATTTCCTAATTTTGTTTACTGAAATAACTAATTTTTAGAAAATCAATAAATATTGCACAAGAACTATACTGTCCAAATTTTTAAAACAATCTTTACAACTGAAAACTTATAACTTATAGCAGCATAATTCCTTCTATTAAAACTTTAGTGTAAAAGATGAACGCCCTGTAACACATACCAATCTCGTATAAAGGAACTAAATTTCAAACCTGTCGTCCTTCACCCACTGCCAAGGCAAGTCATTGATCTTTTAACTACCACTGTTTAAATTATTTATTAAACAATTTAACAATGCATCAAATCTTACCTGGAATAAAGGTAATTCCAAATATATGTACACTAATATAGGTCACTATTGTATGCTATGTTTCCGCGGTATTACACTGGTACACATCCGTTTTTAGTCTATTGTTGTCTTTTGTTAATGGTGTTACTAATTTTTTTCTATAAATATTTATTCAGTCTATTTATGTCAGTTAACAGTTTTTATCACTGAGGCACTTTTCAGTTATAGGGTTTAATTTTTTTCTCAGCTAATCCACACCATTCCAAAGTACTTAATTTTGATTTAAATTCAAAATTGTTGGTTATTTTGTACACAATCTTAGCGAAACTTATTTTAAGGTAATTTTTAAACAAAAATCATTTGTAACAAGAACCTTCTTAGTTAATTTTCATTATCCAAAAATAGGGCACTAGAAGAATTATGTATGTTGGTTGGGATTAGAGTGGCCACAATTTTCTATTATCATCACTGTAAGTTGAACTAAATGTTAATCATCCTTTACTTTATAGAAACAATAATCACAAGTTTTTTAATCACTTAACACGTTGATGTAGCCAAAAGTGTGTTTTGATGTCAAGACATAATTTTGCGTCCTTAATTTCTCGTTGAGTGTATCACTTTATGAAGTGCCAATAACCAAATTTAATCGAATGTTTTCGGCAATTATTACACTTATTTAAGGGCAACTAACCCTATACGATAGGTAAGTTATACCTTAACACAAAATATCCAAAAGTTCTAAGTCCGGGTGTCGCGTAGCACGATAGTAACGAAATTTCAAATTTTTACGTCAACTCCGAGTCGTACCTTCGGGATGCGATTTTTTAAGGGGTTAAAAGTGGGTACTTTTGCGACCCCGGGGCGTTCTCTCGGTAACATGAGAGACAAGACTGGACAACGAGGACCCTACCAAAGAACACCGAAACCGCCGACCCCCACCTTCTGAAGAATAACTGTACCTGTTGTAGATTTACACCGAGGTAACCTACTTCTTCGCAGAGGGGCCTGCCGATGGCTGGTTGAGCTCTTCAAGATGAGATTTTGGTACGTCGATGATGGTGTTCTTATTTTGTACAGGTTTATTTAAATTAGGGACAAATTTAAGCTTTAGTGAGGACACATATAATTAATTAGTAGTATAGCTGATATATTTGTTTATTGCTATAATATAATATATTACATTTTTTTTACAATGGTTGATAATATAGATGGTCTAGGGTAAAATAAGTTTTAGGAAAATTATAGATTTATTGGGTTAATTCTAAATAACATTTGTGATTGGCTTTAGTAAGTTGTCACTATTGTTATGGTATGAACTAACAATACAGGGTGGTTAAAAAAGTTTTAATTAAATGAATTTTTTTGTTATTAAGATATTTAATAAAAGTTCACCCGTAATAAATTGTGCATGTTAAAAAACCTTTAAAAAAATTTTACCACTGAACTTAAAAGAAATGATGTACTTTGAAATATACTCTAATTTAAAAGCAAATACGAGATAGCGACAATTTAAATATGTTTGTTCATTTTTAAGAAAAATAATCATATAATCCTTTAGATATATTAAAATATAAACTGAATTAAAAATTAAAAAATAAGTTACCTTTAATTTTAAACTTTTTTGATTTTGATTCCAACGTTTTCATGTACCGGGTGTCCAAATAAGAAAGGACGCCGACTGTATCTCAGAATATGTTTATCGCACAGCGTTGGGGAAAAATATTTTTAGTAAAAGTGGTCAAGAGAAATAGCTGGAAATTATTTTCAAGTTTCTGAAATGGCCGCTAGGGGGCGTAATTGCGATCTTGAATTTTAAAAAGTGATGTTTCTGTGAATTTTGCTGTATTACCCTAACAAAAAATACCTGATTTTTAAAGTCAAGGATAATTTGAGCCTTTTTTGTCTGACAATTTTTGCTGTATCTCTAAAAATAAAGTGGTGGGGGTATTTAAAAGTTTCCGTAAAAAACACCCTGTATCTTTGAAACTGCTAAGGCGTTTTTAACTTGGGCTAGTTAAAGAGAGCTATTCTTGGGCTATAAAGGGTATATTATTTGAAGTTTTATTAGTTTTACATGTCGCCGCTAGAGGGCTTTTTTCGATATTCCGACAAAATTAGTTAATTTTCTCAAAAAAATTAAATGCATTGGTATGATATTTTTTTCTTAAAAAGTTGCTAAATAATGCCTAAACAAGCTCTTGAAAACCGTATCTTGATATCTTGTTCCTTACGTAAAATTTAGGCCAAAGAAAATTTTATACGTCAATATTTCAAAAACTATGAAAACTACAAGAAATCTTATAGGACATTAATTGTGTATTTTTACAAAACCTAAATGTAGGTTATATAATTTGTTTGTCTAAATACAATACTTTACGAGTTATATTAAAAAAAATCGAATTCCAGGAGAATACCTGAAAAGAACCCTGAAAATTCGATTTTTTATTATAACTTGTAAAGTATTGCATTTAGACGAAAAAATTATATAACCTAAATTAAATGTTTCGTAAAAATACATAATTTATGTCACATAAAATTTCTTGTAGTTTTTATAGTTTTTGAGATATTGACGTATAAAATTTTCTTTGCCCTAAATTTTAGGAAAGGAACAAGAAATCGTGATATATTTTTTGCGAGCTTATTTAAACATCATTTACCTACTTTTTTATGAAAAAAAATCATACCAATGCATTTAATTTTTTTGAGAAAATTAGCCATTTCTGCGGAATTTCGAAAAAAGCCCTCTAGCGGCGACATGTGAAACTAACAAAACTTCAAATATTATAACATTTATAGCCCAAGAAAAGTTCTTGTGAACTAGCCTAAGCTTGTTAAAATCGGCTTAGCCGTTTTGAAGATACAGAGTGCTTTTTACGGAAACCTTTAAATACCGCTCAACCACTTTATTTTTAAAGATACAGCATAAATTGTCAAACAAAAAAGGTTCAAATAATCCTCGACTTTAAAAATCAGGTATTTTTTGTTAGGTTAATATAGCAAAATTCACTTAAACATCACTTTGTTAGATTCAAGATTGCAGTTACGCCCCTAGTGGCCATTTCAGAAACTTGAAAATAATTTCCAGCTATTTCTCTTGACCACTTTTACTAAAAATATTTTTTCCCAACGCTGTGCGATAAACAGTTTCTGAGATACAGCCGGCGTCCTTTCTTATTTGGAAACCCGGTACATAATTATTAATGTTAACAAGATATTCAAAACTCTCTTTAGAACTAAGAAATATAATATATTTAAGTGAGATATTCTATATTTTTGTTAATTATTTTATTATTTACCATCGGTTTCAAAGTGCCGCTATCAAGTATTTATTTTTAGATACAGGGCGTTGAAACAAAAACGGTATTATGGCTACAGTAATTTTTTTCTTTTTGTCAATGATAAATATATATTTATTTGTAATATAACATAAGACTATATTGTCATAAAAATTACAAACGTTGATGGATAATAAAAAAAACTACAGGACCAATGTGCAAACCCTGCGGTACACTTAAAAAACATCCGCAGACCAATATGCGTTCGCGGCGATCACTGGGATAGGATCTAGGCGCACGGTAGTGCGCTAAGCCAGGCTTTGGGCCGACGCACGCAGTGTGTATATTAAACGAAACGTTTCAACGAGTTTTACCCCTATTATAACTTCGTTATCGTTTCACATAAAAGTATGAGATTTGGTATGTAGATTCACATATATATCTTGTACACATTAGAAATTAGTATTAAATGTATTACTAAAAATTATCTAGGCTTAGTGTGATTTTGTCTGTTCTTGATATGGCTTCCAGAGAAAAAAAAACTCGCAAAAACGTATTAAAGGCGCATGAATACAACTTAAATCTTTCAATGGTTGGTTAGAAAAATTTTGTAAAGAACAAAATATTATTTAAAACGGTATGTGGTAAATCTGCAAATGGAATCTTAAAAAATATTGACTACTAGAAATTTGCATTAGTATTAAAGAATTATGCTTCTTAAAACATATGTAATGCTGATCAAACAGATTAACCAGAAATAACAGAGGTCACGAAGAAAATCTGTAAAGAAACAACTGAGGGAAGCACACAAGTAAAAATTATTAGTTATTCGTAAAACTAAGCAACATATTTATGTTGCGGATAAAAAATAACCAATAGAATGGGTTTTTAATAAAAAAGCACAAATGACTCTGATATAATGTCAACATTGATGAAAAGGTCTGACAGCAAGATGAAGAAAGAAGTGTTATTTTATTTCTTGACAATACAACTTCTGCCTGATTGCTGATTGCCTTTCTCCAAGTACTACTTTGTATTGTCAACCAAAAAATCAGGATATCATTTAAAACTTTAAGGTAATTTATGAACAAGTATACTTGTTAAAGGACTGTTGGTAATAATAGATACAGAAGCGTTAGAGGAAAAAGCATAACAATGGCCAAAGCATAAATTTTAGCATCTAAAAAAAATCACCTGTAACAGTTAAAAACGGTTTCGGCTAATATGGATTTAATCTACCTAATAGTGATATAGTTGTAAATTGTTATATAGAGGACGATATTATTAAAATTTAATCTTATACTCATTTAAATTTAAATTCCTATGCATTAAATGATAGTTTTTTAATAAATGAAAATTTAAGTATCTCCATTACTGACGTTATTAATGAAATAACTAAAAATAGGAACACAATCGAAAATAAAAATAAAAAAGTAAACTTCTAACCAGTGAAGTGATTCAGAAGCTTGTTAAAAAAGAAAAGATCCTATAAATTATTTTTAGGTTTTGATCATTTTTAACATTGCTAACAATATTTTTTTAAAAATATAGTGCAGTGCAAATCAAAAAAATCAACTAATAAATGCATTTTTTAAGGAACGGAATAACACCTTTGATTGGCGGTTTTTTCTTTTGAACAATATGCAGGTTTAACTTTTAACTAAGCAAGTCAGAATAATAAGGGGCATTATTGGTATATTATTTTTTTAAAAATCGATTAAGGGACAAACCTTGTTATCCCAAAAGACGGTGGCCATTACTTTACCGTTTTAAGGCACAACCTTCTGCTTGTTTTGGTTTTGGGAAACTTAAGTGGCACCACTCTAGACTTTTTTTTAAATTCTGACGTGAAATAGTCCACCTTTGTTTTATCTCAGCTAAGTAAATAATTCCATAATGCATTGTAATCCCTGTACGAGGCTCAGTAGAGAGTGGCTGTTTTTGCTCCTTAGCCAGGAATCTGGAAAGCCATCTTTCGCAAACTTTTCAGTCAGTAATGCAGGTGGAAAAAAATAAATATATAAATATAATGAATTATCTGGGGCTACTGACACTAACTTGTAATGTTTATAACATTTTTATGGCCGACATTCTTCTATTAGTAAGAATAGGGTTGTTTATTAGGTCAACGTTGGTTTGTGGTAGTGAAGAATTCCGTAGGATGTTGCCTGCAAAATATCAGTTGGTTGGGCTTTCTCATTTAGTAGAAATATAACGATTGTTGACTCCCTGAGCAATTATTCTGACAATTACCAAATAATAACAATTAAAGGGAGAATGGCATTATTCACGCCTTCTACATATTTTAAGATTGTTTAGACAGGAAAATTCGTTAAGTAAAATTCCAATTATAATTTAACACCCCCGTATATACAATACACAAATAAAAATATTTATGATATCACTAATCAATCAAGGTATTTTAAAATAAAAAGGTCATGTCCTGATACTTCTAAAACTTGCTTCCAAACTAGCTCTAAGCTCGAAGAAGCTAAGATCTGAATGCCCTAATGTAACCCGTTGTGGTCAATGGACAAAAAGCTAAGGTTGAATAACCTGCCAATGATCTTATTTTTAAAGAAAAAAAGGTGCTTCTTAATGGCTTCAAATAAGTATATTTTGAGGGAGAAGGTATTATATATATATATATATATATATATATATATATATATATATATATATATATATATATATATATATATATATATATATATATATATATATATATATATATATATATATATATATATATATATATATATACATGCTTTAAGTTGTGACTTCCAGTACAGAGAAGAGGCGACCTGACTTTCCTATATAAATATAGATATTTTTATTTTTATTATTGATTTTTTTAGTTCGACGCACGGTTTTCCCTAGAAAAATTATTCTAAAAAATTTGCAAAAAGCCTAGGTGTTTTGCAAAATGCCGGCGTTTTGAACAATTCAATACATTTGTGTAACGAGCCTGGCTATTTTCAGGCGTTTTGCAAAATGACTAACCAGAGCTAGAAGGATTAAACAGTAATTAAATTCCTTTTGGGAATGACAAAACATTAAATTTAGTCATTTTGAATAAATAATTTGTCTTTCTTAACATTTAAGTTAGAATAAACAATTTATCAGCGGTATTATTTTTTACTGATATTGATATTGTCCTCAAAAGTAGGGTCATCGGTGATTTCATCCATTCTTTTTAACTTTAAAAGGGTAATAAAACAGAAACAAGTGTCTTGGTTAATCTCGTAAAATAACAAATAATGCATACATTTTAGGTTAGAAAAACCGCGTAAACGTAGGTTCAACGTTTTGTAAAATCTGACTAGTCATTTGTAACAAAAATGACATAGTTGTTCAATCCGCCTAGCTTTAGTTAATCATTTTGCAAAACGCCTGAAAATAGCCAGGCTCATTGCAGAAATGTTTTAAATTGTTCAAAAAGCCGGCATTTTGCAAAACACCTAGCCTTCTAAAAGAAGAGATTCAGAATTTGTTGGGCCAATAGACCAATTTCTAAAGTCACCAAAAAAAAAAGAAAAGTTTACTTAGAGTCAAAAAAGTTCTTTTAGTTTAGCATTAGACTTTGTGTTGGAGGTAGGTTTCAATTTTGTTTGGTTTACCTAGTCTATAACAAATATTTTTTTTACTTTTGGGTGATTTTGTTATTTTTTTTTCCATTATTTCATATAAAGTAAAATTAGCTTCCTTAGTACGCATCGTAAGCTGATAAATAAAATATTTTACAATGCTTCTTCCATTTTACCTTTTCCTACTATAAATAATAAACCTTGCGACCATTAATTACTTTTATTTTATAATTGCAGTTGCATTTATTAATGCCTTAGCACCAAATCTATGTTTTTAATGTCTATAATTTTATTATAGTTAACATTTTCTACTACAAAAATTTACGCCAATTCTTTTTATTCTTTATAGTTTTTAAACTCAATTAATTTACAAATAATTACAATGTTTGGTGTGCAACATTCACCTTAATCCATTTCCATTTTTTGTTTGCAACATCTTGTGTTTGCTTGACTTCATTCAATAATTTACTAATATTTTTTACAGTATTGTTAGATTTACTAATTTTATTGTAATTATTATATTTTAATATGTATATATTCCATAATATGTATAAATAATAGGAATTTTCTGAAGAAACTAGGTTAATGTAAATAAACATTTTTGTTTTTATAGTATTTTTTTGTTTGGTTTATTAATACCTACACCAACATAATACAACAAAATATTTTTAGAATTTTTCTACAGTGGATGACAACAAAACTAGGATAAGATCGAAAAGGTATTTTTATTTAATTATTTGCAACTATACTTTGGGTTTCACAATAAGAGACATAAACTGTGTCTATGTCAGATCAAATATTAATGCTTTTTTAGTTTTTTAATTTTGTCCTATTCATAGAGCATATTTGACAGAAAAAATCTTCGAGAATAAAATAAAACTTGACGTATTAAAAAGTCTTCTTGTGGTACTCGCCAGGATAGAACTCCTTTGGTCCTGGTCCCAGGATACATATTATGTGTGAATAAAAACTATCGACCCCTATGAATTTGCAGATCGCCTGAAACAAAATAAAGGTAAAACCGTAAAAGGCTTTCGCGGCCATTGTCTAATGTTTCAATGTTTTTTGGGCTGTTAGGACGGCGTCGATTGTCTGGTTGACTTGACGTTTCGCCAACACGAGCGGTTGGCATCTTGAGAAGTTGCTTCCTGGTTGACATTGTAGTAGTTCGCATACTGTCAACCAGGAAGCGACTTCTGAAGATGCCAACCGCTCGTGTTGGCGAAACGTCAAGCCAACCAGACAATCGACGTCGGCCTAACAGCCCAAAAACCATTAAAACAAAGGTAAAACCACTTAACAATCAAAAAACCTAGTAACGTTTCGGTGGCATGTCTACAAACGTTTTTTAATATAAAATTAATTAAAAAAATGTACTGAATATTAAATATTAATTAAAATTAAATTTATTTTAGTTTTGACATAAAATTTTTTGATATTCTAAGCGCTTTTGTCGAAAATTTATTACGTATAATTATGTCATAAATGACATTGCGTCAAACATTTTTGACAAAAGCTCTCAGAACATCCTAATAGTTTAGGAGGAATCGGCGCATGAGTACCGAAAACTATTCCACCTCAATTTTTTTATACGATCCTCTTTAAATTGCCCTATTGATGATATAGATGCATGTTGCCATGGCGCCACCTGGTGCCTTATTGTTTAAACCGAAATTGTTTAAACAATTGCAAGGAATTGCTATTTTTTATCCGGACAATTTTTTTATATTCTTTATTGAAATACAAATAAAAAGGTTCCATGACTTTTTACGTTAAAGTTAATAATTTTGGAGATATGAATTTTTAGAAGTTCGAAAAATCTTAAATTTGGGTACTTTTGACCCATGAAAAATATTTATTAAGAAAAAAAATAAAACATAAAAAATACATTTTTTATTCTCTATACAATAGTTAATAATATCCTTAATTGAGATATGAAAATTTGTTTATTAAGCGCGCTCACAAGTATGCGTCCCTTACGATACTTCGCCGTCCCTCTGACTCATACGCTGCATCGGACCCACAAAAGTTATTGGAGATTTATTTTACTTGTAAGCGCGCGTAATAGACAATTAAAAAACATATATAAACAACAATTTTTTTTTAATCTCAATTAAGGATATTATTATCTATTGTAAGGAGAATAAAAAAATATATTTTTTATATTTATTTTTTTTTGATATACAGGGTGATTTATCAATACTTATACTTATTAATACTTCAGGTACGTAGTCAGAGTCCAAAAATAAACATAAAAGTCTATACCAATATAATTTTGGAAGGCCTTTGTTTCCGGGATGCAGAGTGTTTACTATAAAGCTGACATGTGCTTAGAAATGTGGTGAAATTTTTAAAAATTATGAAACCTAGCTTATGTTCTGCCGAACATAATTTAAGAACAATAATTTTATTAAAATTAAAATACATATTGTTTAATTAAACATTTTGTTTGTTTTTTTTTTAATTTTGCTATAATAAAATCAGATGCTTATTTTTTTTTTAAATCTAAATATCTCGAAAACGGTTGCTCATATCAACTTTTAACAAGTATACCTTTTTGAAGTAAAAATAACAAAACAATTATTTAATTCACTTAAAAATGTATAACAGGGCCGTACCTAAAAGTTGTGATTGTTTAAAATAGTAAAAAGACGTGTAGGTGGCTCCCCTACAAGAAAGAGCCGTAATAAGTTTAGATTCAAATCCGTCATATTAAAAGACCGAATACCAATTTTTACTCCAATATTTACATTATCATAGATTTTATTTAAAAAATAGAAAAATTTAGTAAAAACTTTAACACCCTGTATTTTGAAAACGAAGGCCTTGCGAACCCATATTTGTATAGGCCTTTTTGTTTATTTTTGAACCGTGACTACGTACTTGAAGTATTGACATTTCCTCATTAATCACCCTGTATATTTTTTATGGGTCAAAAGTGCCAAAAATTGAGATTTTTAGGACTTTTAAAAATTCATATCTCCAAAAATATTAACTTTATCGTAAAAAGTCATAGGGCTTTTTTTATTTGTATAATAGTCCAGGGCATTTAAATCAAAATCGCCTGAATAGCGGAAATATTTTGAGCCAGCAGATATCGAGATGCGGTTTTTGCATTGTGTTCAGGAAGGTCCCAGAAAACGACTCTAGGAAGTCTGGTTCATGCATTTTTTGAAAAATGCCTTTTGGGCCGGAAAATGCATTTTCCAATTGCATCATTACTTGCACCATTATAGGAACGACTGCAAACTCGGAAAAATCGCTCGGAAATCGATACTCGGGGGTTTTCGGAACTGCCGAACTCGATTCTGGCATAAGAATTACCCGGGTGTGCTCGGAGGTGGCTCTGTGGGGGTGTCCGGGGGTGAATTGGGGGAGAAATGGCAGCATGCCTGAAAATCGCTCCAAACTCGTTACTGGGGGGTTTCCTCGTGGGGTTGTCGGGGGGATTGCAGCGTCCATGAAAACATAAATAATAATATAATATAAAATATACTTAAATAAATAAAAAACAGTAAATCAATAATATCTCTGCTTTTAATGAAAAACAGAACAGTCTCTTATTGATAAAGCAATTATTTGTCGACAAAAAACTATAAATCATTTTTTTTATTCAAGTTTTAAAATTTTTTTGAATTAATTTTCTGTTATAAATATTGTCATGATTTGTTTTTTATGAAAATATATTTTGATTTAGTAAAAAAATAAAAAATATGTCTTGATTTTGTAAAAAAAATATAAATGCTTGTAAAAGTAATATAATTGTTGGTTGTAGTTAGTTAAAAATTACCCTGGCAATATTGTCCTGCGCGCAGTCGGCGTCAGTGTGGCATCAGTATTACATCTGACGTTCAGGACCATGTTGCTTTTTCGTTGTATGTAAATACAGTGCTACAGTAATTAAGTTTCTTGGATTTTGGAGCTTTTTTTGGTGTTTGAGTTTTCTTCCAATCTGTATAGTCTGTGTGTATTCTAAATCGGACCCTCTTTAGAATATTGTTCTCATTCTCAGTATCGGCAACGCCGCGCGTTCTACTGTTTACTTTTGTCGATTTCGTCGATGTATTTGCCATTTTTTAAATCAAAATAAATTACAATTTCTATACAAACACGCTTTTTGTTGCATAAAATAGTGGAGTTAGTAAAGACGAGTTGTGATTTTTGTTATTTTTGAGTGAAAAACAACGTAAACATCACGCAAATAATGTGCTAAACACTGCAGTGTTGCCAGCTGCTTGCGGCGGACTGTGGTTTCACCATTTCGGCGAACCATGGAGTGTGATGCAAGGAAAAAAGGGACATTTTTAAGTGCGATGGGTGCCGTTTGGGTGTGTGTAAGACTTGTGCATGCCTATCATCCTCCGAAGTTAGGGTTTTGCAACTCAATACTAGGATCATGATATTTCATTGCAAGAAATGTAGATCTTTTGAGACATGTACCCTACTGAAAAACACAATTGAAGATAAAACTAAAATAATTGTGAGTAAGGATGAGATTATCTCCTTACTAAAAAAGAAAATTGAGGATCTGGAAAACACACACCAGAATACTAACCCGACAGGTATGTCTTATAGTAATGCTTTAACAAGTTCGGCTAAGCAAATTAAGAACAAAATGCCCAACTATAACTTGCCTATGCCTAGTTTAATAATTAAGCCCAAACAAAACCAAAATATTGAACAAATACAGGCTGATTTGAAAAAGAACATCAAACCTTCGGAATTAAAAATCGCTATTCGGGGTACTCGTAACACTGCAAATGGGAATGTAATTGTTAAGTGCCAAAACAAACAAGACTTAGATTTATTAAAAAAAGAGGCTGATAAGAAACTGAGTGGTTACGAAATAGACATACCAAAATTAAGGAAACCCAGAATAAAAATACCTGGATATGATGGTAGGTTGGACAAGGATGAGTTAGAAAAGTGTATTAGAGAACAAAATCACTTCATTAGCATGAATGATGAACTAAAAATTACATTTGTGAAAAAGACTAAAGAACGGTACACAGTATTTGCGGAGTGTTCTCCTTCCCTATTTCATAGATTTATGGCTGATGGGAAAGTGTTTATTGGTTGGGAGAGGTATTCAATCTATGAAGATTTTGGTGTTACTCGCTGTTTTAAGTGTCAAGAACCCTTTCATAAATTTGACAATTGCCCAAATCAACCATCCTGTGAACGATGTTCAGGACCACATAGTTCTCGCGAGTGTGACAAAAATACTCAAAAACAGTGTAAAAACTGTATGATAGCTAACCAAAAATATAAGCTAAACTACAAGACTGACCATGGAGCTAGTGACGAAGACTGTCCTTCCTATCAATACCTAGTGACTGTACTTAGGGGTAAGATTGATTATGGTCCTATCAATGGCTGATACACAAGTAGAAATTGAACTTCTCGAAAATCTCGATAACTTGATCAATGACATTAGGGGGATACTATTACAGACTGTGATATGTTAGGCAAAAAATTTGAATTAGGTAATAAAATTTTGACTGCATTTTATTTAAATATTCGCAGCATAAAAAAAAACTTTAATGAACTAATTAGCTTTCTAGAGGGATATAACCTCAAATTTTGTGATATTATTGTGCTAACAGAATCTTGGCATCTTGAGAGTAGTGATAACTTCTGTATTGATGGTTATACTATGTACTATAATAAAGCTGACTTTAATAAAAATGATGGTACGGTAGTCTATGTAAGATCAAATTTAAAACATACAGTAGCGCATATCAAACTCAACTTATCCAAAGTGACCCTAACAAGTATTGAATTAAATGTTGGTGATGTATCTGCTAGAAAATCTTGCATTTATAGGCCACCTTCTACAAGCACACCGCATTTTCTCGTAGATATTGAAGCTTATTTCTCAAAACCATTTAAAAGTCAGGTTGATATCCTGTTAGGGGATATAAATCTGAACTTGCTTGATGAGAGCAATAATGAACTCATTACTTATAATACAATATTAAACCGTTTCGGCTTTGTATCTACCCTTAACACTCCTACTAGGGTTACAACCGATTCATCCACCATATTAGATCATATATTTTCAAGAAAAAATGCAAGGACCAACTTAAGGTACTCATCTTTTGTCATTCATTCTGCCATCACGGACTAGTGGTCCGTGATGGCAGAATCCAACCATGTTTAGTATAAATGGTGCTGACAGAATACAGGCAAGCACAGATGAGACAAATGTCCACAGTGTAACTAAAATAGATTATATACTATTAAAAAATCTCATTGAAAGACAGAATTTTGACAGTATCTATAATACTCAGGACCCTGATTCTGCAATAGTAATGTTAACCGATATAATAGGCATTTTTCATGATTTTTTTTTATTAGCTTATTGCAAAGCCACATGAAAATAAAGGCCGAAAATAATTTTTCCCGATTTTTTTGATCTCCGGAAACGCCTTAAAAATCAATTTTAAGTTTGAATTTTGTAGGCCCGTGACGTCACAGCCCTAAATTTTCTATTGGTGGAACTTCTGCTTTGTTGTCAGCTTTTTGATATTCGATACGCCTGTCATCAAATATCGATATGCGCAACATCTACAAAGTTGGCGTTTTCTAAACAGACTTGGCATCCATGTTGAATTTGATTGGTTAGGGGAGTGGCGGGCTATTTAAATTTCAATGATAATTAAACCCTAAATTGAAAAGTAAGGGGTTTGTATTTTTCCGTGTTATTTAGCAGGTTTTGCCTAATTGTGTTTCTACTTTTAATTTTTACACACAACATTCTCAATATCAATTGAGTGAAAATACCCTATTTCTGATGCCTTAAACCAAGCTAAGTCTCAAAAAACATATTTCAATAAAAATTTCAAAAAAATTAAACCCTGGATTACAAACGGGATAATAACGAGCATAAAAAAAAGGACAAAATGAAAAAAAAACTTCTTCAACATAACACCTTAGAGAATAAATTGACCTTCACAGAATATCGCAATAATTTGCACAACTTAATTCAAAAACGTAAACCTGACTTTTACAAAGCAAAAATTTTGAAGAGCGGTACTGATCTGAAAAAATATATAAAGTTATAAATGAGGCATCTGATTCTAATACTGTTAAACATGACAACAATTTTAACATAATCCACAACAATATTCAGTTTAGTAATACTTTAGATATGGCAAATTTTTTGGAATGATTTTTTGTTAATATTGGTTACAACATGTATAAAGGAATAAAGTCTCCTTCCAATCCCCTACAGATGAAATCAACAGCACCATATTCTATGTTCCTGAGGCCAACAAATAAAAATGAAATTATTAAACAAATAGCCTCACTAAAGAATTCCTGTGCTCCTGGTGCTGACGGCATAACCTCAAAAATTGTTAAACACCTTCACATGTATATTGCTTCACCACTCGCTCACATCATTAACTTGATTTTTCGAACAGCTAAAGTCCCTAAATCTTTTAAAGTGGCAATAGTCAAACCCATTTACAAGTCAGGGGACACATCTAATATAGGCAACTATCGACCCATTAGTATCATAAATACATTTTCTAAGATTTTTGAAAAATGTCTGAAGGATCGTTTGGTGGACTTTTTTAACCAAAATGAAACTTTATCTAAACGTCAGTATGGCTTTAGGGACGGTCTTAGCACAACTGATGCAGTTTATGAACTGTGTAAACAGGTCACAGATAATCTGGACAAGGGAAAGAAATGTCTTGCTGTCTTTCTGGATCTGGCGAAAGCATTTGACACGGTGCCCCATGATTTGCTTCCTTAGGTGTTGGAATCTTATGGAGTGAGGGGCTCTGTGTTGGAAGTATTTAGTGACTACTTGAGTAACAGAACGCAGTCTGTTAGGGTTGGACATACGGTGAGTGACCCCCTTGAAATCAAGATTGGCATTCCACAGGGTACTGTTCTGGGGCCAATTCTTTTTCTTGCATACATTAACTCACTGACTAACTTCCCAATTCAGAACGGATCTGTGGTGTCTTACGTTGATGACACGGCTATCGTGTTTTGTGGGGATACATGGGACTCGGTAAGAGACTATGCAAACAATGGCATAGGTAAAATTAAACACTGGTTGGACTCTTTTAAGTTATCTCTAAATGTCTCAAAAACAAACTACATTGCTTTTTCACTTACAATGGCAAACATCCACATTACGAAAATTAATACATTGACAGCCTTAATACTCATTTAGCCCATGTTGATTGCACAAAATACTTAGGAGTTGTAATTGACAAACACTTAAAATGGGATCACCATGTCCTTAGATTAACAAATAATATTAGAAAATTAATATATAAATTTTACACAATTAGAGAAATTTTAAATACTCAGCTTTTAATCATGGTATACAAGGGGATTGTGGAATCATTGCTCAGATATGGTGTGGTTGTATGGGGTGGTCTCTGCCACAACACTTTATCCAGTTTAAACATAGCCCAAAATTATATACTAAAAATAATTTTCAGGAAAAGCAGACGCTTTTCTACGGCTTTGCTCTACTCAAAAGATGTTTTTGATGTGCGTTCACTGTACTGTTTGTCCACCTGTGTATATGTTCACAGATCCCTCAAATGTAAAAAATTTATAAGCCATCCATACCAAACTAGAATTAATATTAATGAACACCTAGAAACGCCAATTGCCTCAACAACAATGAAATTAAGATCAACTTTTTATCTAGCACCCAAAATATATAACTTGTTACCGCCTTACATAAGACACTTAAAGATTCTGAAAAAAAATTGTGTAGCATGCAGAGAGTACATTTTTGAAAATTTAGAAACATTTAAGAACATTTTCATTAGTATGTAGGTATTTAATAGTATATTCATCTGATTTATTATTTTGTTATCTTTTGTTTAATTGTTAGTTTTGCGAACGATCTTTACGTTCTATCTTGTTTAGAAAAGTTTATTATTTTTCTTTACATATATGTTTTGTGCATTATACTATAAACTGTTGATTGGTATTGTGCACATACAGGTATTTAGTTACCTAGGTGCATTATTACACTCTTGGAACCTATCTTTACATTTTTTGTTATGCATTCTTTTTTGTATTGAATTGTAACAAACAATATGTAATATATTATTATTATTATTATTATTATGTCTGGGGAATGGCGTCCACTGCAACACTTAGCATTCTGGACTCCATTCAAATAAAAGCCGTTCTTCTTATTGATGATCCCGCGATCGCAGAAGGGCTTCCTCTTCTTGCCAACCGTCGGGCTGTAGGGGATCTGTCGCTCTTCTGTGGGTGTTTTCACGGCTTCTGTTCAGGGGAGTTGGCCAGTATAATTCCTTCTCTGGCAGCTCCCAACAGGGCAACGCATGGTGCAACTTTTGTGCATCCTTTTACAGTTTAGTTGGGGAGGCCCCGAACTTCCCGTTTTCTTCGTTCCTTCATCCCTAGAGTGTTGAGACTATGGAGCCTGCTGCCCGCAGAAGTTTTTTATTCTTCTCCCATTCTCCAAAAATTTAAGTCCCGTGTTAACAAACTACTTCTCACCACACTTGAGACATCCACGGTACGTTAGTACTTAGGCATTAGCCTTCGTGGACTGTCCTAAGATAAAAAAAAAGTGGTGTCCGGCACTCATGGATTACGTGGGTTTTTCGTTATACGTCAATGCAGTGCTATAGTGATCAAGTTTTTTGGATTTTGGACCATTTCTAATTCCAATTCTAATGCCAGAATCGAGTTCGGCAGCCCCGAAAACCCCCGAGAAACGAGTGTGAAGCGATTTTCAGGCATGCTGCCATTCCTCCCCCAATTCTCCCCCGGACACCCCCACAAAGCCACCCTTGAGCACACCCGGGTAATTCTAATGCCAGAATTGAGTTCGGCAGCCCCGAAAACCCCCCGAGTAACGAGTTTGGAGCGATTTTCAGGCATGCTGCCATTTCTCCCCCAATTCACCCCCAGGAAACCCCCACAGAGCCACCCCTAAGCACATCCGGGTAATTCCAATACCAGAATCGAGTTCGACAGCCCCGAAAACCCCCGAGTAACGAGTTTGGAGCGATTTTCAGGCATGCTGCCATTTCTTCCCCAATTTACCCCCACAGAGCCACCCCGAGCACACCCGGGTAATTCTAATGCCAGAATCGAGTTCGGCAATTCCGAAAACCCCCCGTGTAACGATTTCCGAGCGATTTTTCCGAGTTTGCAGTCGTTCCTATAATGGTGCAAGAAATGATGCAATTGGAAAATGCATTTTCCGGCCCAGAAGGCATTTTTCAAAAAATGCATGAACCAGACTTCCTAGAGTCGTTTTCTGGGACCTTTCTGAACACAATGCAGGAAACCACATCTCGATATCTGCTGGCTCAAAATATTTCGGCTATTTTTCCTAACTTCCCTGGACTATAAAGAATATGAAAAAAGATCCGTTCGGTTAAAAAATAACAATTTCTTGCAATTGTTTAAACAATTTCGGTTTAAACAATATGACACCAGGTGGCGCCATGGCAACATGCATTTATATAATCAGTAGGGCAGTTAAAAGAGGATCGTATAAAAAAATTAAGGTGGAATAGTTTTCGGTACTCATGCGCTGATTTCTCCTAGACTTTAAATTTTTAGGGAATGAAGAGACTTTGTATTTCGTGCAAATTTTAATTTAAAATTTGCACGAGATACAAAGTCTCTTCATTAAAATTTGCACGAAATACAAAATCTCTTCATTAACATTTGCACGAAATTCAAAGTCTCTTCATTCCCTAAATTCCTACGTGCACACAGCCACAACTAAGTTTCATTTATAAATTTTTAAACCAAAATCGAAATTATTTTTCCACGGACTATTCTTTTTTGCTTTGGTTTGCTTTGCACAGGAATGCATACAGCCAAGCCACGGACTAGTCAAATTCCGATAAATTACTTGGAGTGCATTAGCCCGGGAATCATTTTTTTTTTAATGTCAAGTCCCCAGTCAAGTCCCCGGAATATAGAGAATGCTCAGCTGATAAAGTCGCACACATCCTTAACTATTGTTATTTAGTGCTGCAGATGTAATTAATGCCATGGCGCCCGAAATATAATTTTACTTTAATTGAAATATCGCAAATGTTTTGGGTGGAAACACCAACATATAAAAATAATATTGCTTATTAAGTTTCTTTTTTTTTGTGAAAAATCAGTAATACTAATTACTGATTGTTATTTAGAATGTATTTCTTAAAGCAAAGTAGTTACTTATACCATTCCCCAAAATTACTAATACAAATAATTAAAAATTAAATATGAATTATTATAAAAGATGCAAGAGATGTGTACAAAAGGGTTTTCGAAATATTGTAATTTAAGATATGCAATGGGATCATTAAAATATTGGGAAGGCATATGTTCCGCTACGCATAGTGACTCTTTACTTTTACTTGTGCTCTGAATCGTTTAAATTAAATAATTAGCAGATTCTATGATTTCACTTGATGTCTTGTGACTTAGATAATAAATTTAAAAAACATAAAATAATAGACTGTTCTTTTATACTAGTTGTACTTTAGTCATTTTTAATTTACGTAAACATCTTATTAAAATTATTGAAAGAAAAAGACTTTAAACCCTGTTGACGTCACAAGCAAGGAAGCAGGATACTGGGTGATTCATCATAAATGTTACCCCCCTTAACTTCTTTATTTCACGTTTTAAAAAAAAACCTTTTGTATAAAAGTTATGGGGTTTAAAACGAATATTTTGTTGCTATATTTTTTTGTATCCAGGGTGTCGCCTAAATGTGTGAACAAACAAAGTTACATTTTTTTAATGGGATACTCTGTATAATATACCATTATATTATAGATCTTTAGACGCTGATTTGAACTTAATAGTTATTTTTATTATTTCGGAGGAAAACGAAAAAAAATTACTTAGATAGCCACAGCAAAGCAATAACGTAGGTGATAGAAGAAATTATTATGTTTCTATTTGTTATATTTGGCTAAATGTTGACCACCATTTATTTGTATACATAGTTGATAACCTTTATTAATTTCTCTCAACTTTGCTAATCCAGTAAGGGTGATTAGTGATTAGTATTTATATTGTGTATTTTTATCCTTATTTCTTCTTTAATTATATCAGCGCTGTCATAACGTCCATAATAAATTTATTTTTTAATTAACTTCATAAAAAAGTGTCTGTAAGATGTAAGATCTGGACTATTAGCTGGCAAGTTATTGTCCCGTGTCTTCCGATCCATCTAGGATACTTAAGGTAATAGAAGAAATTATGTTTCTATTTGTTATATTCGGCTAAATGTTGAAAGTGACCACCATTCATTTGTATACATAGTTGATAACCCTTTATTAATTTTTCTAAAGCTTTGTTAATCCAGTTAGGGTGATTAGTATTTATATTGTGTATTTTCATCCTCATTTCTGCTTTAATTATATCAGCGCTGTCATGACATCCATAATAAATTTTATTTTTTAAATGACCCCATAAAAAAGTGTCTGGAGCTGTAAGATCTGGACTATTAGCTGGCAAGTTATTGTCCCGTGTCTTCCAATCCATCTAGGATACTTCTTTTTAAGGTAACCCCAACTCGCGCAATGTTATGGGGGAGGGGGACGCTCCATAACATTGGAGAAATTGCCATATAATTTGAATTGGTTCGTTAAGCGGTATATTATCCATGAATTCTGATACATCTTTTCTTAAAATCGTTAGGTAACTATGGCCTATAATATTATTATTTTTTTCTGATCCCACACCAAACATTGACAGAACGCCGTCCAGAAAGTTCAATTTCTAAATATTTTTCTAGATTTTCTCTGGACCAATAATGTAAATTTCTTCTGTTCAGCACCCCTGTTGTCGTAAAAGATGATTTATCAGTCCATCAAATTTTTTGAAAAAAAGTTAGTTATTCTCCGATATGTCCATCATTAGCCTACAAAATACCAGCCTTTGAGCTTTATTTTCCCCACTTAAATGCTGATCTTTTTTCAATTTAACAAAATGCCATTTATGCGTGCTTAAAATTCACCAAATTTTCCGAAACTCTTATGCAAATCACGATTTCCGTCACTTGTAGAGTTTAAAGGGTTCTCTAAAACATTACCAAAATTTATAAAATATTATATTATGGGTCATCCCCATATAATATAGATAGATGTCTAATTTTCGTGTTGATTTAAAAAAGTTTGTTTTTTCTTTTTAATGATTTATTTCTCCCAAATAATGCTAAATACGTCTAAAAATTATTTTATATGGTATGCGCTTATTGACATCTTCTCTGTATAATAATTTCAGTTTTTTTTTTCAGGAAACATCATAAATAGTTTTAATAATTCGTTTACGCCGAATTTGCTGACTTTAAACATTAAGCGTCGTTTCTGACATAATTAAACAAAAGTCGAGCAAGGCAATATATATGCATACCATGGCTAACTAAGTTATAATGCTATTTTTACCGGTTTTTGGTCCAAAAAAAATAAAAATAATAGTCGAGTTTCCTGTGTTAAAAAAAGGTCAAAGCTGAGGTTTCTACGAAAGAGATTTGTTTTAGCTAAAACCTAGTGGAATCTGTTCAGGAAGACCTAAGGAAAAAAGTCAACCAAAAAAACATTCCTTCCCCCCCATTAACCCAAAAAGTTTAAAATAACCTTTTTTGTAATTTTTAAGGGATCTAGTAGGTATTTTGGTCCATTGAATCAATTTTAACGTCAAAATTAGGTTAGAGGGTGAACACCGTTTTTTTACCCTTTCAACCCTTTAAATTTAATTTTCCTTAAAAAGTTTTTTTTCTTTTTATGGAACTAGTTAACGTCAAAAATTAGGTTAGAGGGTTGTAACACCGTTTTTTACCCTTTCAACCCTTTAAATTTAATTTTCCTTAAAAATAGTTTTTTCTTTTTTATGGATCTAGTAGGTATTTTGTAAACTAAATCCGAATATAACCTTAAAAACTAAGTAAGAGGGGTGTTAGACCCTTATTTTCACCCTTTAACCCTTAAAATTTAATGTTTATAATTTTTTTCATTTTTATGAGATCTTATAGGTATTTTGGGCCGCTAAATCTGAATTAAACGTTAAAACTAAGTAAGATGGTTGTAACACCCCTTTTTTTTATCCTTTTAACCCTTAAAATTTAATGTTTCTTAAAAACCGATTTTTGTCATTTTTATGGGATCTAGTGGGGGTTTGGGCCGCTAAACCGAATCTAACGTTAATAACTAAGTTAGAAGTGTGTAACATACTTATTTTTTCCTTTATTAATTAATATTGACGTTACATTCAAAATTTAGCGGTCCAAAATACCTACTAGATCCCACAAAATAAAGAAAATCGATTTTTAGGATCTTACACCCCTCTAATTAAATTTGAAATCGGATTCAGCGGCCCAAAATACCTACTGAATCCCATAAAAAAAATTCTAAAAAAAAAACTTCAAGGGTTTAAAGGGTAAAAATAAGGGCGTTACAACCTCTAACTTAGTTTTTGACGTAAAATTTGGATTTAGCCGCCATAAATACCTACTAGATCCCATAAAACATTAAAAAATTGGTTTTTAAAGAAAATTAAATTTTAAGGGTTGAAATGGTAAAATTAAGGGTGTAACAACCCTCTTACTTAGTTTTTGACGTTAAATTTGGATTTAGCGACCCAAAATACCTACCAGATTCCATAAAAAAGAAAAAAATGGGTTTTTTAAGGAAAATTAAATTTTAAGGGTTGAAAGGGTAAAAATAAGGGTGTTACATCCCTTTAACTTAATTCTTGACGTTAAAATCGGTTCTGTGGCGCAAAATACCTACTAGATTCCTTAAAAATTACAAAAGGTTTTTTTTAAACCTTTTGGGTTTATGGGGAAGGAATTGGGGGTGTTTTTCACCCGTTTTCATTGCGGGATTTTTTTGGTTGACTTTTTTCCTTAGGTCTTTCTGAACAGTTTCCCAAACTAGGTTTCAGCTAAAAAATTCTTTCGTAGAATCGCTGGGTGGAGTAACAAGGGGAACTCGACTATAACTATAAAGTGCTACATTTTTAAATCGGCGTTAAACGTCTATTATATAATGGTATAATGTACAGGGTATACACAAAAAATTATTGAAAAAAATGTCAATTTTAAACCCAACAACTTTTCTAAAAACGTTTTTTTTCTAAAATGTGAAATAAACGAGTTAAGGGGGCGTAACATTTATGATGGATCACCCTGTACATAGATACTGTGGTTTATATTAATGAAAAAAGGTGGCATTTCTAAATAATAAAACGTTTATATAATGTATACTTTAAAATTAGCAAGTCCCGGTAAAAATATATGCCAGTTAAAACGACATTTATTAAAAATATTATCTGCCAAGAATGATATATTCGAATCGATTAAAAATAAAATTAAAAATAACATCTATCACAGATGAAGCACCTGATATGTGTAAAAAAGATGCCATTTCTCAAAAATGTATTATAGAATTTAAACAATCACGGAATTATTTTTTTATTTACATCCTTAAAAAATTGCCAAAACCCATTTGGATTCTTTGCGTAATAGAAAATTAAATAGGCTTATAAAATGTATTTTAAATTAACAAGACGTTAGGTTTCCTTGCCTATTTAAGAATCACTGGCTAAATATCTGTCCTCGGAAAAAATTTGGCGTAATTACCATTAGTCCATGTCTGGCCTCTGGCCTCTTTAATTTTACGTCAGGCCAAAACGACTTGTGATTGGTCGAGACAACACAAAACAGACGCCTGTGTCCAGCATTGCCAAATGTATACATTTTTTACTTTTTTTGATAGATAAACCTTGGTTTTTCGTAAATTGTCGGCAATTGTTTTGGTAGATAATATTCACTAGATTTTCAGCCTTTGGTATTGATCTAATAATGAATACAGGGATATGAAACTAAACCTTAGTGTAGCAAAATGGCTTGCGGAATGTGGCAATGTAAGTGGTATGTCAGATAATATTGGAGTTTAGGCATACGGTACGTTTATTAAGGAATAACAATGGAAAATTTAAAAATTAAAGTATCTCTTATTTTAAAAAAGTGTGGCTCAAACGTAAAATGCAAAAGATTTTTTTTTTAGTTTTTAATCTCATTAAAACTTACAATTCTTATACAATTTAAAATAAGAACGTTCATTTTGGAATATTTGCCTAAGAGGGTTTAAAGGAGATTGAGAATTGGATTAGATTTGATCCAAATGTACACATGCTAAAATCAATGAAGGACTAAATATTGTATAAAAATATAAAATGTGACACTAATGACAATTTAAAAAGATTTTCGATTTTGGAAGATCATAATTTTAATATTTTAAAAGTAGGGTTTATTTTCTTTGTATTATATACATTTTATTAATTTCTTTACCCTATTATTTCTTGTATGCCTATGAATCGAAACAGAAAGAAAAATGATCCCTTAAAAAAAAAAGGTAAAATTACATAAAAAATAATTTAAAATTTTTATGGAGCAGAAAAAAATGTAAAAATCTATACCTTTTTTTTATATAAGTTCGTGTATTGAATAAAAATCTTAAATAATGTAAAATAAAGATAATAAATTTTCTTAGATTTTAATTTTAAAAATTTGGGTAGATTCCCAAAAAAAATGTGGCATATTTTTTTTTGTTTTTTGACATCACGCGGCATTTAAAGATCTAGGTGTTGTTTTGACGCCGGCGTTTTATATGTGAATTTCTAGACAAAAATATTCATCAAATTAAAATTTTATTCAGTTAGAATTTTTTTAAAAAATTTTATTATCGTTTTTTTGTTTAGGTTGTTTAAAAATAACAATAAATGTGTAAATGACTCAACTTTTCCACTAACCAGTTTTAAAGCAAAGTTTGGTTTACTCTATACTTTTAAAACCCCCCAAAATTTTCTATTGGTTTTTCCCCAAGATAATTTGGTTATTTAACTTTTACGCAGTTTTATTTGGTTATCGTTTGACGGGAATTTTTCCCCTTTTTCCCCTTTAAAATGTCATTATTACCTAAGTTGTTATCTTCCTGATCGATGCGAGTTGAGAGGATCAAAAATATCGTTTTAAAATTTGGGAAAAAAAGCAAATGTTTTGGTTATTACGCTCGTGAAACTAAAAAAGCATACAATTCTAAATGCTGGATATTTGTCTTTTCTGGTGTTTGGCTAGTCATTTTACCATTTAAATTAAAAAAAAAGGGGGGTTTTTTTTTGTTTACAAATAAACAAATCAAAAAACCCTTTTTAAAAAGAGCCCCCTTTTTAAAAAACAGATATTTTTACCCTTTTTTTTCTTACCCCCAGCCCCCCAAAAAAAAAATTTTAAAATATTCTGCATATGTAAAATTATCGGAAATTAAAAAAAAAAAACATTATTTTTTGTCCAAGCAAACATTTTTAGGTTGGCAATGCGAATATCCCTACATTTTAAAAAAAATTTTTTTGTTTTTCAGATTTAAGTTGGCTAATAAAAAAATTTTTTAGTCAGCACCGTACGGGGGGGAAGGGGGAGTTTCAAAATTTTAATATTTTAAAAAAAAATGTTGTTAGATTCAAAACCAAATTCATCGGTTTTTTTTTTCTTGTTCATATATTTGAAAAAATTTTTGGGGAAAGCTTGATGTTTGGCTATAATATTTTATTAAAAATTATCATTTTCGCCTATCTAGTGCAGATTAATAGTTATTTATTAAGTGTTTGTTATTTAAAAAATAGTTTACATTATTTTCCCCCTTTTTTACAAACTTAGTCGTTAAATACACCTTCAATTAGAGCGCTTAGGTACAAAAAAAATGTAAAATTGTGTACACTATTTCTGAAATAAAGAGCCCGGGTTATGTTTTGTTATATTTGCAGGCAAACTCTTTACAGTTGAATTGAAATATCCTGATAAAATATCTCACTATAAGGGGGGGGTTTTCGATACCCCTTTTTTTATGCAAATTTAAAATTTTTTTTAAAAATGCCTAAAGATAATCGATTTATTTTATCTGATATAACTTCATCAGCTGTTTCCCCATATTAAATTAAAAAAAATAAAAAAACAAAAAAAGTAATAATCTTTTTTTTATTCAGAGTATCATTAACACAAAAGATGCTTATATTTTATAAAATTAAATTTATCAAAAATTTGGAAGGTCGTGTTTTAAAGGGTTTAGAAGTGGCAGTGTCCACCAGGGGTTTTTTTAAAAAAAACAAATGTATGTAATGACAAAAGAAAAAAGTATGCAATCTGCACGCAGAGAACCTTAGACGGGGCACTTTTTTAAAATAAGAGAGCAGACAAAGTGGTAGGTTTGGCGTTTTCGCAGGGTGGACTGTAAATGGAGTTTTGGAGTTTGGGAACAATAAACCTTTTGGCCATTGATGTAATGTGTTTAAATGAAATAGTCATTTAATATTTAGTTTTTATTAAAAGCAGTAAGGTAGTTCAAAAAGGAAAAACAAAAAAAAAAAAAAGATACATTGTAAATGTTTTTTTTAAAAAATTTTCCTTTTTTAATATACTAATAGTGGGGGGTTTCCCTAAAATAGGGAATGTCTTATTATTTTTAAATAATTTCCATTCCAATAGCTTTTTAATTCACAATGATATGGGATGCAAGCGCAGCCTTGATGACCCCCCTCCGGGGAAAAAGAGCATCGACGACATGAGATTTGGGGACTTTGGTAGGCGCTGAATCAAGCACCAAAAAAAACTTTTTTGTCGCCGATTTTGAAAAAAGGGAAAATTTCGGTTTTTTAACCATTTAACCATATTTTTTTTCTTCCCGCCACTATATGGCCAGTTTTCTAACAACCTACTATGGTAACGGCCTTACCCCAAAATGACTAATGAAGGCCTTTTTAAATTAGGTAGTAGATCATCTCTAACCCACTTCTCAAATTTTTCAGCTTTCATCTCGCTATGGTAATCTCCTGTTTTTGTTTTAGATTTAAAACTTCTACTGGTACCAAAAACAAATCCTTTTTTTGAACCAGCATATAGAATAATGTATCTAAGAAAAATATAAGCATTTCATTATTTTTTTTTAAAACCCCATTTTGGTAGATGGAATTTCCAAAAAAAGACTAATAAAGGGCCCTTTTTTAAAATTTGGGGGAGTAGATCATCTCTTTAAACCCCCTTCTTTAAAATTTTCAGTTTCATCTCGCCATGGTAATCTCCGTTTTTGTTTTCGATTTAAAATTTTACTGGTACCATCAACAAACCCTTTTTTCCCCCAACCGGATATAGAATAATGTATCTAAGAAAAATATAAGTATTTCATTATTTTTTTAAATTAAATAATTTTTAATGTGTCATAAGAATGCAACAAGTGTGTTCTGTAGTTTAATGTTGTCTAAAAAGCTACAGGTTTAATCATATGTCCTATGTATGAAAGAGACCAACTTTAGGTATTTTACCCAATCCCGTCATATATGTGTTTTTTCTCAGGATACCCCCTTTTGCTTAAAGTCTAAGTGTTCACATACTACGAGTGTCTAGAGATGAAGGTGCGGAAAAATGGGAAATTGAAGTGGACAATAAAGGGGTGCATCTGAGTAGACTTTTTAAATTTTCTCTAATTGGGGTTTACAAAAAAAAGGAATTATGACAGCTAACGCTACGGAGCAGAAGCTGAAAAATTTTCCCAAAAAAAAACAGGTCTTTTTATAGCTTGTCGGTGTGCAAGAGGAAGCTTTTTTTTAAAAAATGTGATAATTTATAAGGCAAAACAAAATTTTATTAGAGGATTGTGAAAGTGCTTCACCTTGTGATTTAACAAAAAAAAAGGGCCGTTTAATTTTTCCGTAAGTGTAGGAAAGTACATTTTTTTTTTTTGCGTATAATTAGTCATTAGAATTTTTACCTTTCCACTGGGAAAAATACATCGTCATCCTGCCAAGACCTGCGGAAAGAGCTGTTCGAGAAGATCCAGGTTTCATCGAGGGAAAAACCCAAAGATTTTTATTTTCTCCTAAATTTTCATTTTCCATAAAACCTTTTTTAAAAATTTTTTTATGCCCCTTCCCAAAATTTTGGGTTTTTTCATTAAGCCTAAGTTACTTATAAACTTCATATTTTGCTTCCTTTTATTGTCAGCAACTGCCACTATGCAATCCTAAAAAAAACATTCATAAATATATTAAAATTCCCTTTAAAAAATTTGGATATCTGAGGATGTATTTTTAGATTTGATACTCTTAAAACGAGTTATTTTACCTTTTTCAGGATCACTATTCTAATAGCATCATTTTTCAAAAAATATTTATTAGGTTATATTTTCTTACCTCCGAATTTATCACGGCTCTGAAGTGGGTTTCGAAGCTTTTTCCAAACTGGAAATACAGTAATCATTGTGATTTATACACCAAGAAATATCTATTCTAGTGGTTTTTCTTAAAAAACCCAAAAAAAATAAAAAATTAGTCCCAAAAAAAAAAATTTATGAAATATAAAAAAAGTCAAATAGTCCACACAAAAAAAAAATTTAAAAAAACTGCAGAGTAATCTCTAATCTCACTAATTACTTTAAAAAACGAAATAACACACCCAAACACAAAAAAAAATTAAAACAAAAAATTTAAACGCCTTTTTAAACCATTACTGGGTGATTTACGTTAATCCCGCTGGGTTTTGACGTTAGTCTAGTAATTTTTTTTTTTGAACGGGAAGCCAACACAAAAATGTTAGCTTGGACAAACTATACTTTGGGTTTTTTTAAAAGTGTAGAAAATCATTCCTAATTAGGGGGTTTATATGATGACACAATTCTAATTGTATTTTTTTTATAAAATAAAAAATTTAAAATGGAAAAAAAAATTTATTTTCATAATAATTAAGGCATAATATAGTTTAAAGTTCACCCTTTTAAATCGCTAAGAGGTTTAAATCATCCCCTAAATATGAAAAAAAAATCGAAAAATTACTTAAAAAAACTAAAGAAAAACTACTAGGATACTCTAAAATTTTTAGGGAAAATTTAAATCGGGACCTCCCACAATATCTATTTCAAGAAACCACCCCTGTAACTACCCCCGAACGCTATAACATACGAAAATATCATAGCAATATAAGAAAACTGTCGAATATTTTATAATAGACCTTACTTTTCTTATCAGAAAGAAAAGCTGACTTTTTTTAAATTTTTTTAAACTTTTGTTTTAATAAAAAACAACTCTTGTGGGGGGTAAAATCATCCGCTAAATATGAAAAAAAAAAAAAATCACTTGAAAAATCTATAAAAAAAATACTAGATATTCTTAATTAGTAGATCTATAAGAAAACCATCTCTCAACTATGGGGTGAACTCGAACGTGATAACATACGAAAATATCATAGCAATGTAAAAAAAACTCGAATATTTTATAACATATCTTGGCTTTTTGTTCGGATAAATTAAGCTAAATTGATTTAATAATTCCAAACTTTTTTCCAAAAAACCCAAATTTCTTAGGATGTGAAATCTCCCCCAAACAAAAAAAAAAAAACCAGATTTTTCTAGTAATTTTTGATTTTTTTTATATTTGGGGATGATTTTTAACCCCCAAGTAGTAAGGGAAAGGAAACAAAAACTTATGTTTTTCCTTTGGATTTAATTTTAATAATTTTGTCTTTTATTTAAACCCCTTAGAATTAAAATTTCGTTTTTTTATAACCCTTAAAGGGTTTTTTTGGAAAACCAAAAAATTCCTTTTTTTTCCCTTTTGTTGAAAATTTAAGGGTTTTTGGCCTTTTCAAGGGGCGAAAATGGTAATTTTGGGCATTTCCATTTTTTATAAAAAAAATGGGGGGAATAGGGCAAAATTTTTCAACCAATTTTAACCCTTTCCCTTTATCTTTTTTGGTAACCCAAAAACGACGAACTTAAAGCTTTCCCAAAGTCCCAAACTGTTTGGAACCAACCTCTTCAAAATTTGGGAAAAAATGGAAAATTTTTAAAAATTCCCGGTTTTTCCCTTTTTATAGCTTTTGTTGGCATCGCACTTTCCATTTTGGCCCAACCTTTTGTCTTTATGGGGTTTTAACCCCAAAAGGTTCACCAAATTGAAAAAAGGTCTTTGTAGAAAAAAAAAATTTTAAACAAAAGGCATTCAAAAAAACAAAAGGGAAATTTTTTTTTGACCTAAAATTGCCTTTTTAAAAATTTTTGCGGGGAAATTTTTAAAAAACCAAAAGGTTTGGATAAAGTTCCATGGGTTTTCCCAATGTATCTTTCTCAAAGTGGAGCCCTTATTTTTTTTGCAATTTCTGATTTTAGACACCAATTTTTTTGTCTACGGGGAAGATAGTTCTTTTTAAAAAAAAAATTCCCTTTAAAAACCCCTTATTAAGTTTGGTTCCGGGGAAACCCAAACCTTGGGGGGGTTTCGTTTTTTTCCGGAAAAATTGGGCCCCCTTTTGGGAAAAATTGGGGAAATTTCTTGATGATTGGGTTTTAATCCCTTTTTTCCCAAAATCCCGGGTTCTTTTTCGGGAAGGATAAAAAGGCCCAATTTTTTGGAAAATTTCTTGATAAAAAATTGGTTTTTTAATTTTTTTTTCTTTTGGCAATATGGGAAAAATAAAACCGTCGTGGAAAAAGGAACAAATTAAAACCAAAAAAAGGGCGCCCCTTTCAGTTTCCTAAAAATTTTTCTACTTTATTAAACCAAAAACTAATTACTACGGGAACCCACAAAATTTTTTTTTAAATATTTATCTTAAACCCCAAATTATACAAAAACAAGGCGGGGTAATTTTTTGGCCGGTAATTCCCTTTCGCCAAATGGCCAAAACTTAAAGGGGAAACCATCAATACCTTAAAAATTTGGGCCCGGGGAAAATTTTATTGGGGATTACCCTAAACTTAAAAGATGGTTTTGGAAAAGGGGTTTTTGGAAAGGTGCATCAAAAAAATTTTTTAAAAATTATTTTTAAATTGAAATTAGGGTTTGGCCAGATTTCGAACCAAGTGAATTTAAAAAAAAACAAATCTAAAGGCAATAAACATTTCTGTTAAAAGTTTTTATTCTAGTAGTTTTTAAAAAAACTTGTACCATTTATAGGACATATTTTATTTGGTAATTATTCCGTATCGCTGTTTCGGCTGTTTTAAAAGATTTTTAAAAATTTCTTTTACAGGTACTTATTTGGATACCATATAATATTAATCCGGTGGGGAAGCTCCAAAATTATGTTTCAAATATTTTTATTAAAGAACTAACCATGACCGCCCATTCTGACCCAACGGAAATCGGCCAGAAAAAGCGGTCATGGTTAGTTCTGGTTGTTGGGAGCTTTTTATTTTTTTATTTATATTTTAATGTCAAAATGCGGGGAGTATTAGAAAAGCCCCCGATTTGGCAGTTTTTTATTTTTCTTATTTATATTTTAATGTGAAAATGCGGGGACGTATTAGAAAAGACCCCGATTTGGCAACACTGCACACAAAGAATTGTTGTCATCAAGTGGAGTTTTCGCATTATTGAAGAAAATCAATGGTGATTTTAAATTTAAAATAAAAAAAAACAAAATATTCAAACATGTTCTTAAGTCTCCACCGGATTATTATTATATGGTATCCACATAAGTAGCCTGTAAAAGAAATTTTTAAAAATCTTGTAAAACAGCCGAAACAGCGATACGGAATAATTACCTTTTATTTTACCTGCTCCTTTCGGCCGAAAATACTTATCCAAATACAAGATCCGATCCTGTAAGCAAATTTTGACCATAAACAATAAACCGTGACAGACGATCGTGGTTTATTACCATCAGTCCCCTTTTATTGTAGGCACTATATTGTTGAAAAAGTTGGTAAAAAATTGCAATACTTTCCCGTAATTTTCTACCTTTGCTCCAACGGGCGGTGCCTGCCAATTTTCCCAGACTATTTTAATGAAAAGATTTACTACCTTTTATTGGCATATAATTCCAAATCATTTAAATTTACCGTTTTTTTCCATTTTCAAGCAACCCTTTTGACCATTATGCATGTCATTCATTACTAGACCTCAGTATAATAAACTGATATACTTATGTTTAGGAGGCATGCGTTATAATATATCCAAGAAGCACTTAAATTTTTCACAAATGGAAATGCAAGTTCCATGATAATGTGTATGCGAGCGGCGGTCAAATATCCTGTTTTCTTTCTTATCTTAGGGTTAAATATCAACCTATAAAATTGTTTGCGGGACCAAATTATTTGATCTGACCTGTCACCATCTCATTACCCACTACTTACTCGCAAAAAAATATTAAATAGAATATGATAAAAAGAACATTCGCGAATATACATTTTCAATGCGCATGATTTTTAGGCGACATTACATTAATGTCGCCTACAACACTGGGTATTCGACATTGGAGAATAAACCGCCTAAGATCCGATTCTGTAATATAATTTTTTAACATTCCTTTTCTCTATCTCTTTCGAAATAGTTACAAACTTATGAGTTACCTTTAAGGGTAACCAGGACATGTGATTATATATTTTTACGGAATCCTGGTCCTGGCGTACAATATTCGAAACACAAAAAACATTTTTGTTTAATCCTTTGTACAGTTTAATCACTTACTTTGTTTGATTGCTTCATCTTAAAAATTTAACTTTAAGAAATAAAACACAAAACCAATTGGAAAAATATAAAATTTCTGTTTTTTTTTAATTATGTATATTTTCATAACTAACTTAATCATCATCTTATTTTTGTGACATTATTATCACGTTTCTCAGTTTAAACAAAAAGTATCCTATTTAATTCTACATTTTAGATTTCCGCAAAATTTTAGATAAAGTTCTGATTATGCCATAAATCTTAATCTCTCTGTTTTTAGGGTGGTAAAATTTAGGAATTTACATTTTCTTTAATTTTATTTTAGGTAAAACGGTTTAGTTGGAAAAAGTAACTGCACCTATCTATGTTAACTTATAAAGATAAATCCCGATTTTACTGTAAAAAAGTGAAATTAATTTATTTGTTACTTTAAATATTTTTTTCTTAAAATCACGTTAAAAGTAAAAAAATACATATTTTTTAATATTAATATTTTGTAGACATTCATTTTAATCTAAAATTTAAAAAAAATTACTACAAATTACTTTTAAAATAGGTTATACATTTTTCCATATCACGTATAGTATTTAAGGTAAGAAAAAAAGACGAAATAAAAAGTCTTATGCACGAGTTAACTGTGCGTAAAACTACAGGATGTCCTGATAAGGTCGTCCTCCGTCGATATCTCGAGAACCCTTCATCGCATAGCTTTCGGAAAAAAATTATTTTAAAAGCCGCCTTGAGAATATGCTGGAAATTATTTTCAAGTTTCTAATTTCACCGCTGGAGGGCGTAAAACTAAGAAGAAAATTGAAAACACGAATTATTTAAAAATATGACATATTAACTTATGTCTTTGATAGTTTCTCACAAACTATGTAAAATAAGGAAACTTTTTTCTTTTAAGCGTTTTTCCCTAACCTGTCAAATATAGGGAGGGGGGAGGAGCGAATGTACATTTGAAAAAAAATTAAATACTAACCAGGTCTTGTTTAAAGGAGCTTTTACCAGGGCTTAAGATAATATATTGGTAAAACTAATTTATTTTTTTGTTTTATTCGTTGAGACTGATTTGTGTCAAAGTTATAAATTTTGTAATTTTTTTCGAAAAATGTTAACACAATTGTATTATTATTTTTATCATTAGCCCATTAAAAAGGGCATAAAAAAGTCAAGAGACTGGTGAAATCGATATCTTAATTAATTCTCAAGCTATTTCCAAAAAACTGTATTACTCGTATCCTCTCCTATTTTAAGCTGTCACATTATCGAGAGTGCCGGGAGGTCAAAAGTCACAGAAAATAGGGACGTCAAAAATGATAAGTGCATTGTTTGTCAAACCTGATAATTTTAAATTTAGTTATCGTTTATCGCAGTTCATCGTTATTATTAGTAGTAGTGTTGTTAAACGCTATTAAGTAATTTTAAATTATTAATTTAAAATTATGTCTTATTCTTTTTAAATTATGTCTTATTCTACTACGGAAGCTCGATAGTAGAATAAGAGGCTATGCTCGCTCTATTGCTGTAAGACAATATGCCACAAGATATAGGCCTTTTCATCATGTGACAAGCGCAAGCGCAGTCGCCATGTTGAAATGGCGGCAATTCAAAAGTTTCGTACTGTTTTGATCGACAATGGCTGGGAATGCAGTATTATCTCCCCAATTAAATCATTTACTGGAAAAAATCGTTGATGGTGCTTCACTGATTTATAATTCAGTTGAAGCCCATAATTGTACGAAATTAAAAAGGTAGCTTAAATGTCATGGACGTCTTTAAAAAGGAAAAAGAAGTGAGCTGATTGAGAGGTTAGGCATCATTACTTCTTTACTATACAAAAAGTATCTATAATTTTATTCTAATTAGGCCTACCACATATAAACAATTGTTATATTGATTAAATTGTATTGTATTTAAATGATTTATAGCGTGTATCACTTTTACGTACTCCATAACAACACCGTTTCTTCGTTCCTTTTCGTACTGATATCATTATAATAATCGATTAAAAAAACCTATTTGCTAATTAAGGAACTTTTTTCTTTATTTATGTATTTCTTTTCTTCAATAACTATACTTTCTTTAGTATTTTTTTATTTTAATTATGTGTTTACAGGCCCTATTACATGCTTGTTTACAAAAAACAGTACGAAAAAAATGGCGGATACTGACGCATGCGCACAAAAAAAAAATTGTGATGAAAAGGCCTATTCCGAAAGACAGCATTTTAATAAAAAAAGTATTTAGACGTTTGACAACCCCTTTTTGAAAAAACAGCAAAATGAAGATACAATTAGCCAGAGCCCGTAGCTAATAATAAATCAGCTATTATTATCCACGAGCAGTGTAATTATAAATGCTGTTATTAAATTGATAAGATACAAATAATAATGATATAATTGATATAATTTAATATTCGTAGAAAAACAAAAATGGTTTTTGTTGTCATGGTATTCTCGATAGAAACGATCTGACAACTTAAAATAGGAAAGGATACGAGCAATGCAGTTTTTCGGTAATAAGTCGAGAATTAATTAAGATATCGAAATGCGGTTTTCACCAGTTTCTTGAATTTTTTATACTCTTTTTAATGGTCTTATAATAATAATAATAATAATAATACAATTGTATTTAAATTTTTCAAAAAAATTTAAAAAATTTATAACGTTGGCACAAATCAGTCTCTAGGGACAAAACAAAAAAATTAATTAATTAGACCAATATTTTTATTTTAAGCCCTGGTAAAAACTTTTTTAAACAAGACCTAATTTATCAAAATCGGTTAAGCCGAAAGAAAGTTAATAAATTTTTGTCAAATGTACATTTGCTTCTCCCCCCTCCCTATATTTAACAGGTTAGGGAAAAACGCGTAAAAGAAAAAAGTTTTCTTATTTTACATAGTTTGTGAGAAAACTATTAGCGACATAAGTTTATATGGCATGTTTTTAAATTATCTGTGTTTTTAATTTTGTTCTTAGTTCCGCATTTTCTGGAGGCTGCTTTTTCCGAGCGCTATGAGGGGTTTTGGAGATATCGCCGGAGGACGACCTTATCAGGACACCCTGTATACTTAGCTTTTAAAACATTTTAATGTTTGGTGAGTTATTTAAGCCGACTTTGTTTTACAATATTTAAGTTTTTGACGTGTAAAGATGTTTTTACAGTTTGGCAGATTTCTTGCTGCAATTTTTTTATCTCCACATGCGCATTTGTTATATTAAAAAAAAAAAAATTGTTTCAGAGAAGAAGAATACGGCAGGCGCTATTTTTCTTGCCGTCCTCTGGCTATTGTGAACATTTTAGTAATTTTTAAGGACCCAGCTACCTGCAGAAGTTTTCCCTTCTTTTTCAAATCTTTAATTATTTAAGTCCTGTGTAAATACACTTCCTCTTACTAACACTTAAGACATTCCCGGTACATTAGAACTTAGGCCTTCAGCCCTTGTGGACTGTCTTAATAAAAATACCGACCTTAAATATTTTAACGGTATACAATTTAACCCAAGAAAACTTTGAACTTTGGTATAAATATATATGTATAACTACCTTAAAAAACTATTTGTGCATTTATTTGCTACTTAAGAATTTTAGTAATAATTAAATAAGTGGTTTACGAATCAAATTTTGGTAAAACCAATTTCAGCAATAAATTACAAAAATTTGGAATAAGAGAGACGCTTTTCTTGCTACAAGAGAAATTGCTGCAAGAAAAATGTCATGCAAAAAAGCTTTCAAACTAAAAAAATAGCTTAAGAAACAAGAATCATTCTGCTTAAGTGTATAGATAGGGTGTGTTTGGGAACCTTCGATACAATTTATTAATATACAAATTTAAGAACGAACTTGGAAAACAAAGAGAGGGAGATAGTAATGCAAGATATAAATAAATTTTTACCTTGACTTTAGCAAATATTTTTCTTGGAAAAAACAAAGCCAAAAAATATTATTAAAAAAATATATTTGCCTAAATATAAGATTATTATTAAACATTACCACTCCTTTTAAAAGTATGCAATCCATTATTACATAAATACAACGGTATATTAATATCAACTGGTAATTGTTTTGCCAAACAATTTACTCGATTCGACATAGCACAAAGTAAAAAAAAAATCGCTTTTTTATGCAAGTTCACTGACTGGCAGCGTTACACAAATCGCTATAATTGTAAATCTTTACCAGCGACAACCAACGACACTAAAAACCCAAAAGTATTGACCAATTAAACCATAACACCATAAAAGTTCCATGGTAAATTGCCGTCCAAAGCCATGGTCAACTTACAGTCTAAAAAGGGATGGATGGGGTGGACATGTTTGAAAACATTTTATTGTATTGCTTTATTGGGTAAAAAAGAATTAACCTGTTCAGGCAATGCACAGGGTGATTCCGATCTTGGCGATAAAAGAGTAAAAAAAAATAAACTAGGATATTTATAATCTGAAAAGAGCCTAAAAACATTGGATGCATATTTTATTGGGAAATGTGTTAGTACAAAGAAATGTTAAAATACTCATAAGCACATTAGTGACGTTAAGTAAAACTGTAGAAAATCTAGCGATGCACGATTAGCTTTTTACTTATATGCAGCAGTAACATGGATTAAGAAAAATGAGAAATAAAAAACGCTCTTAAATATAGAAGTACTTTTGTTTTAGCCTTTTACTACAATCATTTACCAAAAACAGCAGTTCAAAAAAATTAATGTTGTTAATTAGTTAAATCCATGGTATTTTAGAAATAACCCTTTTTTAGATATAAATAATGTTTGGAAATCGTAAAAGAAGGATGATGTGGCCAAAGGATGTTTTTTCTGCTACCTTTAAAAAATTATTTACACACAAATATACAGAGTGATTCCAAAGTTGAGGCCTTTTTTAATCTATAAAACTCGTTAAAATAAGCCACTTTTTTTAAGTTTAAAAAAAAACAAAATAACAAAGCTTTATAAATTTCTTTAAAAATGTGTCTAGTGCGTGCCTGAGCATAAAAAATAGTTTATTTCTTATTTACGTTTGTTTTTTGGCTTTTTAATCACGTATTGCTTTGATTTTAAATAATTGTTAAATCGCAAAAATGGCACAATACAAACAGGGCCCGCTTTAGGGCGGGGGGCAACACGGGCATGTGCCCGAAGTGAGAAAATTTGGGGCGGCATCTATATCGATAAAATATCAAAACAAGTATCAAGTCAATAAATAAATAAAGCCGCCTTTGAGAGCCAGTAATTTAATTTTTAATTTTTTGGACGTTGGTCATTTACCATTTTCTTTCTGAACAATAAAAGTTTTATTATAAATTTATAAAAAGCTTTAAAATCGATCTGCGGCGCGGCGCCAAGTTTGTTACGTCGAATTCTCCCAAATACACAAAAATTTCTAGCTAAAAAACTTCCTATTTTGATCCAGAAGAAATTAAAAAGCATTGCCCATAAATTGTGTGTATTTTGTATTTGAAATGTTATTTAATTTTTAGCTTAATTCAATTCCCCTCTTCCCTTTAATTCCAAATTCAGTTTTCGCGCGGAAATTTTTATTTGGCTAGAGCGGGCCCTGATAGGAAAACAATAAATACGTGGATATGTAAGCGCGATGGTTTTCCTTGCGGGCTCATCCTGGATCCAGGTGTTTTATCAACCTCGTTTAACGAGCTAGGCTGGCTGGAGAACATGCAGGAAGACCGAAAAATTCTAAAAATTTGCAAAGGGAAGAACAAGTTTTAAATCTTATCGGGGAAGATCCAACAACAAGTACTCGGGTGATTGCAAGTCAGATCGGTTTAAGTAAAAAAAAAGTGTGGACAATATTGCGGGGAAATCTGTTGTGTCCCTTTTACGCTCAACGTGTTCAAGCAATACAGCCAGAAGACTTCCCCAGTCAAGTTCAGTTCTGTGAGTGGTTTTTACAACAGCGTGAAAATGGTCAACCCATGTTTACAAAAAATATAGCCACGGACGAGGCAATACTCACTTAAAATGAAATTAAAATTTCCGATAGGACCATATTTGTCACACTAAATTAATGTAAGTTTCTTATTTGTCTGTATTTAAAAAAAAATCATTTGAAAAAGTTGTTGATTTTGATGAGTCCTATACACAGTTAAAAATAAGCGTCAACTTAGGAATTACCCTGTATATAACTTAACTAATAAAATAGTTAAATATAGTACAAAACATTTCAAAACATTGTAATAGATTTAATTTTTTTTTTAATTGTCATTATTTTTAACATTACATCATTGTCACAATTTGCACTTAAAACAATTACCATAATAATATTTAAAATTATTTTGGTATTTTTTTGGTAGTAGATAATGGTAATGGAAAAATTTGTAAATAAAAAAAATATATGGAAACCATAAAATTAAAGATAGTGTGGCAGAGTAATTCTGATTGAGACACCACAAATCTTGTCTAGTTTAATAGCGATAAAAGTCTGCCATCATCCTCCATACCTATAAGTGACGAAGTTCTGCAGTACCTACAAAAAATAATTAAATCTTGTGGGCACTACTTGTAAGAATAACCTTAAATGACATAAACACACAACATATATAGCTATAGCAGCTTCTAAATAACTTAGATTTCCTTTTTGAGCCAGAAAGTATTCCCCTTAAGAATCTGTGCGCTTTGTGACTATCTTAAATCGGGCTCTACCTAAAATACGATTTTTATATGGTAGAATGAATTTTGCCACCATTCACAGCATTCTGAATTTCAATTAAAAAAGAACCATTCTCCTTATTATTGGTCCAACTTATCTCTTCGGCCATGGGACACCTGTCATTCTTTATAAGTATTTCCTGGGCTTCTGCTTTTAAAATTGGCCAGTTAAATTTCTTCTCTTAAAGCTTCCAACACAAAGTGTCATTGAACGCATCCTGTTACAATCTATCTGAAGCAATCCCCTACTCCACGTTGTCCGCACCATCCTCCCTAAGTATCTAAACTGTGAAACATTCTGTCTACAAATGTCTTTTCTGTTTTCCATCTTTAAATCTTTATGTTTTGCATTAATAAATTGCCCGTAACATCACCTTAAGACACTTATGTGATTTAATATTTAAGGTTCAGACTTTTTACTATGCCCTAATACATGAAAATGTTGATTAAAGGAGTTACCACATTATTAACATATAAAAACCAGGAAAAAATCTTACCACGTACTACGTACTCCAGATTCTTTGTTCATATTAGTCAAGTAGAAATTTTAATGTCGTTTTTTATAAGGCAACTTACCTATGTTACTACTACCCCTTACCGTAGACTCAAAGACATCATTAAAAAAAACTAAAATTATAAAACTAATAAAATAAATTACAAATATGTTCTAGTCATTTTAACAGGGATTTTCAAAATTTGTTATCTAAAAAATTAGATGTGGGATCGACATCAAATATACATATATATATATATATATATATATATATATATATATATATATATATATATATATATATATATATATATATATATATATATATATATATATATATATATATATATATATATATATATATATATATATATATATATATATATATATATGTGATATTATACATCAAATATATATATATATATATATATATATATATATATATATATATATATATATATATATATATATATAACAGATGTAAAAGTATGATGCTCATCATTTTAATGGGCGATAGTGGAGCTCAAAATAAGTCGAAAAGTTTATATGACATATGTGTCAAAACTTGACAGATTTTTGTCTAAAGGATGTTAAAGTCATGCACTTTAAAAGCAGTTATTTCTGTAAACCGTAACAACTGGAAAATTTTGTCTTAATCGCTTAATTCAGTAGATTCATTTAATAATAAATTAAACTAAATTTTAAATGTTTCAGTCTACAAATAAAAAAAAAATAATTTTTTAACAGTTGTTCTCCCAGTTAAAAACTAAAAAAACAATTGGCAACAAAGCGCTACCTTTGTGCGTAAGGTCAGTCGTTCAAAGAAGCTTACCGATCCGGCCACGATATTTTTGTTTGTTTTTGAAACGGAAAAAAATATGCCGATATGTTTTAAATTCAAGACAAACGTATTGCAAGTGTACCAAAGACTGATGAAAACGGAATGTGTACGACCGAAAAATCTTATTCTTTAAGCAAAACAAAAAAGTGCTGTTTTAAAGTGTGACACTAATTTGTGTTCTTAAAATGGATATTAAGCCTATTCTTATGGTAAGTACAATTATTTTTTAATTACAAATAAACACCAAACAATAATTGATTGCTTTTTAACTTAAATTTAATATCAAAATAAATTTCAGGAAGTAATTTTTATTATTTGTATGTAAATGAACATCTCCTTAAAAAAAGTGTAAACAGTCCAAAAAACTCACAACAACGTTCGAAGTTGAGACTCGCTTCGAGGAAACAGGCGCGGTGTTGCCAACTTTTTTAAACTTTGAAAGGGCATATTTCGAAAACAATTAACTTTTGACTCATATATATATATATATATATATATATATATATATATATATATATATATATATATATATATATATATATAATATATATATATAAATATTAAATTAAATAAAAATATATATATATATATATATATTATATATATAATATATATATATATATATATATATATATATATATATATATATATATTATATATATATATATATATATATATATATATATATATATATATATATATATATATATATATATATTTATTTTTAAGCTTCATTTCAAAACAACCACCCTAAATCTTTAAAAAAACACTCACCAAAAAAACAGAAACAATTTGAAACAGGGAAATTTTAAATTCGTATTTAAAAAATTTTTTTGGTCACCTCAAACCCTCCAGACCTCACTTTGATATAAATGAAAACCCCCATAGTGTGACACATCATTGTAACGATGAAATTTCTATCAACAGTATAAGAAACTTTAAATCGATGGACTAGAACGATTTTAGAAGTAAAAATGTGTGTTAATTAGTTTATCGTGTTCAAATAATTTATTTTATCAAATGCTCAAAATGTGCGCCGTATGGGGGAGACAATAATAAAGTCTGTTTTGAAATTCTTCGCGAACGTTGGCGAAAGTTAGTCTGGTAATACCTCTGCATTCAGTGTAATTCTACATTTAAGTTCTTGAATATTTGCAGGTGGCGTTTTGTACACTTTACTTTTTAAATAACCCCAGAGAAAAAGTCTGAGGAGTTAAGTCGGAACCGTGCTGGCCATTCGATGGCACTGTCTGCCTATCCATGTGCCTGAAACTTGTTCATTGAGCCACTCTCGAACTGCTAAACATAGTGGGGAGGGGCTCCATCTTTGGAAAATGCAAATTATTTCACTGAGTTCCATAGCACCATTTTCATCCACCTGATTTTCCAAAGATTGGACGATAGAAGGGTATATCGCATTTTCCAAAAGGTTCAGACACAGTTGCCCAGTTAAATTTTCTTCCAGAAAGAATGGCCCGGGATAATTTCGTTTCCATAAATACCTGCCCAAACGTTGATCTTCTCTGGAAATTGAGTATGTCCTTCCTGAAATATGTGCGGATTTTCATTATCCCAAATATCGCAGTTATGTCTATTAAAATTCCATTTAAGAAGAAATTGATTCGTCAGAAAACAGATATTTTGATCAAATGGGGGTTTCTTCGTCAATTGCTGGCACATTGATTCGCAAAATTCTATTCTTCTATCATAATCGTCTTCGTTGAGTTCATGAAGAATTTTGTATTTTGTATGGAAAAAACTTATTCTTTTCAAAATTTTGTGCACGGAACCCGTAAAAATATTGGTCAACAGAAACTTTTGGAATAGACAACGTCATCTATTGCGAATGTCCTAGTATAACCTGGCGTGCTTTCAAAAAAACCCTTTCATTAGTACTTTTCTTGTTGCATACAGATCCAGTTTCTTCAAACTTATGCACCAATTCCATTAATATTTATCCCCACGTTTTTATTTTGATGGCTCTCATTGAATACTCTGTCGTTCTACATCGATCTTCAGCCCCATATAGGAAAATTATTTCTATTCTTTTCTGTTAGAGTATACACCATTTTAAAATCAAGATTTTTAAATTTTTAAAACTAACGATGTAAAATGACAACCCTAACAGTAATATTTAACTGGTTCCAAACGTCTTAAAAACTTGTGCTATTAGTGTTTTGCTGTAGCAGGTAACACAAAAATAATAATTGGAATGAATGCACACTAAAATAGTCGCGAGGAATTTAAAAACAAGCTTTCTCACCAATAAACGCCACATTTTGAGTTTGATAAAATAAATTATTTGAACACATAAATAATTAACACACATTTTTACTTCTAAGTGCTTCTAGTCATCGATTTAAAGTTTCTTAGTACTGTTGGATAGCAAATTTCATGCCGCTTACAATGATGTGTCACACTATGGGGGTTGCCATTTTAAAATCAAAGTGAGGTTAACTGGGGGTTAGGAGGTGACCGAAAAATTTTATCAAATCGAAATTAAACTTCCCCTTATTCTAAATCGATGCCTTTTTTGGTTTTGTTTTTAAGATATTTAGGGTGGTTGTTTTGAAATGAAAACTTTTTTTATATATATATATATATATATATATATATATATATATATATATATATATATATATATATATATATATATATATATATATAATATATATATATATATATATTATTTTTATATATATATATATATTTTTATATATTTTTATATATATTTTTATTTTATATATATATATATATATATATATATATATATATATAATATTCTATATATATATATATATATATAATATTATAATATATATATATATATATATATATATATATATATATATATATATATATATATATATATAAATATATATATATATATATATATATATATATATATATATATATATATATTTAAAATATATATATATATATATATATATATATATATATATATATATATATATATATATAATATATATTTCATATATAAATTTCAAAAAGTTCTTTATTTTGGTTCTCCAGAATTTTTAATAGGACACTCAACGTGAATCACCCTGTAGATTTATTGTGGGTATCAAGCCTCACATTTTAGGTTAAAAGAAAAATGAAAATCCTAGACGCCAATGTCAACAAGTATTTTTTTTAAATTTAACATCTAATAGACAGATTACCATGATTGACTATAGACCTATAGGTAATCCTGTCTTATCCGTTTAAAAACAGGTTTTGCTTATTATCATTTTATTATGTAGTAAGTTGTTGTAGTCTGCAAAAGTAGGTAGTAATTTGTGACGTCCGCCCATTAGTCCTTTTACATTAAATCCAAGATGAAGAAGTAATTACGGAAATATTTACCTTAAGTATAACATAATTTGATCAATTATAATTTATAGAATTAAGGTCCTAAAATAATTATATAAAATACAATTAACAAGACAAAACCAGGAAGCATAATTACAAGAGATGTTTAAAAATTTTAATACTCGTTAAACTTAAAGCTCTTTTTAGGGAGTTGAAATGGAATGTCGGAAAATTTAACAGATGCTTGGTATTTTTGCACGAATAAGAGAATATATGAGGAAATGTATTGGAAAATGTAATAAGCTGGAAGACAATATTTTCACCATATTTTGTAATTTTTTTTTGTTTATTAATCATTGTTAATTACCTAAAAATTACTTTTGAGTTTGTAGGTTATTGTTATTAGTACATTTATTATTGTTAATTAGTTAGTAGTATCTTATTTTAAACGTCTAGGAATCTTTTTGAACTGCTCATGCGACTAGTTTTCAAAAATGAGTTTAAAACTATACCCCATAATGTTTGTGTTTTTTACATTTTTATTTATATTCCTACATTTTCCTCTGTACGCAATGGAAAATTTTGTTTTAAACCAAAAATTAGATTTAAGGGGATCAAAAAAAAAATCCCAGTGGCGTATCACATTAAAAAAATCTAAGATAATATCAGACGCACGCCACTAAGTAGACTAGTGTAACTAGGATATTATTAAATTAGGCTTTTCTAAAATTTAGTTGCATCACCTATCAGTATTCATAAGTTATAACGCCAAACGAGTTTTTTTTTTAAATTTTCAACACCCAGTAACTTAGAAACGAACATTAATGTGAAAACAAAAATTTTACTAAGGTATCCACCGTATAATTTAATTTAATTTTAACCCTTATGTTACACCCTGTATATAAGCATTATTAAATATTATTGCATTATGGACACATGCATTATGCACACATCCTATTTGTTCTTTATCCAGAGAAAAACATGTCCATTCCCTGCATACATTGAATTATGATATTCAAATAAATACCCAGATTCCTGTCTTTTACCTTAGATCAGTTTAAGGAATCCTAGAACTTAGGTACTAAGGTACCGTGGGTATTTTAGGTGAAGTAAGAGGCAGTTTATTAACACGAGACTTAAAGATGGAAGGTTGAAGGGTCACAAAAGACATCTACAGAAGATTTCTTACTCTAGACATTCTAGGGATAAATAAACAAAGTGAAAAGTTTAGAGCCTAGTTGGACTGTGAAAAAATGCACGAAAATGGCACCTTGTATTATTTTCTCAGAAGACGCCAAAGAAGAAAAAAGTATTATTTTATTTTTTGAAGCAGATGTATTGTGTAAAAAATATTTATAAAAAAGAAATAAGTTCCCAACAACTCGTCGGTAACCAAGAGAAGGAAGCTTTCTGTAAAAGTGAGGTCATTAATAAAGCGAACGACTTTTCTTTAAATGAAATTAAGGTGTTGGAGATTTCATTCACCACATATACGAACAATATTTAAAGTAGGGTGTGATTGGGAATACACAGCTTTTGGCTCGAAAGATAAATCCGAGCTTTTACAAAGCTGCTATAGCTATAAATATTATATGCTTGTGCCAATTAAGATGGGTTTTAAAGGTATCTAACGTCCACAAGGTTAAATAACTCTTTATTTTGCATAACTTGAACGCTAATAAGTAATTGGTAATTGGTGGATTTTTTTCGCAACAACGAACATGATTGTGTTTTTGAAGCCTTAAAATTAAACCGGACAAGATTTGTGGACCCCCAATTTAAATTAATTTAAGTTCTGCATTATCATGCGCTTCTTTTCCAAATCAAGCTAAGGCTTGATCAAGCTTAAGAAAGTAAATATTAAATTAAAGTCTACTCTAAGTTTCATTAATAAAATTATAAATTGGATTTTTTATGGAGGAGATAGTTAATATGAATAAATAAATAGTAAAAAATATATTATAAAATATCTTGTTGCAGGGTTTGCCTATTTTATAAAAAAAACATACTTTTTGATTACTTATATCGCTACACACACACACAAATATATATATATATATATATATATATATATATATATATATATATATATATATATATATATATATATATATATATATATATAAATCTCGCGTCAAGAGACAAGACAAAATTATTTTTAAAAATGTTTTTTACTATTAATTTGTTTCTTATTTTTTCGTTCATAGATGGGAATCTGCCATATTGGATTTAGACTAACGTCATTTTTTTTGTATCATTTGGTGAAAGCTAGAAAAATGATGATCTACAAAAACTAATATACGTCAATTAAAAAGGATAAACAAATTTTAGATGGAATACCGTAGAAAGAAAGAACGTTTAAGAGCGCATGATGTCAGAGCTGGTCGATAGATATATAAAGAGCAACCATCTAGGTTTTATCAGAGCACTCAAGGGATTTTTTTACTTTACGTGAAACAAACAAAAGATCTGTTATAGACCTTTTGTGATCGAATCCGCACGGTCATGTATAATTTTGTGCTTTTCCAAAGACTTTAAGCCGGCCATTAGACCTGTACCTTATGACTCCTTCAGCATACCTATTCCTAAGCCTTCAGAGAAATATGATGAACCAGATAAATATGACAGAGAGGAGCCAGGAGTCTGTCCAAGTTATGAAAAGGAAATCGTTTTTGAATGTAGTAGCAGCAAACAGCCACATTTTATATCTCAGGAAAAGCTCAATGATCTAGTTCGTGATTTAGATCTTCTCAAAACAAAAGGACAACTGCTTGGATCTTGTTTGCAGCAGTTTACAAAGAGGTGCGAAAATTTCCACGTTTTGAAACAGGAGGTCTATGTTGACCGTATTTTTCTTAGAGAAAAATGACTTAGCTTACTGTCATGATATTCCAGGTTTACTGAATGAACTTTGCATTCCCTATTAGTGCTATTTATTGACTCTTCAAACAAGTTTAAAGGCAGTTTTGTTGTTCAATGAAAAGAAAAGCTATCAATTCCCGTTGGTTATGCTGTAAATATAAAAGAAACATACCAGAACATACACATATTACTCCAAAGCATAAAATACGAAGATTATAAGTGGAATATATGTGCCAATCTCAAAGTAGTTACAATGCTTACAGGACTGCAGAGTGGTTCACAAAATATTGTTGTTTCTTATGCGAATGGGACAGCAGAGCCAGCAACCAACATTATTTAGTAGAAGATTGACTGTTATGTGAAAACATTTTGTCCCTCCAGGAAAACGTCCCTAATGAACATTTAATAGATCAGTAGGAAGTTTATTTATCTACTCTGCACATAAAACTAGGGCTTATAAAAATTTTTGTAGCCTTTCACTGAGAAGAAAATGCTTTCGTTTATTTGAGACGTAAATTTCCGCGTATAAGTGAAGCAAAGCTTAAAGAAGGAATGTTCGTTGGACCTCAAATACAAGAACTTTTTAAATATCAACATTTCAAACCTACACTTTGAGAAAGAAAAATAGGGCATATGCTTTCAAAAATGTATTTAGCAAGTTTCTAAGAGACAAAAAGTCGGACAACTACAAAGATCTAGTTGAATAAATTATCCAATCTTATGGCTTAAGGCTTTAGGTTGCAATATGTCACTTAAGCTGCATTTTCTTTACTCCCATTTAGAATTATTTCCTGACAATTTGGGTGCAGTTTCAGACGAGCATGGCAAGAGATTTCACCAGCAAATTGCTTAGATGGAGAAGTGCTACAGTGGAAAATGAAACCCAAATAGGCTAGCGGACTACTGTTGGACCCAAACGTGAAACCGCTCCTGGCGCATACAAGTGAAAAAGGACAACCAAATAAATTGTTTAATTGGTTTTTTCTTTTTTGTTTCAATAAGAAGTATATTTTGTAAAAAAAGGGTTTTTTTTTTAATTTTTAAAAATTTACTACTAGATCGCTTATAATTTGGGATTTTCATATTTTATATTCTCCCTTCTCTAAAAACTTGCGGGTGATAGGAAGAAACCTAGTGCATATTAAAATTCAATACAACCAAAGACAATTATAGTTATAACTAAAATTGTCTTTGATACAACGCAGTAGACGCACAAAAAAACCCAAAAAAATTGGAGAGCAGCAAAAAGTTTTGTAATGCAGAACAGTGATTATTTTAGTCTGGGAGGGGCCACCGCAAAAAACCAAGCCTATAAGAGAACCGTATGAAACATTTTTTTTTTCATTTACTATGAACAATACTTAATTCAAAGCCGCACTGCTACCTCAGCTCAGCGGGTTGAAAATGCATTTTTTTATCTTAAAAAAATCGTTAAACATTGTTTTTTTAATATAACTCGAAAATTATTGATTTAAGAAAAAAAAGTATATAATCAAAATTGATGGCCTAATAAAACTTCGTCAGTTTTTTTATATAATTTTTGTAGCTCTTTTAGTTTTTGAGATTTTAACGATTTAAATTTAAAATAAAAACGCAAATATCTTAAAAACTAAAAGAGTTATGAAAAAGTATAATAAACAAAAAATATGCCTTTTAGTAAGTTCTATAAAAAAGGTTATGTCCATATTTTTAATGAAAGAAGTATTAAAGGTGATATGAGCAAAAAAGTGATTTTGGCTCTTATATATTTTGCTTATAACAATATTTTTTTCGGGTACAAGTAAGTATACTAGCACCTATCCATTTAAAAATTAATTTAAAATGTTCTATTTATTGAATGAAACAAATTAATACACATGTGCTTCGAGGCAATGGGGGATAACCTGGTGGCACGGATATTTTACTTAATTTTTTTGGTCCAATAATTGTACCCATTTCGATCTACTTGAAACTGTAATTAAAATAAAATTTAATTATTTATTTAATTGAAAAAAATGCCTTCTTTATCCGGGTGTTGTATACCTCACAGGACGCTTACCATTTCTCGATCTCGTATGGTACTATGTGTATTGCTCATCGTTTAAATATTTATATTATCGATCTAAATATTAATATCAATAATTTTAAAAAGACAGTTACTTGTTCAAAATGATTTTATGAAAATTTTAATCATAATTTTAACATTTTTTTTTTATATAGTTCATTTACTTTTAAAACATTTCTCTTATTAAGCTATCTACTTCTTCTAAGCTTATTTAAATTTATGGTATTTACCCATTTATTAACTACTTTAAGAGATTATTAAATTAGTTTTTTAAATAAGTTTAAACATTAATTCAACTGAATAAAAAATAAACTACATAAAAAAAATTGATAAATATAATTTAAATTTTCTCAAGATCCTTCTGAACGAGTAACTGTCTTTATAAATTAATAATATTATTATTTAAATCGATAATAAAAATATTTAAACGATAAGCTATGCACATAGAAGCAAAGAAGATCGAGAAATGTTAAGCGTCCTCCCAGGTATATTACACCCAGATAGAGAAGGCACTTATTTATTTATTTTTTTCAATTAAATAAAATTTAAATTTTATTTTTGTTAAAGTTTTAGGTGAATAGATATGGGTGCAGTTATTGGACCAAAAAAAATTAAATAAAATATCCGTGCCACTAGGTTATCCCCATTGGCTCGAGGTACATGTGTATCTATTTTTATAGAGCTAACAGACATATGGTATATATATATATATATATATATATATATATATATATATATATATATATATATATATATATATATATATATATATATAAGTAAAAATTTTTTTATATATATATTAAAATATAATGCATAATAGGGTAATTCAATGTTAATTTTTATCAGCTGAAAATCCAATCTTTCCATGTACGTTTCAATATTTAACGTCGCGATGAACTAGAATTAATTTAAGTGTTCGACTGGACCCTACTCCGAGATTTGGTTTGATTAGATACAAAATCAAATAGTTTTGGACATTTTCGACAGTATTAAAACGAGATCGGATGGGTGTACGTTGAATCAACAAAAATGAGAATTTTTAAACGATAATTTGTTGAATAATTATCACAAAAATTTAAAAAGATTTTTGCTTGTCTTTTTGCCACATTGGCTTAACAAAAAAAGTAAATTCTAAAATATAAATAAAAAGAAAATTCCAAAAATAAACTTAACGATAATTTTAAAACAGACAATAAAAATAACTGTAAAGAACTAAAACTTATTTTAATAATGGTTTGAATAATCCACCACTTTCTGCTAAACAATACCCAAACCTATTGTAGAGATGTCTCATATTCCTGAGCCGTTCAGGTGTAATTTGACCAGAAAGTTAAATTATTTTTTTCCCTTATTTCAACAAGGTTTCTAGCTCTTTCAAAACTGTGCCGATACACATTTTGTTGTAAATATCCCCAAAAAAAAAAATCATTTGGGGATGCCCGCAAGCAAATGAACGAGAGCTCTGCGGGCAACCGGCAAATCCCACTAGTCAAACTAAAGCGCAAAGCGGTGACGTTTCCAGTCGAACAGCTAAATTAATTATAATTCATCGCGACGTTCTATTGAAATGTACACTGGTATATTGGATTCTCAGTCACCTAAAAATTAACATTGATTTCCCTATTATGCGCGAATTATTTTCCAATACTGTATATATATATATATATATATATATATATATATATATATATATATATATATATATATATATATATATATATATATATATATATATATATATATATATATTATATATATATATATATATATATATATACAGGGTGTCCGAAAAAAGGAGGCCAATCCGCCGGCCACATATTGGGGGACCAAAATAATGCGACTTTCGTTATGCCATTTTTAATTGGGCGCTCCGTATTCAATATAAATGAGAAATATAAAATCGTTTTTTTGAAGTAAGTCGAGTGTTTCATAAGATATTAAATTAAAATTTGGTGTAAGGGGGTTTTTTGGAACGGGAAATTGAAATCCGTTCACGGCTTCGCTATACCTTGCAGATGGCGCCACCTGCGGTATATTGCATGTGTTAAAAATACCAAAACTTTTTTGTACCCCTGTATAATAAAGTTCTAGTAAAAAATTCTAATTATCCAATCTTTTCTTGTAAAAAAAGTATTCTAAGTAAATGTCGGTCTGAGAATCCGTTTATTAGATATCTTAATTTTTAAATCTAGATAATTCTTTTTAAACAAATTGGCTGACCTCGGGCACCAGTAACTTTGTACGTACTGTCAAAGTGACAAATTTAAACGCTTCTGACGCTCTTAACAAGCTTCTCAATTACTCCTAAAATAAATCTACATTTTTTAATTACATATTTGTATTTGGTGTGTTTTCTTACAACTTATAAAACCATAATGGCGGATATGGTTTTGAGGTTTGGAAGTTTTAAATATTATTGTAAACAGTAAATACCTGTCAATTCTCAACTAGGAAAATGTGACTCCAATGCTAGTTTAGCCGCTAGACGCTATGCCCAGACATTCCCAAACCGATTTCATCCCGAAAGAAAATATTTTTTAAATTTCATTAACCGCCTAAGGGAGACTGGAAGTTCCAGCGAAACACGGAAGGGTAATTGCGGCTGACCTCGTGCGGTTCAACCAGGGTAAGAAAAAGAAATTTTAAGAATTGTCGAAGAATCACCAAACATTAGTACTAGGGTTTTGGCTGAACGGGTGAGAAATATTGGGAAACCGAGACACATAATATTTTACGGAGTCAACAACAACAACCGTGATAGCCAACATGGCAAACACGTAGTGAGGACTTGCTCAGCCCAAAGGAGAGCGAGGGGTGGTTGGCAAGCCTAGGGGGAGTTCGGAGGGCCTGTAAGCCCTACGGGATCCTTCCAGGTGGGACCCTTAATACTACGGAGTCAACAACTTTCCCCATTTCATCTTCAAAAAGTACAGGGTCTTTTACCCGACGATCCCGAGGCAAGACTTGTTTTTTGTAGATGGTTATGTGAAATGAATAACAGAAATGTGGATTTTATAAGAGCGATTCTGTTTACTGACGAAGCCACGTTCACGAGAAACGGCATGACAAATATCCATAACGCACACATATGGGCTGAAGAGACACCTAGGGCCATAGTTGAGACCCATCATCAAGTAAATTTTAAAGTCAATGTGTGGGCAGGTGTTGTGAATAACTTTCTTTTAGGACCTGTCATTTTACCAGGTAATTTGACTGGTGATTCATTTATGTTGTTTCTACAAGAAATACTGCCCGATTTGCTTGATGATTTGCCTCTAAATTTAGGACAAAATCTTTGGTTTCAACTCGACGGTGCTCCGGCTCATTTTGCTATAAATATTAGGAACTATTTACATCATGTATTTACTAATCGCTGGATTGGTCGGAGTCGAGTTGCTCCTGTTCCGTGGCCACCCCGTTCGCCCGACCTTACACCTTTGGATTTTTCAGTCTGGGGATGTATGAAAGACTTTGTGTATATGGTTCCGATTTTAAACGGGGATCATTTAAGAGAAAGAATCATTGCAGCTAAAGAACATTTCAGGTTGAAACCAATATTTCCAAAGCCTTAGATTTTCTTTAATATAGAGGGTCTATGTGTATAAAATGAATGAAGGTCACGTAGAACAAATAATTTAGGGTCATTATTCTATGATTTTTATTATAATAAGTAATTTAGCATTAATTTAGAAAATAATTTACGTTTATTTTGTTAACTTGTTAAAATGTATCTAGATTTTAAAATTAAGATATCTAATAAACGGATTCTCAGAGCCGACATTTACTAAGAATGCTTTTTACAAGAAAAATTGATAATTAGGTTACTGAACTTTATTATACAGTGGTACAAAAAAGTTTTGGTATTTTTAACACATGCAATATACCGTAGGTGGCGCCCTCTGCAAGGTATGGCGAATCCGTAAACGGATTTCAATTTCTCGTTCCAAAAAACGCCCTCACACCAAATTTTAATTTAATATCTTATGAAACACTCGACTTACTTCAAAAAACACGATTTTATATTTCTCATTTTGACGCCCTGTATATTGAATACCGAGCGCCCAATTAAAAAATGGCATAACAAAAGTCGCATTATTTTTGTCCACCCTATATGTGTCCGGCGGATTGGCCTCCTTTTTCCGGACACCCTGTATATATATATATATATATATAAAAAATATATATATATATATATATATATATATATATATATATATATATATATATATATATATATATATATATATATATATATATATATATATATATATATATATATATATAAAATATATATATATATATATATATATATATATATATATATATATATATATAATATATATAATATATATATATATATATCTATTTTTATAGAGCTAACAGACATATTGTTTGCCTTTTACATATTTTCGTAACTCTTTAAGTTTTTAAGATATTTGAGTTTTTATTTAAAAGTTAAATCCTTAATATCTCAAAAACTAAAAGGGCTACAAAAAAATTAAAAAAAAAACTAATGTAGTTTTATTAGACCATTAAATGATTATATGCATTTTTTTTCTATCGTCAGTAGTTTTCGAGTTATATTAAAAAAACCGATTTTTTACAATTTTTTAAGGTAAAAAAAAATGCAATTTGGACCCGATGAGCTATAAAAAAATATTTCACATATTTCAGATCTTATAGGCTTGTTTTTTTGCTGTGGCTTCCCGGACTATTTCGTTAATATAAATTATAAACAGATTTATTTAAATATGTCTAATATTTGAAAAATAATAACCCCTCTAGTAGAATCCTAAAAAAGTCATAAGTATTTTCTTTTTATATGTTTATTAAATATAACCAGGACATAATACTTAAGAGTCCATTCGTGCGAAAATTGGATCCAATTTGGGGTTCGGAGGATAATGTTTTTCTCAAAACCGGTATAAGTTATCGATAATTTTTAAAAACTATATGAAAGCCAACACTTAAATCTAGGCTTCTGCTGTAATAGTTTTTTTTAATTTGGATTTAGTTTTTAATATTTCCTTGAGTGAAAGTCACCTAAAATGGTTATGATACTATTTTCTCTTAACTCGACTCATATTTCAAAAATCCATTACAGCGGAGGCATAGATTATTTCCTTACCTTTAAAATGGTGTATAATTTATGTCGTTTAAGTGAAAAATAGTTACCGAAAAACGTTATTTCCTGTAGGCTTGCAATCGGAAACAACATCGCATCGATACACCGAATTTGGAAAAATCTAAATAAAATATAATATTTTTAATGCGGCTATACGAAAATTATGGTAGTGGGAGTTTGTTAGTCTCCGCCCACCGTCTCCGCGTCCTTTCGCCCGACCCCTAAGGTGTAGCGTAAATGCACTCTTAAATATATTTTAAAAACATTACCTTAGAATTATTTTTATGTGAAACCAAAATTATTTGGCAACAGAAACTAAGAACCGGTGACAATGTTTTAAATCTACCATTGTAAAATAAAATACGAACTTTTTTTAAACAATATAAATAAATCGTAACCACAAACAATAGGAATATATTTCATGTCTTTAATATAATAAACTTAAACATAATTTTGCGTTTTAACTATGCTGGCGGAACGAAATTTTTGGAAAGTGCTTCAGGCTTTGTGCTTAGTAGTTGACATGCTATCGCGTTGTGGATCTTGTGCTTATGTATTTAATAGTAAATTGTTTAATTGTAACATATATTGGCACAATTTAACAAAATGGATGTTACAAAATCAATAATTAACATGAAGTACGTATACTTAGTACATCAGTTTATACATTATATAAAGTGTAAGGACGTATAAGTACTTTAATATATTTATAGCTACCTAAATTAAATAAACTCAAATTAACTGTAAATTTTACAAATTTATTTTTAGCAACTTTAACATCGTATAAAATTTTGTCATAATTTTAAATTAGAAAACTAAACCAAAAAGTCAAACATTATTTTCTTATCTTGAGACATTTCACGATAGCCTAAGTACTTACGTAGCGTGGGTGTTTTAAGTGCAGCAAGAGGTAGTTTATTGACACGAGATTTTGAAGTTAGGAGGGGAAACAAACCTCTGCAGGCAGCAGGTTATACTCTACAGTCTAGACACTCTATAGAGATAAACGAACTAACAAAGTAAAAGCTATTTAGAGCCTTTCAGAGGTACTCTAAAGGAAGGCATAAGAATGGCACTATCAGTAAGTGCTGAAGAAGGAATTATATTTGATCTTTCAGCGTTCGCCTTTAGCACGTCATCAGATCAGCTTTCCAACTTTAAAAGGATCCAAGTTACACATTTTTTGAAAAGTTGTCAATTTAAGCCAATTTTTCGACTTTTCTCTGCTTAAAATGCACCAATAAGAATTAGCAAAAAACCATTTTATTTGTTTTTCGATTCTTTACAAAACTTTTTGTAATTTAAACGCGAAAATATCGCGATTAAATTACAATCAAATTAACATTTTTTACTCTTAAAAAATATCTAATTTCAAGAGTTTTTTTAATATAAAAAACAAAGAAAAGCTAACTTTTGAACGGATTCTGGTTTTTTAGGCTCTATTCACTTTATTTTAAAGACGGTATTGTTGGTTCTTGTTACATTTTAACTATCAAAAAATCTCTATAAACTGTCCTTGACAAAAATAATCGTATGGAGCAGTATTTTCTTTTTAATTTTTTTGGTTGGATTTAAGCCATGTTTTATTTTTTAATAGCATTATCTGCTTTTTATTTGAGAATATTACTAACAGATCTCAGGGCTGTCTAAAGTAATAGTTTATTTTATCGCTTTTTTAGTCTAGATGAAACATTATCTGGAATTCGTGGAAAGGCTATCAAAAAGGGTTTCTGGGACAAAATAAAGAAAAGGATAAAGAGTTTTTTTACCACGAGTACTGGATGCTGGAGGGTTTATAGCGATGGTATATAAAATGTAATTTAAGTATTTGATTTTAATAAAATTAAAAGAAAAATTAAAAGGCTGGCATATTTATTTAACACATTTTAGCACTTTAATGAATTAGTCATGTGGTAAATATGTACTATCTAATAAGTCCTATATAATTTTAAAAATAAAGTACTTGTTTTTAAATAAACATTGTTATTCTTCCATGGCTATCTACATTTCTTTTAAACCTGTACTAATGAAATGGGTATATTTGTAGTTTTTGGTAAATATATTATAACGGTCCAGAATTTTAAAAAACTTGTAATAAAGTAATATAAATATATTACAATTCTACATTAGATGGTGTAATATTATATGGGGTGATTATTTTGAAAATCTTAAAAAAACTAGTTTGGAAGTTTTCTCAGTCATTTTTGAAACAAAATTTTGGGCACACTGTATTAAATAGGAAAGCGACAGATCACCTACAGCTTGTCGATAAGCAAGCTGAGAATGTTTATCTGTGAGCGTGGGATCATTTATGAGACGAACAGCTCTTCTTTGAATGAAATCGAGAATGATGAGAGTCGTAGGAGACGCTGTTCCCTAGACATGAAAACAATATTCTAAAGAGGGTCTGATTTGGGATACATACAGAGTATACAGATTGGAAAAAGAGAAATACTTTCTGGCTTGAAAGAGAAATCTTATCTTTTTTGAAGCTGCTGAGTCTATAAATGTCATGTGTTTGTGCCAGTAAAGGTTATTCTGAAAAGTAACGCCGACAAGATAAAACAACTCTTTGTTTTGCAGAACTTGGCCGCTCATATGTAACGGATAAGTATTGGCAGATTTTTTCGCGACATCGCACATGACTATGTTTTGAAGGCATTAAACTGATTTTTAGCGCCCCAATCCAAAATAAATTTAAGGTCCTATGAGAGAGACATACGCTTGGTTTTCAATTCAGGCTTATTGACTGGCTTGAGAAATTGAATATTAGAGTGGAAGGTACTATCCGCTAAACGTGATTGAATGGGATTGATTGTGGAGGAAAGAAGATCGTTAATGTGTAGAAGAAACAGAGTGTGTGCCAGTACTAAGCCCTGCGGCACCCCAGCATTAATCTGGTAGAAGCCGGAAGAATGACCATCTACAATAAATGATATACGTCGATTAGAAAGAGAACTGGAGAGCCAAGAACAAAACTTAGGTGAAAGACCGTAAAAAGGAAGTTTGTTAATAAGCCCATTATGCCAGACCTGATCAGAAGCTTTAGATATGTTAAAAGCAACGATTTGGGATTCACCAAAAAACTCAAGCGACTTGTTCCAGTTGTGTGAGACAAAGAAAAGAAGATCAGCTATGGATTTTCTGTGACGAAATTCATACTATCTGTCATGTAAGATCTAGTGTTTTTCGAAATACGTTAAGTTTTGGGAAAAATTAAAGAATTTTTCCATTACCTTACAAACAACTGGAAAAAGAGATATAGGTTTATACTTTGATGAGACAGTTTTGCATCCTTTTTTGGGAACGGGTTGCACACGTGTAGTTTTCCAGCTCTCCGTGTCGTAAGAGATTCGAAATAGTCAAGTTGGGATAGGTGCAAGCTTGGGAGCACAAACTTTTAAGATGGTCGCTGGTATGCCATTCAGCCCAGACAATTTTTTAGTATTAAGACTTTAGAAATGATATCGAACATTTTATGAGGTACAGGGTCAACTGTAGGAAGAGAAAGATTAATAGGAGGATCAAGGGTAGAATTGGTAGCAAATTGTTTAAAAGTAGAAAGAGTTTTATCAAGCCAGGTCATTGCGAATGCACATCCGCCGCTATGGGGTTTAAAAATAGAAATAAGTTCATACCGTGGGAAAAGAAGGTGGTTGGTTAACGTTTAAGAAATTATTTGAGTTTCGGTAAGAAACATTATGTGGGATTAGGTAGTGGAAGATTGAAGATAATGATGATAACGTTTTCGATGGTGGCCCCCCAAATGCATATAGGTATTGATTAATCTCTATCAATTGTACTTAGAGCTCGTTCTATAGTTTAAAATATTTTAATAATCTGGATATTTGATTAAAAAGAATACCTGCTATATGTATACTATATACCACAGTCAATATATCTTAATTTTACGTTTTACGTATCCCAAAATCGTATGAACATCCTTTAAGAATGTTTATTTCAGAATACGCCATTTCAATATATCTATATTACAGTACGAATTTGCAGAGGTATGCGTATGCAAAACGCTTCCTAATTTTGCAGTAATATGGAGGACACAATCGTAAGACTGTGACTGGAGCTGATGAAAACCTTATAGCAGCTGTGATGACAGAATGTTATTTAATGATACATTTCAATCTTTAGGTGCCCTATTGATCGGGCTTTATTCACAGCATACGAAGGGATTGTCCCTCGTATGCTGTGTAAATGTATATGTAACATTTTTTTTCAATTAGAAATATTTCATAAAAAACTAATGTTGCTTAAATTAATAAAAAAATGTCAAATTCACAAAACGCCAATAAGCTTTATTAAAAAAAGAGCTAATGCTATGGTGTTTTAAAATAATATGAAGCTAAAAATCCGTCATCGCAGCAAGAAACTTTTTAAAAGGTTTAACGCTGTGTTAACTTACACAAATTGGCCTCCAGGTGTGACCACAGCACACCATCGGTAACCCAAACAATCTTTTGAAATGCATTTTGTGATGTTTGCTATTTATTGACTTCTAATTTGTCTCCAACTTCAGGTACCTGTCAACAAACATAATAAAGTACAGGTTTTCAATTTTTTACGGACTATTCATTTATAGTCACCTAAGATAAAATTAAGAGATATTGGTCGGTTCTCGTGGTAATTAGCAAAAGTGGTTTATGTTAAGAATTTTTTTAAAATTATTTTCAGGTAAATAAGTCCTTAAGTATCAAAGCTAAAAGTGGTAAAAGTTATAAGTGATGTTACAATTGCCGTTTAATCAATGTACCGTGCGTTTAATTTAGCTTGATAACATTTTGATTCGCTGTAACTTTTTTGTTCTAAAAGATATCAAGAAGAATTAAAAAACAAAATATATGGTTGCAAGCCAAGTTTTTTAAGTTATACACGGAAAACAATACCGACAAATTTTTGAAATATACGCCTAACTTTTCTTTTAATGTAACACCCTGTATATTATATATTCATTTAATAGAACGCGTTATTTTGATTATAGTAATATATCACCCTTTATATTTTAATCCATCCGATTTTTGGCAATTAGCAAAAATATATACAAAATAACGTCAACAGAAATAATAACATAACTGCTGTATATGACTTCCATTTTGTTGAACACATTCTTCGTATACTCTAACCATAGGCGTGCGCACAGTGGGTGCCGTGGGTGCCGTGGGTGCCGTGGCACCCCCACTAGCCTGAAAAAGATTACTGTATTTAAAATATGAAAATTATTATTTGATAAGGAACGATTTAAAAATTACACGCGAACGCACCTTCTCGAAAATGAGTATGGTAAAATCAAAATTAAGATCCACAATGCGCCAAGAACGTTTAGAAAATCTCCTGGTTCCATTTGTGGAACAGGAATCAGCCGCAAATATTGATATAAGTACTGTGATAAACGAATACAAAAAATTGTACCTTATGAAAGAAAAATGATTTTATAATAAATAATGTATAATGTACTCGGTTTGTTATTATTTCATAAATATTTACCAAACATTCCTAAGAATTTATAATTAATTATTTTTATTAATAACAATGTATTAATATCGATATATTGTTATTCATAGTTTTATTCACTTAAATATTATTATTATAATTATTATTATTTAGAAAGATCGGACATGACGTATCCCATGGCTCCGACCTCCTCGCGTCTTCTCGGTCAGTGATCTTCGGCCCAATTCATTTGCCTCAGTAAACGAAGGGACCCAAGGACAACAGATTTCTGCATTTTCATCACCAGTTGTTCGGGTGAATGTTGACATGCGGGAATACACTTCAGCTCCCCTAACACATTTTCCTTTATGCGCCCCAAAACGCCGACAATCAGGACAACCAATCGCACGTTATACTCCGGAGAGAGCCTCCGAAGTTCGCCAAGTAGATCCTGATATTTGGCTCGTTTCTCCCGTTCCTTTATATCGATGTTAGTTTCCGCTGGGGTGGAGAACTCAATCACATACATAGAGTTATTCCTTTTATCAAGGAGAACGATATCAGGTTTATTGGCGCGAATTTGATGCGTAGTTGGGAATGCATAATTCCAATATATGCGACAGTTGTCATTTTCTACTACTGCCTCGATATCGCGGGGAGCAAATGGCAAAATTGCTGTTTCGTCGATGCCGTAATAATGTCTGAGGTGATAATAAAGTACCCGAAGCGCATCGTTATGTCGGTGGATGTAACCACTTACAGCATGCACTGGATAAGCTGACAATAAGTGCATTAGTGTTTCGGGTTGCTGTCGACAAGCTCGACAAGCAGTATCAGGAATGTTAGAAAACTGGCTTCGGTATACCAACGTGTTTATCACCCCATGGCATGCTAGTAGGAAACCCTCGGTCTCAGACTTGAGCTCAGCAGATTTTAAAAACCCAAACGTGAGGTTTCGAGATAGATTGAGTCTTTCTATGTTTCGGTAAAATACTCCGTGTTGCGGCCTATTAATGTGATCTTCTAAAAGCATTTGCTGTTCTGCTCTTTTAACTGCAGTTCTTACGGCTTTAGACTCAAGTCTTACAAGTGACTGGTCGTCGTTTGGATCTATTGCAAATCTGAGACCGAATTTCTCGAGTTTTTTGGTATCAATATAGTTCGGCCTTCAACAAACCACTCAGGAATTGGCGTGTCCCCGTTGAGCCAAAAATCAAAGATTCTGGCTAAATGTGGATGTGTAATGGGGAATTTCTTCCACCAGTAGTTGTTGATACCATCCGGACCAGGTGCAGAATAGTTTTTTACACCATCCAGGGCACTTTTCACCTCCTCCGGCGTGATCGGCGCACTCTCATGCTGGTCAAGCTGCTTGTCCGCACAATAGGCTCTAAAGTTAGTCAATGCTGGAGTGTCTCGTTGTAATGGCTTTGACACTTCGTAAACATCCTTCCAGGACTGTTCCACGACATTTGCTGATGGCGGATTTTCAATTGTTGGTGTTGAGTCTGCGAGAAAGCTAGAAGGCTTAGTTACGAATTTATTCGTGTCTCTTATCCCTCCAGCCTTTTTTTTATAATTATTTAGAAAGATCCGACATGACGTATCCCATGGCTCCGACCCCATAGGGCGTCATGCTCGGGCAGTGATCTTCGGCCAAATTCATTTGCCTCAGTAAACGAAGGGACACAAGGACAACAGATTTCTGCATTTTCATCACCAGTTGTTCGGGTGAATGTTGACATGCGGGAATACACTTCAGCTCCCCCAAAACATTTTCCTTTATGCCCCCCAAAACGCCGACAATCAGGACCAGAGCCTCCGAAGTTCGCCAAGTAGATCCTGATATTTGGCTCGTTTCTCCCGTTCCTTTATATCGATGTTAGTTTCCGCTGGGGCGGAGAACTCAATTACATACATAGAGTTATTTCTTTTATCAAGGAGAACGATATCAGGTTTATTGGCGCGAATTTGATGCGTAGTTGGGAATGCATAATTCCAATATATGCGACAGTTGTCATTTTCCACTACTGCCTCGATATCGCCGGGAGCAAATGGTAAAATTGCCGTTTCGTCGATGCCGTAGTAATGTCTGAGGTGATAATAAAGTACCCGAAGCGCATCGTTATGTCGGTGGATGGAACCACTTACAGCATGCACTGGACAAGCTGACAATAGGTGCATTAGTGTTTCGGGCTGCTGTCGACAAGCTCGACAAGCAGTATCAGGAATGTTAGAAAACTGGCTTCGATATACCAATGTGTTTATCACCCCATCCTGGCATGCTAGTAGGAAACCCTCGGTCTCAGATAGATTGAGTCTTTCTATGTTTCGGTAAAATACTCCGTGTTGCGGCTTATTAATGTGATCTTCTAAGAGCATCTGCTGTTCTGCTCTTTTAACTGCAGTTTTTACGGCTTTAGACTCAAGTCTTACAAGTGACTGGTCGTCGTTTGGATCTAATGTAAATCTGAGACCGAATTTATCCGCTGCTCGCTCCGCTGCCTTAAATAGAAACGCTCCAACATTAGCCATTTCGTGTGCTCTTACTAGTTGCATCAGTGGATCAGTACTATTGGCAACTTGACAAGCAAGACTCAAAAACAGCCGGTCGTGCATACACTCCAAGCTTAAAAGGCCACGACCTCCCTGGTGGCGCGGGAGGTAAATACGGGATGTTGATGAGCGCGGGTGGATGCTACGGTGAAGATGCATCATTTTTCGTGTGCTGATGTCCAGCTCGCGCAGCTCCTCTGGCGTCCACTTAACCACTCCAAAAGAGTAAAGCAATACAGGCACTGCTAGCATGTTGGTAGCAAGGACCTTATTTATTCCAGATAATTCGGATACCCAAATTCTCCGTAAACGTCGCCTGTAATTGCTTCTAAGCTCGGTCTTCACAGCTCTAACATCTTGAGTCCGGTTTTGGTCGATTCCTAAATATCGATAATTCTCGTTGTTTTGTAGAGGGCGGAGTAGCGTGCTATCGGCAAGCTGGTCAGCTTCTAAATCGTTTCCGAACCGGCCCTTATTTAGTTTAAGTTTTGCACACTTGTCGAGGCCGAACTCCATTCCAACATCTCTGGTGTATTCGTGAACCACTTTAAGAGACTGTTGTAGGTCTCGCTCGCTAGTTGTGTACAGTTTTAAGTCATCCATATAAAAGAGATGGGTTACCTTATGCTCACGTCTTCCAGGTGGTCCACAGCAATATCCGCGTGTCTTTCGAAGAGACACGGATACGGGAAGCAGCGAAATACAGAATAGCAAAGGACTGAGTGAGTCACCCTGAAATACGCCCCTTTTAAACGTTATGGGTTCGGTAATAATTTTTTGTGCTCCAGATGTTATAGAGAACTTTGATTTCCAAAGTGACATCAGTCGCTCAATGCATCGAATTAGGTTAAGAGGAACCTTAAGACCTTTAAGCAGATGCAACAGTAATTCGTGAGATGTTGTGTCAAACGCTTTTTTGTAGTCAATCCATGCCATATTCAGGTTGCGTTTGTATTGGATTGAGTCTTGTGTAATGCATCTATCGATTAGGAGATTTTCTTTGCAACCATTGATTCCTCTTTTCCCTCCTCGCTAATTATTATTATAATAATTATTATTATAATCTCGGCACCCACACCAGCTTTAGCCTGCGCACGCCTATGACTCTAACTGTATGATTTTTGGCATTTAACAGCATGTCCGGATTATCTCTCAAATGATTGACTGCCACTGAAATTCTTTGACGAAGCTCCACCACATTTTGAGAAGGCGTTTGATACTAATGATTTTTTATATGTCACAGAAGAAAAAAATCCATTAATGTTAAGTCCGGGCTGTTGGCTGGCCAACTAAAGGTTCAACCATTTCCTAATATTCCATGTTAAGAAAATGTTTAAATCGTACAACATTGTGAGGCGGCGCACCATCTTGCTGCCGTATTATTGACGCTGATATATTTAAGGGTAGATCTTCAATAAATTGTGCTACTTGGTGCTTTAAGAGATGCAAATACTGATCTCCGGATAATTTTTGATCTACAAATATCGGTCCCAAAATGTGTCTGTCTATAACACCACACCAAACATTAACTGACTGGTATCCTTAAGTTCTTATTTCATGAATCTGCCTAGGATTATTTATAGACCAATATAGTATATTTTGTTTGTTACAACCCTTTCGTGTAGTGATATATTATTTTTATTTTATTTATTTAAAAATTCTACACAGAACTGCATTCTTTTTTGACATTGTTGTTTAGTTAATTTTTGGGTATTTATAACTTGAACGCATTATATTTATATGCCTTTAAAACTGCGAGAAATAACCGTCTCTTGATATACTCTAGTAATAGAGGAAACGGGATGTGCTTCAAAGTATCCTGATATGTTTGTTTTATTTTGTTCATTTAAAACGCTGTAATTTTAAAATACCATTTTGTCATTTAACACATTACAATTATCTTGAAATTTCTTTGCCAGCCTTCCATAAATCTGTTTTGACCTTGACGCTCCGGATAAAATCTAATATATATTAATGTACATATATATATTATATATAATAATATATATATATATATATATATATATATATATATATATATATATATATA